>CM053572.1:19174117-19251606 GCA_028646485.1 Cryptoprocta ferox
TCTAGTTTGTTGAAATAGGCCTGGATTGCAATATACTTTCCTCTTAGGACTGCCTTTGCTGCATCCCAGAGAGTTTGGATTGTTGTATTTTCGTTTTTATTTGTTTCCGTATATTTTTTAATTTCTTCTCTAATTGCCTGATTGGCCCAATCATTCTTTAGTAGGGTGGTTTTTAACCTCCACATTTTTGGAGGTTTTCCAGACTTTTCCCTGGGATTAATTTCAAGTTTTATAGTATTGTGATCTGAAAGTGTGCATGGTATAATCTCAATTCGTTTATATTTATGGAGGGCTGCTCTATGCCCCAATATGTGATCTATCTTGGAGAATGTGCCATGTGCAGTCGAGAGGAAGGTGAATTTCCTAGCTTCAGGATGCAGAGTTCTAAATATATCTATCAATTCCATCTGTTCCAATGTGTTATTCAGGTCCATTGTTTCTTTAGTGATTTTCTGTCTGGTTGATCTATCCATTGCTGTAAGTGGAGTGTTAAAGTCCTCTGCAGTTAACACATTCTTACCAATAAGATTGTTTCTGTTTGTGACTAATTGTTTCATGTATTTGGGTACTCCCAAATTTGGCACATAGATGTTTATAATTGTTAGCTCTTCCTGATGGAAAGACCCTATAATTATTATATAATGTCCTTCTTCATCTTTTGTTACTGCCTTTATTTTAAAGTCCAGTTTGTCTGATATAAGCACGGCTACTCCCGCTTTCTTTTGACTACCAGTCACATGATAGATATTTCTCCTTACTTTCAATCTGAAGGTGTCTTCAGGTCTCAAATGAGTCTCTTGTAGACAGCATATGGATGGATTTTGTTTTTTTTATCCATTCTGCTACTCTGTGTCGTTTGATTGGGGCATTCAGTCCATTTACATTCAGTGTTATTATTGAAAAATGTGGGTTTGGATTCATTGTGTTCTCTGTAGAGTTCATGTTTGTAGTGGTGTCTCTGGTACCTTGTATTCCTTGCAATATTTTCCTCATAGAGTCCCTCTTAGGATTTCTTGTAGGGCTGTTTTGTTGGTGATGAATTCTCTCAATTTTTGTTTATTTGGGAACACTTTTATCTCTCCTTCTATTTTGAATGACAGGCTCTCTGGATAAAGGATTCTTGGCTGCATATTTTTCCTGTGTATCACATTGAAGATTTCCAGCCATTCCTTTCAGGGCTGCCAAGTTTCGTTAGATAGGTCTGTAACCACTCTGATAGGTTTCCCTTTGTATGTTAGGGCCCTTTTTTTCCTAGCTGCTTTCAGAATTCTCTCTTTGTCTTTATATTTTGCCAGTTTCACTAGGATATGTCATGCCGAAGGTCAATTCAAGTTACGTCTTAGGGGGGTTCTTTGGGCCTCTTGGATTTCAATGTCTATTTCTTTCCCCATATTCGGGAAGTTCTCAGCTATAATTTAATCCAGCACCCTTTCAGGACCTTTTTCTCTTTCTTCTTCTTCAGGAATTCCTATGACACAGATATTGTTCTGTTTGATTGCATATGTCAGGTCTTGAATTCTCCTTTCGTGCTTCTGTATCAATTTCTCTCTCTTTTTCTCAGCTTCCTCTTTTGCTATAACTGTGTCTTCTAATTCACCTATTCTCCTCTCTGCCTCTTCAATCTGTGCAGTGGCTGCCTCCATTTTATTATGCACCTCATTTATAGCCGTTTTTAACTCGTCACAGCTATTTTGAAGGTCCCTAGTCTTTGTATCAATAGCTTCTCTGATGCTTTTTTCAAGTCCAGTGATTAATTTTATGACAATTGTTCTAAACTGTTCTAAACTGACAATTGTTCAGTTATGTTGCTTAAATCTGTTTTGAGTAGTTCTGTGGCTGTGACTTCTTCCTGGAGTTTCTTTAGAGGAGAGTTCTTTCGTTTGTCATTTTAGCTACCTTTCTGTCTCTTGTCAGTTTTAAAAGCTCAGTGTGCACTGTGCACCTGTTAGTATTGCTATATTAAAGGAGGCTCATTGACTGTCCAGGGCCTCTTGTTTCAGAAAGTGTTCTTTTAATGGTGTCTCTCGGTTTCTCTTGTTGTGCCTTTGATTATTTTATTTCCCTACTCAGTGATATTTGGGACTCTCCACCATGTGTACTTTGGCTTGTTTTTTGAGGTAGCCCTTTAAAGGAAAACAGACAAACACACAGGGAACAAAAGCATGGAAACGCACAGACAAATCAAACAAACATGCAAACAAATAGGGGAAAGGAAGGAAAGGAGAGGAGAGGGGAGGGGAGGGGAGGGGAGGAGAAAAACAAGGGGAGGGAGACAGAGACAGCAAAAGACTATGGACAGTCCAAAAGCGTATAACCAGCCGAGGGGAGACATAAGAATGAGATAAGGGAAAATATGTCTGGATGGAGAGAGAAAAAAAGGGGAAGAAAAAGGAAAAAAAATAAAGGGCAGCCCTCCCGTGCAGATGGGTGTGGTTTGGTGTTGGTGGGTGTGTCTCGGGGGCTGCTCTCCGAGGCCCCGCCTTGGTGGTTGTGGAGAGAAGAATGGCGGCGCTTCAAGCTCTGCTGGATCCAAGCATTGCAAGCCGCTCTTTTGAGTCCGATCTCCCTGTGCCCCGGGCGAGCCAAGTTGTATTTTCCAAGCTCCACCTCACTTCCAAATCCTAGTCCATGCAGTTCAACACTGTCACCGGCGATGAGATGTGCTCCCGCTGGGGGCCGGCCTCCCAGCCGGGATCTCGCAGGCAGCGGGGACCGCCTTTCCCGGTGCCGCCTGGAATGGGCACCGCTGCCGCTGAGCCCAAGGAAGAATTTGCCAGCTAGATGGGACGGATTTCTCTCCCTGCGCCCAGCGGTTATATATGGGGTGACGATATCTCTCTCCATCCTGGGGCGAGTTTTTTATCTCTTCTTTAGGGACAGTTATGTGAGCGTTTTCAGTCGCTCTTTCTCTTCCCCTTGTCTGTCCAGGGCACCGCGCACTCTCCCTGTGTTGGGCTGGGGCTCCCACCCCTCCGCACCTCCGGCCCGGCCTGTTTTTTAATTTCCCCAGTTTGCACTCACTCACTCAGGCATCTTTGAGTCTTCTTTCTGGAGTCTGTGTGTTCTCCTCCCACTCTTGCAGATCAGAGTATCGTCGCTTCAGTTCTCAGTTTAATAGATGTGGGCGGGCGAAGATTACAGAGCTCCTTACTTCTCTGCCATCTTGCCCTTCTCAAATATTAAATATTTAAAAACGAGGTTTGGTTTTTTAAAGAGGGGCAAGAACTTAAAGAGAATAGTGAAGGAATATGAGTTCATATCTTTCTGCCTTTTTGTTTCAGTCTTGTAAACTCTGTCATTTAAGACTAAACTGACAGTATCCTTTTATAGTGACATATCATTATTGAAAAACTATTTAACTAGTTTCCTGAGAAACAATGATTTTTGCATCGTTTCTCATTGGTTTACATAATATTCATCAAGAACTTGCTTTGGCATCCATAGATATAATAGATTTTGTAGCACAGTGTTTGACTCTTGGTCACCACCCATGTGGTAGTAGCAGAGATTGGCTTTGTAGCCGTGAGTGTTCAGCATGCCATGGGTACTCTGCACATTGTTTTGCAGAGGGAACACGGAAAGGTAGTGAATCCAGAGAGTTGGCTCAGAGGAGCTGGATTAAGAGAATGCAGACTCACATTTTGATGGTGCTCACTCTACCCAGGTCCCGGCTCCCTACACTTCTTCCCCCAGGACTCAGAGTATGCCTGGAAGGTAGTCCCATCTGTTCTCCTGACCACGTGGGTCAGTGGTTTGGTTCCTGACCATTTTGGCCAGATTCTAGCAAGCCACACACCATTCGGGTAGTGGGTACTACCATGGCTCTGTCAAGTTCTCCTGTGCCTGGCAGTGTCACTGCTTCTCTTGAAGACAGTGATTCTCTGCTAGGCACTATTCCTCTGGTGTGCTGTGGCTTTCAGGGTATCATAGGTATACTGTTTGCAAAGTGTATGCATTAAATGCTTGCTTTCAATATCTTACGGAAATGTAAGTGAAATAACTCCTCTGGCTTTGGCTGTAGTACTCAGCCTCTCCTCACCTTTCCCCACCCCATGGCAAACCCATCTCTATATACACAGGGATTAGGGCAGTAATTCAGATGAGACCTAGTAAAAAGATAGATACCAAGCAATTTTTACACAAGTATATGCAGTCTAATCACTAATATGGGTCAGGATTATCTACAAGACTCTAGTTTCTCTTTAGTATTATATATTTTTCAGGATTCTTCTCATTTTTTCAAGCAAATGTGCTTAGATTCAGGCTTTTCTGTTCCCAGAGAGAAACACATCTTAAGCTCATGATGATGCTTGATAACCTAAATATAAGCTTAATTATAACCTATCTTCTGAATAAAGCCTAGCCTAATTAAAGATAGCATTCCATTACCTGCATAAAGAACTACTCCAAAATTTAGCATCTGAAAACAACAACCTTTTAATTGTGTTACGATTTTGTGGGTCAGAAATCTGACAGGGCTCAGCTGGGCAATTCTGTGTCTCCACATGATGTTCACTGGGTTCACTCAGTGGTATTCAACTGATGACCAAGCTGGACTGGGGGATCCACATTGTCTTCACTCATGTGCCTGGGGCCTTAGCAAGGGTGCCTGGAAAACTACCCTCCACTGTTCTCCTGTTCATCTCCATGTAGTCTCAGGACGTAACTTGTTCTCTGAGCATGTAGCTGGTCTTTGCAGCAAAATATTTCCAAGCACATAGTGAAATAAATTAAATACCTGTCAGTGTATAAAACTTACATTCATATGTATATGTACACACATATATATGTATATATATATTTTTATGTGCCTGTATGATAGGTATCTTAGGCATGCAGTGTTTGGTTGCAAGAAGTTTTCATGTGATCCCTCTAGTCCATACAATCTCTAGTATCAACTGAATATACTGATTGTTGATGTAGTGCTGCTATATGAATGAGGCTCAGTTAATCCTCAGAAGAACCTAATGGGATAAGTATTATTATTGTTCTAACTTTAGAGATGAAGAAACTAAAGTTTAAAGGCTAAAGTGAACTTCCCAAGGTCACACAGAGAGTGGTAGCAGGTACTGCCTATGGTTAGTCCTGTGCCCTACCTCTGAAGTATCTTGCTTGAGGAGGGTGCATGTAGAGCCTAGAGTGAATAAAGTAGGGATTGGGGCTGGTGGATAATGGAGTCTCTCTCCAATGGGAGTGGAATCAACCCTTAAGGGACCTAGGGGGTAGGTAAAGAGGCAGCAGGGACTTAAATCTTGGTAAGAGTCAGTGAAAGCTCCACTTACACCTCCCTCTCAGCCACGCCCATCATTAGGCATCCACAACTAGGAGATAGAGCTTTTTCAGGTTTATAAAGAGATAGAGGAAAGATAAATATATGGCCAGAATCTGAACCAGCTCTTCAACAATGACCTTCCAGAGACTGATGGTCTGAACATATGAACTATTTTTGGCACAGTGTCCAAGTTATTTACACTGGCTGGACCAGACACATGAACCAACATGGATGTAATCATGGCTTGCACTATAGATATAATGGGCTTGAAACACTGATAAGTGTAATAATTGTATTACCCCTTAGTCTTACATGTAGACAGGAGGTTTTCCTAAGACCAGTCTAAGAGTGAGGTCTTACTCTCACCTAAAATCTCTAAGATGACAGATGCCAGGCAACATGCCAGCAATTAGCAGGAAGAGTGGCCTCATTTGAAGTCTGTACATTCAGATATTATTGGGGTTAGGGAATATATACATGTTACAGGTGTGATGATGAAAGTCAACACAAGGAAAGTCTGGTCTTATGAGGGCTGCCACCACTAAGGGATAAACGATCTTTTCATAGAGAAGATGCTGTCATGTTGCTGTCAGCTCAGGAAGGATGACAGGAGGGGTAGGAGATGGCTTAATTTTAAAATAAATTCAGAGTTTTAGCTGTTACATGGTTCTGGACATTTTAATGTCTCTATCAAATTGTTACTTCCAGGAACAGGAAAAATCTTTACCAATCAAATAAAAATAAAAGACATCGGAAGACAAAATAATATTTTAATATTATATTTCAAGAATGAGTTGTGCTGTCTAATACAGCTCTACATAATGTAGCATTAAATGATGCTTTTCAGTGATCAAATACATGAAACTGTTTAGAAGAGTGATAAATAATTTGAAGTCTATCACAGAAACAAATTTATAGTGTCTACATTTTCAAAAAAAATTTTTTTTGTTTTACAGAGAGTGAGAAAGAGCACATGGGCAGGGAGGGAGCAGGGAGCACAGAGGGAGAGAGAGAGAGCGTCCTCCACGCTGAGCGTGGAGCCTGACACTGGGCTCGATCCCATGACCCTGGGATCATGATCCGAGGTGAAATCAAGAGTCAGACTGAGCCACTCAGGTGCCCCACATTTTCAAAATTTAATTGTCATGTTACTTTCTCCAGAGTTCAAATATTGAGTTAATGTTATGTTATATAAGAAATGTTATATAAGAAAAGGATAGTCTAAATAGGTAGTTGAAATAAATTAAATGAATAAAACTAAATGAAATATATCAACCACTAATATCTAAGATAACTAGTTTATTTTCCATTTCTAACCCAAGTTTCTTTCGTATCTTCATAAAATCCTTCTTCCTCTCTTCTAGTAGCATCATACTTTTTCTTAGGTTTCAGTTTCATTTTTAGTATGATTGTAGTATGAATATATCTGCTGAGCATATGTCATGTCTGATATTTCAATTAGACATTGAGGCAGAACCTAGCTATTATAAATATCTCATAATGATAACCTCTTTTCCATTAGTGTCTTGGGATAATCTGTCATTGTGTAGACTTATTATATTTAAGTACAGTCAAAGCAACATTAAGACAGTGTTTTATTTTCATGAAACATCTGTATCTTCTCGTTCACAGTTACTTAGTGCCTCCTTATTTATTTATTATTTTTTAATTTCCCAGTGGATAACTGTGGCAGTTGCTTCTATATTTTCCTAGTGATAAATCCCAATACTTCAGCAACCTTCTATTTGAGCACATTAGTTGCTCAAATAGATTTCATATCACAGTATCTTTCTGATGTCTGTTCATACGCTATTTTCTTAAATTCAGGAAGTCAAAAAATAAACTGATCTTGCTCTTTTTGCTGATATAGTATGTTATTATTTTATAACAGGCTTGAAAGTAACATTTTCTTTTTAATTGCTAGGGAAGAACATAATGTGCACTGTTATCTTTATATAAATTAGAATCTTGGATTTGCACAAAATGAAGTCTATACATCTCGATAGGAATGGTAACATAAAAGATGAATGTTGAAGTGACCATCAGACTATTAGTCTTCATTAACTTAAAGAAGAGTCTGCTAGGGAGGAAAGATCCCAAAAGCACAAGGAAAGCATAAAAAGACAACCAGGGGTCTCTCAAGGGAAGGGAAGGGAAGGGAAGGGAAGGCTTACACCATTTAAGAAAAGGGGATGGGGGCACCTGGGTGGTTTAGTCGTTTAAGCCTCCGACTTTGGCTCAGGTCATGATCACACCATTCGTGGGTTAGAGCCCCGCGTCTGGCACTGTGCTGACAGCTCAGAGCCTGGAGCCTGCTTGGATTCTTTCTCTCCCTCTCTCTTTCCCCTCCCAGCTCGTTCTTTCCCCCACCTCCTCTCTCTCAAATAACCAAACATTAAAAAAACAACAAGAAAAGGGGATGACAGAAAAAGAGGAATGGGGAAATCTTGAACAATTCAGATATCCACATTACAGGTTTTGCAAGTTATTTGAGGAAAACTAAAAGGTGTGAGAATATTCTTTGAAGAGTCATGATTTTAGGATTATCTTCACTGTCATCAGTTTTCATTGTTGTAGGCAGACTGATCATTTCAAACAGAAATAGGGCTTTTATGGAACAGAAGAGGAAACTGTAGATAAGTTGTAATTGCTCAGGCAAGAAAGGCAAGTAGAATTTGTAAGGATACTATTGACACTTAATTTCAAGGGGCACAATGGTATAACGGAAAAGGTGTGAAGTAGTTCTCAAGCTGCCCCACTTCAAATGATCCCAAACAGAGTTGGGTAAATTAAGCTTTCTGAGCCTCAGCTGCCTCTGGTGAAAAAATAAGAGATTTATTCTAAAAAAAAATCTTTAAAGATTTTTTTTTTGTGTTTACAATTCCAAGAAAAATGCTTTCCAAAGTCTTATAAGAAAAGGTCGTAGATCTCTATCAAGATGATGTCATGCATTTACAAGATGTTCTGTTAGAACCCTAAAATTATAAGGAGCTCATTTAAAGAACATATGCACTGGGGCACCTGGGTGGCTCAGTCTGTTAAATGTCTGACTTGGGCTGGGGTCATGATCTCCTGGTTTATGAGTTCGAGCCCCACATCGGATTCTGTGCTGACAGTGCAGAGCCTGCTTGGAATTCTCTCTTCCTCTCTCTCTGCCCCTCTCTACTTGGGCTCTCTCTCTCTCAAAATAAATATAAACTTAAAAAAATAAAATAAAGAACATATGCACAGTGGCACTGCAGTGTGAATTTACACAGACCCTGTAAATCATTTGTGCCTTAGTGCTTCTATAAGATATAGTGCTGTTGGGAGGACTGCATGGGCAGCAGCGTGGCATGTGTTGGGCACGGGGGTATGGGGGTGTGGGAGGCCACTTAGCGCTGGCTGCTGTGCAGGGGCTGCTGAGGGTAGGCGGTGAGCCACCTTCACCTCATCCTCCTGCCTTGGCTGTGACCCCTGGGTCCCAGCACCCACTGCTTGAGGGCCCGTGCTCTGCCTGGCTCATTACCAGGACCTGTGGAGACTGGTGCATGACCTTCTGTTGCCCCTGAAATCTGCTGTCTCCTGAACCCAGCAGCCAGCTATGCCAACAACAAGATCAGCCTGCCTGGTGTCGAAATCCACGGCTTGGAATACTACTGCATGCTGGCCCACTACCCAGATGTGTTGCACTCCAAGATCTTTACTGCTTCCTGTGACATCCTGATTAACATTACAAGTACCCAGAGGGGATCTGGAAGTATGACTATGACCCCAGCTTTGCCACCGGAGGCCTCCACTACCAGATTCAGAAGAGCCTTCTGATGAAGATTGATGCCTTCCAGTACATGATGCTGGAGCCTCCAGCCTGTGCCTGAGGAGGAGGTGATCCACCTATATGGGGACGCCCAGTATATCCCACTATACTGGATGAGCAGCTTCTATTAGCAAGGATCCTTCCATCGAGAAGTTCATGGACGTCTCCCTGCCACAGATGGCACTCTGTCCTGCATGGTGGACCACTTTCTGGGTCATTGACCAAGTGCACCTCTACAAGGATGTGACGGGTGCTATTTGAGACGTGGATATGAAGGGCCTCATGTATCAGTGGATTGAGCGGGACATGGGCAAGTACATCCTGCAAGGGGATGAGATATTTGCTGTACTGAGCAGCCTGGTGGCCCATGGGAAGCAGCTGTTCCTCACCACCAATAGTCCTTTCAGCTTCATGGAAAAGGGGATGTGGCACAGGGTGGGTCCGACTGGTGCCAACTCTTCAGCATAGTCATCTTCCAGGCAGACAAGCCCAGCTTCTTCACGACCAGTGCAAGCCTTCCAGAAAACCTGGTGAGAAGGGTTCCCTGCACTGGAACCACATCATCTGTGTGACTTCCTGTACCTGACAGAATGGGGTGGACCCTGCGTGCTTTACTTCAGAGACCACCTGTACGGTGGTGATCTGGATGCACCAGCTCTGCACTGGCTGCAGGAAGACGCCCTTCCTTGGTGACATGGCCCACATCCACTGAGTGCACCTTTACTGTCCAGAACAGGGCCTAACCCCTCCTGCCCCTCCCTTCCCACTCTGGGCATCAGTCCAGGGCAGACAATAAAAGTGGTCTCCCTCCTGGAAAAAAAAAAAAAAAGTACTGTTGGTCAAACTGAAACTCTGGCATGATCTATCATTTGTAATCATGTACAGGGAATGTCTTACAGTGCTCCCATCTTATGAAATGTGATGGGATTCATGTTTAGCACAAATTCCTCTGTGGAGAAGTTTCACGAGTTTAAAGTTGATGACTTGATTCTTCATTCTTGACTTTTAATCTTGTGTGTTTGTTTATAGAAGATAAAAATGTAATTTCTATTATATAGCAATTACAATGATTAAAATAAAAAACATAACACCAAATGCTGGCAAAAATGTTGAGCAACAGAAAATCTCATTCATTGCTGAGAGGGAATGCAAAATGGTACAAACACTTTGGAAGACAGTTTGGCAGTTTCTTACAAAAGTAAATTTACGATAGGATCCTGTAATCATGCTCCTTGGTATTTACTCAGATGAATTGAAAACTCATATCTGCACAACACTTGCATGTGGGTCTTTATCACAACTTTATAATTGCCCAAAATTGGACGCAACCAAGATATCCTTCAGTAGATGATTTGATTAAATAAACTGTGGTGTAAACAGTGGAATAGTAGTACTGAAAAGAAATGAATTATCAAGACACAAAGACATGGAGGAGTCTTAAATAATATTACTAAGTAAAAAAAGCCTATCTGAAAGTCAACATACTGTATTAGTCCAAATAAATGACACTTTGGAAAAGGCAAAATTATGGAGACAGTAAAAAGATTAGTGGTTGCCAGGAGTTAGGGAGGTGGGGTGGGTGACTAGGTAGAACACAGGATTTAGGGGACAGTGAAAGTATTCTGTCTGATTCTATAATGGTGGATAAATGCCACTAAATATTTGGCAAAACCTATAGAACTACAATACTGAGAGTCCATCCTAACTTGAGCCACAGAGTTTGGTTACTTTTGGTACCAGCACTGGTTCATTGATTGTAATAAATGTCCCCATTCTGGTGAGGTAATGTTGATAATGAGGGAGGCTGTGCATATTTTGGGGGATGGCACATAGGAGAATTCTCTGTTCTTTACTCTCATTTTGCTGTGAATCTAAAACTGCTCTAAAATATAAAGTATATTTAAAAAAGTCTCCATTTTAGTGAATGGAAATGCCATCCTCCTTCTTGCTCAAAAATAGAAAACAACAAAAACCAACTCCAAAGTCTTCCTTGAAGTCTATTCTGATCTTCTACTATATTGTATGTGTATATATGTGTATATACTATATATATCTATTAGCAAATCCCATTAGCTCTGTATTTGAAATTTACTCAAAATCCACCTACTTTGAAATTTGAAATTTACCTCAGAATCTTATGACCTCCACTGCTATCACCATAGTCTAAACCATCACAGTCTGTTGCATGTACTATTAAAATTGTTCTCTAAAAGATCTGTCTGTTCTACCTTTGATCCACTCTTCCTCCACAGCCATCAAAATGTTCCTTTCAAAATAGATTACAGTGGACAAAGAATTAGATAAATGTAGAGAAAACATTTGACAAAAGCCAACCACTACTCATGATAAAGATTCTCAGCAAACAAGAAATAGAAGAAAACTTCCTTAACCTGAAAAAAAGAATGTACTAAAAAGCTACACATAATGAAATGCTTTCCAAGTCTGGGAACAATACAAGAATGTCTACTCTTACTACTTCTTTTCAGTGTTATATAGGAGGTCATGCAACTAGGCAAGACAAAGAACTAAAGGTCACTCAGGTTGAAAAGGAAGAAATAAAACTCTATTTATTCACAAATGACATGGTCTTATACATACCATATCCTAAGAAAACCACTAAAAACTGCTGGATGTAATGAATGGATTCAGTAACTTTATAGGGTACAAGAAAAATTTACACAAAAATTATATTTCTATATACTGACAGTGAACAATCCTAAAAATAAATTAAGAAAACAATTCCATTTACAGTAGAATAAAAATCTACCACATTATATTTCGGTTCAGAAATCCCCAACAGTTTCTCTTCATACTTAGAATAAAATTCCAATGGGCTCAGCTGTGATCTTACTCCCTGTTACTTCTCTGACTTCCCCTCTCTCCATCATCCCTCTCATTCGCTCTGCTTCAGTCCTGTTAGAATCTTCTCTTTTTCTTAAGTGTGGCAGGTGTGCTGCTTGGAACTCTTGCTTCTCAGATAGCTATGTGGTCTGCCTCTTCAGTTCTCTCTGCTGCTACATCTTTGCTCAAATGTCAGCATATTAGAGAGGGCCTCATCACCAGCTTAAAATGATATTCCCACCACTCTGCACCTTCATTGCTCTATTATTCCTTATATTGCCACACACACACACACACACACACACACACACACACACACACATTCTGTTTATTATTGATAACATTTCATTTTGAGAATTTTCAAGTTTATAGAAAAGCTGAAAGAATAGCCAGCCAATGCCTTCTATTGTTCTCCTAGTTTTACCTACATCAGTGCACATTTCCCAAGAGCAAAGTCATTCTTTTAAATAATCACAACAAAATTATCACGGTCAAGAACAATCGCACTGATCCAATGCTATTATCTAATCTTCAGTCCCTATTTAAATGACTCACTTGTTCCAATAATGTTGTTTATAGCTCTTCGTTCTGCATTCCAGGATCTTAGAAGAATCAGACATTGCATTTTTACATTTCTTTAGTTATATTCAATCTAGAATAGTTCCTCAGCTTCTTTTTTTTTTTTTTTGTCTTTCATGTTATGACAAAATTTGAGAATACCTTTTCATTTCAAGTGTTTAATTATGTTCTCATGTTTCAAGTCCGGTTCAACATTTTTGACAGGACTATCACACAGGTAATGCTTCCACCTCATATCAGGAGGATGTAATACTGCCTTTTTCTTGGTTTTCCTCATTTTCTTGCTTTTTAAATCTTCTCTCTCCTAATTAGAATATAAATTCTATTAAAGTTGGAACTGTGTCTCCTCTCCTCTCTTCAGTTTTTATCCCTAGATCTCATAGGTGCTTGGTAAATATTTATTGAGGGAGTAAATGAGTCTACAGCTCAGCAGATCTGTTAACGACTGCCACAGCTTGCCATGAGGCAGTACCGGGCAGCACAGACCTGGTACTGGCCCTACTCCCAGACTGTGAGATTCTGAGACGTTCAGAATGGGGGAGTGCCTCAGAATTTGGGATATCTATTTATAAAAACATTGTTGATCATGTGTCCAAACATATGTATAGTTATGCATTATATTCATATGCTACTGTTCTAATCTATTAGGTGTGTTATAAATGTATACATACAAGGCTTCTTAATGAGTTAAAAAGTAAATATAGATAGAAGTATTTTCTTTCTATCCAATGTCTTATTTTCCCCATTCCTTGGTAGAGCATAAAATTTCCTTTTGGTGGTCACTGTTTTTACCTCCTCTTGAGCTAAGATGTCTTAGTGATTTCAGTATCCAAAGTCCCTTCGCTGATCAGAATTTTGGGAGAGGTCCCAGAATTCTTAGCTGGCTTCTGGACAGACAATCATATGTTATCTTGTCTTATCAAATGCCAGCCATATCTTTTAAGGCTTTCCTACGAGACTCCTAAAAGTGCTCAAAATTGATAATATTTAATATAAATAGGCTCTAAATCCAATTTTTTACTTCTAAATGTTTAGCCAGGAAATCTCTTTTAGTTTTTGGAAAATGGTAAATTCTCAGAGCATAGCTCTTCCAGACCAGGCTTTAAATGATGCAGTTCAGAATGTTACCAGGAATCTGAATCATCTAGGACGCCTTTGAAAATCAGTCCCATAATTATCAGAAGGGCTCCTTTAATTAAATCCATGTTTCAGGATGCTTAATCCAAACTGAAACATTCCAGAAGTGTACTTACCGAAAATAATATATTGTGAGCGTTTAAACCCCGGGTGCTTTAAATCAGCTACACTATAGCAGGTCCTCCAGTATCAAGGTCTTTTGTTCCTATTTTAAAGTTTCGTTTAAGGAGGCTAGCTTATCTAAGCATAATATCAATTTATCTCCTTGTTTCTTTACAAAAATTTTTTTGCATAGGTATGTCCATATATACCCTCCTTTTCTTTTGAAATTACATGAAATATGTTTGGCTTCAAGGCTTCAGCAATTTACATTTTCAGTACATTTTAAAGTTACTCTTTAGTATAGTTCTGTAATTTAGGGCACATTTGCTTAATGAATAATCAAATCACTTTTGAAGGTGGAAAGAACAAGTCTTTCAGAAAGGTTGTGTCTTTCCTTGTGAAATACAAATTTTCTTGGAAAGCAGGATTTCGCTTTATCTCTTCAGTTATGTGCCTTTCAGTATTCTCAGTGTTATTTATGGTGGTTGGATGTTCAATGAATTCATTTTGCTGTTTATTTAAATTAAGGAAATAGTTCCTTAATATTTTCTACATAATATTCTTAGAATTTAAAAAAGGCAATTTCACATTTTGAGAGTTCAAAAGGCGTTGATACACTGTTTACTTCAAATGAGTGTACACCTCTTTTTTAAAAGTTTATTTTGAGAGGGGGGAGAGAGAAAGAGAGAGTGCGCACGCACACAAGTGGGGAAGGGGCAGAAAGAGAGAGGGAGAGAGAGAATCCCAAGCAGCCTGTGTGCTGTCAGTGCAGAGTCCCATGTGGGGCTTGATCTCAGACTCCGAGATCATGACCTGAGCTGAAATCAAGTCAGATGTGTAACTGATTGAGCCACCCAGGCGCCCCGAGTGTACACCTCTTAAAAGGAAGAAAATTTCAGTCAGTATTATAAATTATGTTTGGCAAATGTTAGTGGAGAACATTTAAGATATTTAAGCAATAATTCCTGCTCAATCTTTTATTTGGGACACATTGTCATTTTCCTTGTGAGTCTGTGAGTGATTAACTTTCTTCTGGCCCGTCTTATTAAACAGAAATGGTTGACCCTATAAACAAGACATTTTAAAAGACATATGTGTAGAGATTCATAAGCAAGAAATTAAAGAAGCCATGAATTTCAAAGCACACACACACACACCCTCACATTCTTCGTGTATAACCAGCAGCTGTAGTAGTTGGCATGTGCTCTGGGTGTGCAGCATTAAACTTTACAGTTTTCTAAGCATCTCAGGTACCTTTTTATACCATTCAGTTGTATCCAGCTTTCCATTATTGTTGGCAGGACATCCTTTGGAATGTCTGCTCTACTCAGGGGATGATCTGGTGCCAGCCTCTCGTGGAGAAAGAGACAAAAAATCTCTAATTTAAATAAAAAATAGTGGAATAATAAAATTGGCAAGGAGGCAGATGTCCTTAAAACCTTCATGTCCGGAACAAAATTCAACTTCAGAAGGGCAGAACTTTCCCAAAACATTTAAAAGCTCTTGCTCTATGATAAGGATTCTGAGAGAGAGATACCTTCCCTTAGCTTCTGTTAGAAGTTATTTGGATTACTAAGTCAGTAAAACATCTCAGAGACATCTAAGCAAGTACTTTTTAAATTAAAAAACTGGCTTTACTCAAAGTAAACTGAGACCGAATGGTCTTGGATATATTTTCCATAGAAGCACCTGCTTTGGGTGCAACCACACATAGAAGGATTTTGGCACAGCAAGTTGTCTAACCTATTCAAGGGATGATATTTTGGATACTGTTCATGGCACCTTTCAAAGGCAGTTTTTAGTGTTCTGTCTAGACTTATGTTCTGAGGTCAGCACACTGCCTTAGGATACTGTTCGTTGGTTGAAATCAGAGGAGAGACAAGGAAATTCAAATTAAAGCCTCGCCCTCTTTAGTAAGCCTATGCCTCAGACTGCAGGGCATTTTGGGATAGCACCAGTGTAAGAGGCCAGATATGTCAAAATGAACCAAAACTAATTGTCTTCGCAACCAGGATTATCCTTGTAGCCTTGCAAGACATTTTAAAAATCTAGAAAAAAAATTATATGCCAAGAAGACTATCTTTGGGAATTGAAAGACAGGAGGGTGGCTCAGGTCGTTTGATAAAATTATATCACAATTTTTCTATCTTGTTTGTGAAACCTACATGACTGTACTCTTTTTCTGGCAATATTAAACATCTTTTCTGCCTCACTACCTTGAGAATTACTAATATTGGGGACAACCTTGGAAAACACATGCCAGTCTACAGGATTCATGAAACACTAATGATAATTAATTCTACCTCCTGACATGTGGTGTCTTGTCACTTGGTGGTCATGATTAGTGACTAGAGTGCCCCTCCCCATAAGAGCTGGGCTCCACCTGAACAGTACCCATCCAGTGCAGTGATATACCCTCCATTCAGCTCCACAGTTAGAAAGTTTTAGCTTGAGATGAACTTTCCTTGAAATTCTTTTTTTTTTTTAATTTTTAATGTTTATTTATTTTTTAGAAAGAGAGCTCAAGTGAGGGAGGGAGGGAGACACAGAATCCAAAGCAGGCTCCAGGGTCTGAGCTGTCAGCACAAAACCTGATGCGGGGCTCGAACCCATGAGCCATGAAATCATGACCTGAGCTGAAGTCGGACTGTTAACCTGCTGAGCCACCTAGGCACCCCATCTGTAAGATTCTTAATCTAAGTGAGCTTTGAACATGAAAAGCAAAATGGAAATGGAAAATTTTCATGCCTTTAAGAATCATTCCATTGAAGTTGTTTCCCTGATATTTAAAACAAACATTGATTATCCATATTATAGGCACTGGTCATATACTTTATTTTTTTAATCTGATTTAATCCTTTCTCTAACCCCATTTTACATAGGAGTATACTTAAACTAAGAAATAACTAATTGCTAAGTAACTTGGCCAAGATCATCCAACCAAGTGCTGGGTCGAGACTTGAATCCAAATCTAACTGATTCCAAAAGTCATGTTTTTGAATCCTGGTGCTATGCTTTTTATTTTTTCTTTGACATTGCCATCAGTATCCAAAAAATTTATAGTTCTCTAAATCAGATTCTTTTTTTAACTCTAAAAGGGTATGCAGTATTATATGTGAATACAGATATATGTCTTTCTTCTAGGAACATGGAGCATAACTTTTGTCATCTTCTCAAGCTTAAAGTGACTTAAAAATGATTTAGAACCCGGAGAGGGAAGCTTTTAATAACTAGCAAAGAGTGTCTCCATAATTCTAAATGAAGAATCAGATACCTCTTAAGACCTTTTTAAGAATATATAATGTGAACGCAAATTACACATTGACATGTGAAAAATAAAAATGCATTATTTGTTACTGTTCTCCAATAACTGCTTATAAATTATTACAATTACGATATTATTCACATTTTAGATGTAGGTTATATGATGTTAAAAACCAGAAAGAAACTGTTGCATTACAAATTAGAAGTGATGGAAAATATGTAATTTATGTACTGAATGTTACTTGGAAAACATTTTGTACATATTAGCATAAAGGGAAAATATGACATTCTTCTAGAGGCATAACACTACATGAAGAGGAAACTGATGAAACCAGAGGAAGGTAATTGGTAAATTATGAGTGTTTCTGTGATAAACCAGATGTGTTAAAAATAGGAATTAGCATTTCTTCTACAAAAAAAGATTAGGGGGGAAAGTTAAATACTGCCTTAAGATGTGTAGAAATGATCCTCACTGAAGTTTATGAAGAGTGATAAAATGATGTTTTTATGAATTATGCCAATTAATATTAAACTGGCATTTTATCACATTTCTTATTCCAGTCGACCTCTAACTCTAAGAAATACCTCTTTCTCACTGATATTATGAGCCCCTCTCTCTTTTGCACCTTCAAATTTTCCTTCTCCTTAAAAGCTCTTGAAGATATTGACCTCTTTTTCCTTTCTTTCATATCCACTATGAGTCTATCTCATTATTGCAATGCTCTTGCTAGGATTATTGATAACCTCCTCAGTGCTACCTTCTATTGTTAATTTTCAGATTTCATCCTAAATAGTGTCTCAGAAGTGTTTGACATCATATTAAATATGTTCTTCTTAAAATTATCTTTTGTTTCTGGAGCACCATGTTTTCAAGTTTGGTCTTGATTTCATTTTAGTCTCCGTCATGGGCTCCGTTTCTTTCACTAACTTTTTATTATTTTTAAAATTTTTAAATTATTATTTTTAAGAGAGACACAGAGTGCAAGCAGGGGAGGGGCAGAGAGAGGGAGACACAGAATCTAAAACAGGCACCAGGCTCTGAGCTGTCAGCACAAAGTCCGATGCTGGGCTTGAACCCCGGAACCGTGAGATCATGATCTCAGCTGAAGTTGGATGCTTTAACCACCTGAGCCACCCAGGTGCCTATGAAATGACAAACTTATAGAGGTAGGAAATTTCAACACTTTTTTTTTCTCAGCAATTGATAGACGTAGACAGAACATTAGTAAGTATATAGAAGACTTCAACCAACTTGACCCTGACAGTGACATTTATAAAACAATTCACCCAGTAACAGCAGACCACACATTCTTTTCAAGTACACACTGAGCATTCACCAAGCTAGTCAATGTGCTGCATTGGAAAACAAATCTCCATAAATTTAGAAGGATTGAAATTATAAAGAGAATGTTCCCTGACCAAAACAGAATTAAGTTAGAAATCCGTAACAAGGAAATTCTTGGAAAATCCTCACATATTTGGAAAATAAACAACACACTTTCAAATAAGCCATTGAGCAAAGAAGAAATCACAAGGGAAATTAAAAAGTATTTTGAACTCAATGAAAGTAAAAATACAACATACCAAATTTATGGATTGCAGTTAAAGCAGTAGTTAGAAAAAATGTAGCCTTAAATGCTTATCTTAGCAAAGAAGAAAGGTCTAAAGTCAGTGATCCAAACTTCTACCGTGCAAAACACAAAATAGGGAAGAAAATTTATATCTAAAATCAGTAAAAGAAAAGAAATAATGAATAAAAATCAATGTAGAAACAAAGAAAAATAGAGAAAATAAATGAAACCCAGACTAGTTCTTCAATAAAATCGATAAATGGTTAGGTAGACTGAACAAGAGAGAGAGAGAAGACATAAATTACCAATATTAGACATGAAAAAGACATCAATATGTATCTTACATTAACAAAAATAATAATACAAGCAATATCATAAACCACTCCATGCAATAAATTTGACAACTTTAGTGAAATGGAAAAAATTCTTAAAAGATACCAGTTACAAAAACTAATGTAAGAAGGAATAGGAAATCCAAACATCTCTGTATTTATCTAAAAAATTGAATTCATCACACAGAACTGTCCAACACACACACAAACACTCTCTCTCTCTCTCTCTCTCTCTCTCTCTCTCTAGGCAAGATGGCTTCAGTTATCAATTCTGCCCAATGTTCAAAAAGAAATTGTACCAATCTTAGTAACACTATTTGAGGAAATTTGAAAAGTGGGGAATACCTTCCAACTCATTTTATGAGTTTAGCATTATATTGTGTCCAAAACCAGATATTAAAAGAACAGAAAACTTCAGATACATATTTCTCCTGAATTAGGTATAAACTTAACAAAAGGTAAGTATACTTAGTAATATATAAAAAGGACCACAGATTACTGTCTTGTGAAGTGCATTCCAGGTATCCAAGATTTGTTTCGCTTTTGAAAATCAATATAATTCACCATATTAAGAGCATTAAGGATAAAGTCCTTTGACCATATCAGTAAGTCCTACTTAGAAATGTATTTGACAAAATTCAATACCAATTAATTTTTTAAAAATTCTCAGCAAACTGAGAATAGAAAGGAGTTTTTGTTTGTGAGGAGATGATAATTAGCTTGACAGTAGTAATCATTTCACTGGGTACATGTATACCAAATCATAATGTTGTATACCTTAAATATATATATATAGTTAAAAAAATATATATATTATATATATAGCCTATAAATCTATACCAACCTGAAAAGAAGAAAATGTATCTCATTTTAATTTTTAAAATTTGTGATGGTAAACATGGTTTTCTAATATTGACTGGCCAATTCCCTTTCTTTTTGTTAAATATCTTCTTGTATACTTGTTTCTATTGAGTTATTAACCTTTTTCTGCTTGATGAAAGCTCTTCATGTATTAAAAAGCTTAGAGCATTTTCTGTAAAAAGAAAAAAAAGAAAGAAAACAGAAAATTTCTTTACCTGCAAAAGGCACTGATGAAAAAATTAAAACTAATAGCATACTTATTAGTAAAAACTAAATGTGTTCCCATAAGATCAGGAAGTGGCAGGCAGGTTTATTCTCGGGACTGCTACTCAATATTGTACTATTGCACTAGCCAATGTAATAAAGCAGGATAAAGAAATAAAAGGCATACAGATTGGAAAGTAAGATTATATAAGTAACCCAAATGAATCTACCCCCCACAAAAAAAAGGGGGAAAAAAAGCTACTATAACTATTCAGTGCTTTTAGCAGAGTTGTAGAATATAAGATCAAATTGCAAAAAACCGCACATTCCCATGTAATGTCAGTAAACAAATGAAAAATAAAATTTTAAAAATGTAATTTAAAAAACATTTAAAGTATAACATATTTAGGAAAAAATATAGCATATGTGCAAACATGTACATTAGAAAATATGCCAAAAAACCTTAAAGAATTTAAAGAATGCCTAAATAAATATATCAATCTATAATGTTCATGAATTGGAAGACTTAATATTGTTAAAATGTCAGTTTAAAAAAAATTGACCAATAGATTTTATGCAAATCTGACCAAAATCCCAGTAGGATTTTTTTTTTTGGGTAGAAACTGGCAATCTGATTCTCATATTTATGTGGAAATATAAAAGCACTAAAACAGGTAAAACAGGTTTGAACATGAAGAACAAACTTGGAGGAATTATATTAACTGATTTCAAGACTTACTATAAAATTGCAGTTATCAAGAAAGAGTGGTATTGGTGTCTGGATAGTCATATAGATCAATGGAACAGATGAATAATTCCAGAAAGAGATCTACCTATCTGTGGTTATTTTATTTTTGTAAGATTCTAATGTAATTCAAAGTGGGGAGACAATGTCCTTTCAAATAATGATGCTGGAATTGAATATCCATTTTGGAAAAATAATTAACTATAAGCCTTACCTCATACTATACTAAAAAATAATTCAAAATTGATGTATACCGGGGCACCTGGGTGGCACAGTCGGTTGAGCGTCTGACTTCAGCTCAGGTCGTGATCTTGCAGTTTGTGGGTTCGAGCCCCACGTCAGGTTCTGTGCTGACAGCTCAGAGCCTGGAGCCTGTTTCTGATTCTGCTGTCTTCCTCTCTCTCTGCCCCTCCCCAACTTGTGCTCTGTCTCAAAAATAAATAAACTATAAAAAAAATTTAAAAAAAAAGACAGCAACATGCTGACTCTTAAAACAAACTGAAAGTTTGTACTGGTTTTAAACATATGTGCAAAGTTAACTTCCCTTCAAAATGCTGACTCTTCTTGAATTTGGGTCAGCTTTTAATATGACCAGCCTTACCAACTTACTCCAAGAAGAGAAGATAGAAGACCGAGTGACTTGTGGTGCCTGGGTGATTAAGTCAGTTGCGTGTCCGACTTCAGCCCAGGTCATGATCTTGCGGTTTGTGAGTTTGAGCCCCAAATCGGGCTCTGTGCCTGGAGCCTGCTTCAGATTCTGTCTCCCTCTCTCTCTCTGACCCTTGGCAACTCACTCTCTGTCTGTCTGTTTTTCTCTCTCACACATGTGCTCTTTCTCTTTCTCTCTCTAAAGGAAATAAACATTAAAAAAAGAAGACTGTATGACTTCTGAGGCTAGGTCATAATATATGTGATATCTTGTTTCTGGCTTTTTTGCTGAAGGTGTCTGAACCCAGCCACCATATTGTAAGGAATCCCAGGCCACATGTAAGTAGGTATTCTGGCCAGTAACCCCCACAATGATCCCAGCTAAGAGACAGTATCAACCACCAGACTGAGTGAATGAACCTTCCCATGCTGTCATCCTTAGGCTTCCAGCTGCCCCACTGACTTTGAGTGAAGCAGACACAAGCAGTCCTCATCAGGCTTGGCTCAAATTGCAGATTCATGAGCCAAATGAATGTTGTTGTTGTTTTAAGCCACTAAATTGTGGTATGTTTTGTCATGCAGCAATAGATAACTAGAACAGTGTGAAAGCTAAACTATAAAGTAAACATTGGGAAAATATTCATGGCTAGGGTTAGGCAAACATTTCTTAAAAGGACACCAAAGCATGAACTAAAAGAACCATAGTGATAAACTGGTCATCCACAAAATGAAAAGATTTCTGCTCTTCCAAAGACACTGTTAAGAAAGTAAAAAGGCAAAATTTGTAATGCAAAGGTCTGACCAAGTATTGATACTTTCTGCATATGAAAGGTAGTAAATTTTTATGTAGAATGCCTTCCACGAACCTGCAATTTATGTCACATATGTAATTTCTCATATTATGAGGATATTCCTGGATATATGTAAATTAAAACTTTGCCAGCATATAATACAGAAAAATGTTCCAATGAAATCAACTCTTTTAAACTCAGCTTTCTCAAATATAGATAAAGCATTCTCTTTATTGTCTACAGGGAATTGTTAAGCATGAATGAAAGAAGTATTTTGTTTTCTCCAGAGAACATCTACATACTAATAAAAAATTTTATATGCTTTTTCAGTAAATATCCTAGAATAGGGTTTCTATCCCTGATGACAATCCAGTCTCTGGAGTATATCGCTCTACTTTAAGCCTCACTTAAAGGACTAATTTACATAGTTCATGGACCAGGATTTCTGTAGAGAATTGTGAGAACCTCTTATAAAAATCGGGCAAAAAATTCAAATCAATTCCAAATGTTTTATGCTTCACTTAGTGTTTATCTTGAATTTTTATTCATTACTGAGAAGAATTGCCTGTATATACATAAGGAGTAATATCTTAAGTGTCTAAATTTTAAAATGTATGTGTCTTGTGACTGCTGACAGGCTAGTCTAATGGCATTTTGAGTTATATTTTTATTACATGCTAGTATTAAGATTGCTTAAGTTTACTTTTCATTATTATGCAGCTATATATTTCATGTTGTCCATTGGTAATATATGTAGCAATGTCTACTTTTTTGGGGATAGAAATTCTATCAAGTTGAACACTATAAATGACTATTTACATGAAGTGGAAATTAAGAGAAAGTTGAAAATTTTACTTGATTCTAGATATTCTGGAGAAAAGAGACATCTGTATTCAGTTAAGTCTTTTAGGTAGAATAATTTGTTTGATGAACATCTACAAAACCAGAATCTTCAAAAAAAGAGGTCATTTTAGAAGAAATGATGCTTACTGTTTCTAGATTGATGTCACATGAAAACCTTATATTCTAAGTATCTGAAATATCTTTTTTCCGAATCAGTTCTTGTTCTGGTTTTCTAGACCCACAATATACACTGGTATGTATGCCATAGATCTGGAATTTATACTAATTCCCTCCTTTTACTCACCTGCCAAATTTAATTGGTTACCATCTTAATAATTTTACCTCTAAAATCATTTTTGAATTCATCTCTTCCTCTTCATCAAGCTCCTCTTTTTTTCTTCTGAATTATAATGAAAATTTTCTGAATAAATTTCCTAGTCCTAACCCTAAATCTACAAGGGCAGATTGCTAATATAAATAATGGGGCAATGAGAAGGCTGTGGCAAACAAGAGAGTTTAAGCTTACTTAAACACAGCAGTTGCTAATCATCCTCATTGATTGTTACAATGAAGGGCTGTGGGCCCAATTTTGTAAGTTCACTATTTCTCCTACCCTCCCTCACACACACACACACACAACACACACACACACACACACACACACACACACACACACACACACACACACACACCTACACACGCTAAAAGAAAGCTCATGAGTTCTTAATTGGCAGCTGTGCCCCTGCAGAAACAATGTTCATCCTCCATCATGTTCTGTTCCTCAAAATGTTGACCTTTATATACTTCATCTGTGAGATCCTGGGGGTTTGGCTAATGGGAGATACAAATAGGTAAATAGGTATTTATTCCTCTGGAACCTCCCTGCATATATATTGGCTCTGTCCCTATAGCCCAAAGATCCTGTCAGATGTCTCTTGCCACATTTCTCTAGGCTCCAATCATGGCTTCCTCTGGCTGTTTTGAAGCCCTTTGCCAGGGTTGGTAGCTGAGAGGGCAGAGGGCACAATCAGCACTGCCATGCTCAGTAGGGCCCTCTCTATACTTGGAGTTTAGTGCTCTGAAGTTGCCTTCTTAAGGTTCTTAACAATTTTATCTTAGGATTTGTGGTTTATAAGTGAAGTTCAGTGGGACAGTGGAGCAGGTGGTGGGGACCCAGAATCTCAAATCAAGCATGGTCCTGCCTCCTGCCACCTCCCTGAATTCCCTGGACATGTTCTCAGCTTCCCAGTCCCTGCTCTCCCCCAGGACCCTGATCTCACATGGCTTCCCTCTCTGAACCCCCAACTAGTGACAGTTGTTGCAACCCATTGCAAGGTACTCTGCACCCCACAAGGCCGCCCTTCCGCAGCTACTTCCGTAACCACTGCTGCCCCCTGTCGGTGATGGGATCTGAGTGCAGACATGAGAGAGCGTTGGGGCTGGGGGGACATAGAGGGAGCTGTAGCCACTCTGGACTGCAGTACTGTAGGGTGTTCAACAGGTGATTCAGCAGGGGTGAGCCATCCGTCTGTCTCTAATCTAGGTACTGGGTGTGTCCCGGCACAGAGGTTGTATTCCCTTGAGTATTGTACAGATGGGGAGGTAGACACATCGGAAGAAGAGATTGACTTTTCCAACCCTGGCCAGGCATGGCACATTGGTTTGGTGGTGGGCAGAAGGACAAACCTAGCAACAGTTGGGCTGAAAATGTCAAGTCATAGAGCGGGATCCTGGATGACTGTGAGAGTTTGCATTCACCTAGTGAACAGTCCCATGCCTGGAGGAGTATGATATTAAATAGTAAAAAAAAAAAAAAAAAAAAAAAAGGCACAATAATAGGTCAAGAGAGATGATGAAAGAAAGGAAAAAGTCTGGTATTTGGTATTTTAGTAACTTCAATGGTAACTTTTTTCCTGCTTTTTGAATAAGGGATGCATATTTTTAATTTCCAACGGGCTCCATAAATTATGTAGCTGATCCTGCCAAGAGTCCTTGTTCTATTAATGACACAGGCACAGGAAGTAGAGCCTTGAGCCACATAAAGCAGGAAGTTTACACTGATACTCCTGTGTAAGTCAGCACCATTAGAAGGCCACATTCAGTGTGAAAGGAAGACTGGAGAAAGAGTTCCATTGCAGCAAGAAGAGCCAGTAAGGAAAATCTCTCATCTCAGCCTAGGCTCTGGGTAGAAAACAATATTTTTCTTGAAAGAAAAGACAGGCATGTTCTTATTTAGATTTTGGGTTTGAAATAATTTCACTTTGAAGTTAAGGTAAATCCAAATCAAGAAACTTACTCAGTAAATCCCGAGTGGTAAGGCAGTGCCTAAAGGCACTTGACAGAAGCAGACAAAGTCCTTAACTCAGACCTAGCAGGATTTCCATAGGGGAAGTCCAAACTTTCAAACATGAGTTCACAATCCAAAATTATAAAACATAATAAAGAAGAGTAAGTAACAATACAACAGAGTAAAACAAAACAAAACAAGAGCAAACAGGAGAATTAGTGCACAAGAATTTCTAACACTGGAATTGGTTCATATACAGCGTTGAATAGTTACATTTAAGTTGTTCAAACATATGAAAGGAACTGGCAGCATAAAGGTCACTTTTTGACCAGAGCACACTTTTGGGATACCATTAAAAGTACCAAAAAGGCATTTGATTAATTCAAAATATAGTTATTAATAACTCATGAATTAAGGAATCAAATATAGTAAATACTTAGAACTAAGTGATAATGGAAATACTACTTATCAAAATCAGTGGGATTTTGCCAAAGTCCTTATAATTTATAAACTTCATGTATATAATTAAAAAAAGAACTGAAAAAATTAATAAACTGTGTTTAAACTTAAAAAGTTAGAAGCACAACCAAATAGATGAAAAGAATAAGGAAAAATAATGAAGAAAGCTGGAAATGACATAGCAAACAAAAATTGCTTTGGATTTATATGGAATTAACATATTTGTTGGTAAAAAACAGTTGAGCACTAGCAATTATGGTTTAACCTAAATACAGTTGAGGCAATTATCAAAGCCTAAAGTTGATCCTTCAGAAATGCCTGTAAAATAGAAAGAGAATGGCCATCAGTAAGAATGAAGCAAAGCTGGAAAAGTCTCTTCTTGTCACTCATTATCTGTGAGACATTGAACTCCTTAAGTTTTCTGACCCTCAATTTTCTTAATATGCATGTGTGAACAATAGTAATTATATTATGAATATTATGTAAGAATTTAAAGAGACTTGTAATATACTTTTAACAAATGACTTATAATTTGTTATCTATAATTAGTGCCCTTCCCTTTTTCTTAAAATACAAGATAGTATTTATTCATTCATCCATCTTTTCTTTCAAAAAGCAGGAATACTTGCTAGGTTTTACTTCTTGTGTTAAATTTAAAAAATAGTATGTTGGGGCACCAGGGTGGCTCAGTCGGTTAAGCGTACGACTTCAGCTCAGGTCATGATCTCATGGTTCGTGGGTTCGAGCCCCGTGTTGGGCTCTGTGCTGACAGCTCAGAGCCTGGAGCCTGCTTGGGAGTCTGTGTCTCCCTCTTCTCTGCCATTCCCCTACTCAGGCTCTGTTTCTCTCTGTCTCAGTAATAAATAAACATTGAATTTTTTAAAAAAAAAATAGTATCTTTAAGTCCATTTTCTATAGAGGAACTTCGAGGAAAATAAAATGTGAGTTCAGATGATTTGCCCAGTGTAGATCACATTATAATTAACATCATTATGCTCATCCAAATTATATTTATAAAAAACTATAGTTCTCATTTTAGCAATGAGATTCCACTCATTGCAGCATTTTTCTATGGATTAGGAAGTAATAAAGGGGAGAATACAGAGCAGAAAGAGAGACCCTCAAATGTGAACTGAAGTCAGGAGTTAGATTCTAATTCTGTGCCAATTGGACAGGCTTCCTCCTGTCTTCACTGTGCAGCTCTCCATATGTCTCCAATTTTAAACAAAGCCACTCCCAACAGGAGCTCTACCTCAAAGAAGCCTGAGAAATGGCTGAATGTCAGTCTTCAGGGTACTTAAAATGCATTTGCTCTGACAGGATCTTGAACACCTGCAGTTATTTCAAAGGAATTTTGATCCAACAATAATTCACATAATTTATCATCTGGAGATGCCAAAAATTCTTTGAAAAACTGTGCTGTAGTTAGTAAATGGAAAAAAAGGGGGAAAGTGATGGTGGGTGGCAGTATTTTCACATAGAATGTTTTTATGGGAATCATTAATTCTTACGTTTTTTTCCCCTCAAGTCTTTGTTTCCTCATAGTTGAAACATGGTTGACTTATTTTTGGAATATTGTTGTGTGTTTGCAATTAACACATACAAAAAGACTCTGCATTTACTTAAAGGAATTTGGGCTTTCAATTTTGTTTTTATCTTGAGAATGTCTGGGAGTCTCATCTTAATAACATTGATAATTTTTAGAAATTCCTTGATTTTCCTTCTAACAAAATCATATGGAGATTTGAAAATATATAGTGAATAAAGGAAGAAACATATTCAATCAGAAAGAATAAGGATTTGGATTCTTTACAATCAAAGTCACAAAATAAATGTCTTTCGACCCGATCTAGTGCCCCCGGAACAAGGTGGAGCAGAACGGACACTGTGTTGTGCTTCCCTTTGTGAAAACAATCATAGGTGCTCAGGAAAAAAATCTGTGGGAAAGGAAGGGCAGTCTAGACTGTGAGCACCGACTTTGACTGAGACAAATTAGGGAAGTAGTGGATCCATTCAGCATTCAGAATGATTAAGAGCATTAATGCTTTCATAAGCAGATGAATGCAAAGTGGAGTTGATTGGCACAAATCTATGAAAAGGCTCAAGGTCATCTTGATGGAAAAGTTAATTAGAAAATGTACTTCTTGGGGTGGGGGGAGGGCCTGGGTGGTTCAGTCTGTTAAGCATCTGACTCTTGGCTTGAGCTGAGGTCCTGATCTCATGGTTCATGAGTTCAAGCCCTGCATAGGCCTTCTCACTCATAGCACACAACCTGCTTGGGATTCTCTCTCTCTCTTCCTGTCTTTTTGCCCCTCCCCTACATGCATGCTCTCTCTCTTCTCTCAAAACAAATAAACATTTAAAAAAAAAGGAAATGTGCTTATATAAATGTTAATTTTTTCTAAAGTCATTTAATGACTAACTGTATTAAATAGAAATACTAATATTAAATAGAAGACAGTACTCTCCTCTCACTATTTACTATTTATTTAAAATGTTTATTTATTTTGAGAAAGAGAAAGAGCATGAGCAGGGGAGGGGCAGAGAGAGAGGGAAAGAGAATCCCAAACAGACTCTGTGCTGTGAACACAAAGCCCTATGCGGGGATCAAACTCATGAACCATTAGATCACAACCTGAGCCAAAACCAGGAGTCTGACACTTAATTGACTGAGCCACCCAGGTACACCTCACTAACATTTTAAACATAGTAGCACATTACTAACATTTTGAAAAACAAAAATAAAATGTATTGATTCCATTTTGAGATGTTTACTTGCTCCTATCCTAGCAGCCCATGACTGAGGTAACTATAATTTCCCCTTTGGGCTGGTTCTCAGTGGAAACCACTGGACACAGTGCTGTAGGGTTCAGGGTGATGCGGCAGAGTTTCTTGGAGAAGTACAAGAAGAAGCTCTCCGGTTTCCCATTGTCAAGTTTTCCCTGTTCAACAGAACTGATGTTTCATAAAAGCCAAATTACCAAAAATCAGTGTCCTTTTAATCAGGTTAAACACCTGAGTAGTATTTCTGATTCTTCATCCTGAAAAACTGTCTTTCATTGATTTGCAAGAATCAATCAGGATTCAGAAAGGGTGGTTAAAGGACATAGTGTATGCAAGAATAAAGTGCCCATTTTCAGATTGGACCAATTTACCGTGAAATTATTGCCAACGTCGTTTTCATTTAGTGCTTCCAAACCTCAAGATTTGGCTTTCCTGCTTGGAAAAAAATATAATTGCATGACCATGCTCCTGGGAGACTTTGTTCTGCACCTCAAAAAACCAAGTTACACCCATAGATGTGAATGAAAGAGCACAGATGGCCTACATCGATCTCTCTTCCAAATGGGTAAAGGGAACTGGACAGTGGGACATTGAAGCAACATACTGAAACAAGCATTTCTTCTTCATCTCTCTCTGTCTTTTTAAGTCCAGACTGATTGACCTACCAGAGAGCAGAATTGAAGAATGTTGTGGTTCTACTTGGGAGGTGGGTTCAAAAGCTTTCTGTTGCTAAATAGTATGGATGATTTTTATTTTATTTTAATATAGTAAAATAGACTTTTCCTGAGTTACCCTGTTAGCAAAAACCCAGTCCAACTTTTTAAATGGATACTATTGAATCAAATACTCTAAGTTAATCTTTAGTTTCTTGGCTTCAGAAAAAAAAATACTATGTCCATTTTGAAATGGAACAAAGTTTAAACACAGCTTTCTCTTCTGCTCCTGGGTGGTTTGACACAATTCTAAACTAAAGACTTGTGCACTCACAGCATGACCAAGATTACCTCCCCCATCTCCTGCTGTTTCTTTCTGGTGGCCCTTGATTGCAAACCTGCTATTACAGCCTTCTGGAATCCTTAACCCTTTCAAAGTTGTCTTTTCTTCTCTCTCTTCGTTTGCTCCATATTTTAGGTGAAAGGTCTCAGAACTTGTGATTTTTGTTGACTTGTTCCATGGCCGTAATGTTCATAGGCTTCCATGGTGCAACAGTGGAGTTTATTAAATTTTAATTGTTAAAATGTATTCTTATCGTTATCAGGGGCGGCCTTAGAGTCCATGAACAAGAGTGTTGGTTTAGAGCATGGGTTTTAGGGCCAGATGACACTTTGGGTGTAAATCTGAGAATTTCTTACTAGCTTTGTGACTTTTGTAATGTTTTGACCTCTGGGGTGAGTTGTCTCATCTGAAAAAGAGTTGAGAATGGAAGCTGCCTCTAAGAGTTGTGCGTATTAAATGAGTCAGTCTGTACAAAGCACCTAGAACTGTTGTCACACATGAGCTCAGGAAATTTTAGCTCTTAATGACTGAAGGTAGAATAAGACTTCTAAGATGTGGGAAAGAATAAACTTTTCAAAGTTTAAATGATTCACAGAATCATGTAAATGATTGATTTGAACTATCTAGCCATGTTGGTATGTCACTAAAGGCTGAGATACACATTATTTAAGATTCTGTATAAATATGGTAGGAATCGAATTTTAAAATTTTATATAGATTGAGAAGTAAGTACAACATACATCTTCTAAAACAATTGGCCGCATGAAAGTATTTTTTGAGAATTATAAACTGATACTGAATGAGAGAGTGTTCAGTCCGAGGAGTTTGAAATCCGGTGATACTTTGAAATGAGCAGGGAAATAGCTTCCTGCTGCCCCATAGTGGCGGTTGATGTCAGTGCAGTATACTCCCAGCAGGGGGCCCGTGGGACTCCATGAGGATACCTCTATTAGAGTGTTACAGGGGTAAACACAACTTACTCTGGTCTCATCTGTAAAGACCACTGGGGAAAACAGACGATAGAAAAAGAAACAGGATCCTACCCATAGACAAAAAGAAACCAGTGTCAGAAAGAGCCATCCTGGGAAGTATGTTGCCTGGGAAGATGCCATTAATTTAAATGGCGTGAACAGAATGACCCTGAATTGCTTGTGAGTCTACATGCATGGCTGTGCAGATTGGCCCTTGCAAATCTGCTCATTTGTTCTATCTATCCATCTATCTGGTTTATTTGTCAAGTAGCACTACCTTTGTGGCAGTGTCGTAGTTTATTTCTCAAGTAGTACTACACTTAGCTGTTAATTTGTTGACACTTCAACGTATTATATTTGAAAAAAAAAATTACCCTTTATTCAGAAGGGAGGCTGAGGTTACAGGGCAGATGTATGCCACTAAAAATTACACCTGCACGAACCTGTTCTCTGCCTTCCTGAGCAATTCAGCTCTGCCTCTGAACTTGCATTTCCTACTCAGCAAGCAAAAGTTATATGATTAACTAGACTAGCCATTCTTAGAAGGCAGTTGTGGTCAACTTCTATTTCTAGAGAGCATTCCTTATCCAAGCCAACCAGCTCATGGAAGTATTTATTCCCCATACGCAGGTCTCCCTGTGCTTAGTGTACTAGTAGGTAGATATATACTCGTCTCATTGAAATGTCAGTAAGATACTGGTGACTGCCAGGTACTGGTGTCCAAATATGGTCTGTCTGTGTTCTTTCTACACCTGAATTTCACCATCATCATTGTTCCCACATCCATTCTGTGGTCAGACATGGTGTGTTTTGACCCCACAGTATCACTCCCTCCCCCACGTCAGGCTGTTCTCTCCATTCTCTTGCTGCTGTCAAACTCAAGCCCTGATTACATCTCACTTTTGCCACAGCTTTAAAACTCAGCCCTTCACTATCAAGAAGCAGTTAGGCAGAGAAGAGAGAATATGTGCTCTGGAGTCAGAATAACGTCAGTTTGCGTTCCAAATTGACTACTTACTTTGCTAAAATAATCTCTTCAAAGAGTTTGTCTTACATGAGAATCCAACAAACTGTTAGGCATAGTATTGATACTTACCCAGTTGTCAGTTTCCATTTTCCCTTCTCCTTTCTGTGAAGGATTTAAGAGCAGGGCAGTGAAAACTGTTGCCTTGGTTACAGGTAGTAAAGGAGTGCATTTAATTTTTTTAGTTTTTTTTTTTTTTTCAGAGAGACAGCATGAGGTGGGGAAGGACAGAGAGAGAGAGAGAGAGAGAGAGAGAGAGAGAGAGAGAGAGAGTCAGAGAGTCAGAGAATCCCAAGCAGGCTCCATGCTGCCAGCACAGAGCCTGCCGTGGGGCTTGAACTCATGAAACCACAAGATCATGACCTGAGCTGAAACCAAGAGTTGGATGCTTAACCAACTGAGCCACCCAGGTGCCCCAGGAAAGGAGTGCATTTGAAATTGCAGGGAATTTAAAGTAACAATATAAATGGTGAAAAAATCATTCAATTGTTATTACATCAGGCACTTGGAACTCTTATCACAATGTTAGTGATAAAATGTTTCTCCTCTAAAACATCTTCTGTTAGTGTAAAGTCCTAAAGAATTGCTGTTGTTATTGAATTTCAACAGTAACTTCGAATTGTTGTAGCTACAAATTAGCACCTTCGTATTACTTATCTTTTAATAAACATTGTATTGCACACAGACAGTAATCCAGAGAACCTCTCCTTATACAGTCTGCCCCTGACACATGCAGACTAGCGATGTGCCTTTGTATGTTGGGTCCGTCCTTAACGAGGAAGTATTGGAAAGCGTTCAAGCATGCTTCTGATACAGTTTGGATCTCTCAACCCTGTAGTATTACATATTCTTGCATTTAAATGGTATATCTGAAACCAACAATGATAGCCCAGGGTCTCTGAAGATTAAAAAGAAGAATTTGAATTACCTCCATTCTATCAATCTATGTGAGCATCTGGAGTTTTTGTATTTCAATTTTTTAAAAATTTTTTAATGTTTTTATTTATTTTTGAGAGAGAGAGAGAGAGAGAGAGCAGGGGAGGGTCAGAGAGAGAGGGAGACAAAGAATCTGAAGACAGGCTCCAGGCCCTGAGCTAGCTGTCAGCACAGAGCCCGACGCGGGGCTCAAACCCATGAACTGTGAGATCATGACCTGAGCCAAAGTCGGACACTTAACTGACTGAGCCACCCAGGTGCCCCTGTATTTCAATTTTTAAAAATTATTGTGAAATAAGCTTTTTATAAATCTCTGCCAAACAACTTCTTAGATTTAAGGCTGTAACTGCCCACAGGATATTGGTTGCCTCATGTGAAAAAAATATTTCAAACTTGAAATTAATAAAACATGTTCTTCAGTCAACTCAGTGAAGAGGGATGAACAAACCTGGCCATATTCAGCATTGACCAGGAATATGCAAAAAAACTCAATTTTGACAAAGTTGCAAAAATTAAGGCTCTTAATATGAATACTTTAATGTTAATACCCATTATTGTGGCAGACCCATATGTGTTTACAAGATTTTTCCCTTTTTCCAAAAATACATATCAAGATATTAAAGTTTATCTATGTACATATAAATATATGTATATATATATTTGCTTTATAATATTAATTTTGTTTTTAATTTCTTTAGTAGCATAATTGTACGACAAAGCTATAGGAAAACATCTTAATTGCTGCTTTTCTTTCCTGTTCATTATGTTATTTATTTCATTTTACAATTGTTACTAAAAATATTTTGTCATAAACAGGAAGTGGTACTAAAAAGTGGTCCAGTTTGCCTATTGCTTGTGGCATTGACCCATCTTAACCCCAGGCCTTCTCTCTTCAGTTCTTTTTATGCATTGATGCAGTTATATTTCTTTTCTTTTTCTTTTTTTTTTTTTAACACTTATTTACTTTTTGAGGGGGAGAGAGAGAGAGAGAGGGAGCTTGCGCAGGGGAGGGGCAGAGAGAGGGAGACACAGAATTTGAAGCAGGTTCCAGGCTCCGAGCTGTCAGCACAGAGCCCCGTGCAGGGCTCGAATTTACAAGCTGTGAGATCATGACCTGATCCGAAGTCGGACGCTTAACTGACTGAGCCACCCAGGTGCCCGATGCAGTTATATTTCTTAAAGCACAGATCTGATCATGCCATTTACTTGCCACATGTTTTCTGGGGCTTATTCTTCCATGTGGAATGGAGTCACATGAAACTCCGTCATTAGTATGTGCCCTTCATGGCTTGCCAGCTCCTTGAGAACATTATCTCACCATCTTATTGCCCTGTAGCCCCTGCTCCAGCCACTCGCAAGTCCTAATGTCAGTCTTTTCAGATCCCTGTCTCATCACCTGTGCTTACTGTCACCCCAGCTGGAATACCCCGGCTCTTCCTCTCTCCACATTTTCGAATCCCACCCTGGACTACAGTCAACTGTATGCTTTCATAACACCTTTCCTGATGCTCTCAGGGGGAAAAAACCATCCTCTTTTACTCGGAATTCGTATAGCTCTTTAGGTTATGAGGCTTTCCCTTCTTTGAAATTCCTATTTCTCTCATGGTATTTGTACATTTCTATTTTTATAAAGGTCTGTTCATATTTCTTCTTCTACTGTCTTAGAGTAACTTCCCCAAGAATGCAAACCTCATATCTTATTTGTCTAATTCAGAAAACCAGCAAGGCTGCTTGGATAAGGCTGCGGGCTGCCTCTTCTGCTTCCAATTTCCTCTTGCTGTATACCCTTGAGATCTTCTAGTTTCGGGCTCTTCACTTAGCCTGGGATCTGAGAAATCCCTGAAGTTGAGCATACAATTGTGTGTTTACACATGTAACTGTTATAGTAAATGAGCTGAATTCAAAGGGATTTAATGAGCCACAATCCTTTGCAAGCATGTCCAGAGGATTAATTTTTCTTGCTTTTGGATAAAATATTGGCAACTCTCATAGATTTTCTGGTCCCTCCCAATTACAGGTGTACTCTTATTGCAGAAATTGAAAATTCCTGACAGTATTAAATTTTACCTGAGCCCTTTGCTCCTGGAAAACAATAATGGTTACGAAATCCCATCCCGCTCCTCTTTTGTGTTCTGGGAAACGACTTACTACAAATTACCATCCTTCCCCATGTGACTTCGAGAAGACAAATGAATGCCCTCTTGTTTACCTATGTCAAGGCCAGACACAGACCCTGCTGATCTCATTCTTAGCCTCATAAATGATTAGCTGAACTGCTTGTCTCATTGATCAGTAGGAACAAATCCTTTTGTTAATCAAAGTTTGGTTAAGTTTCTCTTCTTCCTCCAGGCCCCTGAATTTCAACTCATCTTCAGCTTGAACCACAATACAGCCTCTCCTGAGAGGTTTACTTCAAAGTAAACTATTCTCTGATCTGTTCTCCAGTCACACCACCCTTTCATCCCACTTCCCAACACCTGTTTTTTTCCCCTAGCCTTGTTTACTGCTCCCTAAAACAGGAAAATTCTTTGCCTAAACCTGGAGATGCCTGCAGATCTAATGGTCAGAGTGTTCTCCCCACTGCGGTAGTTCTCCTCCCCCGTTGCAATGGTCTGTTGGAATAAAGTATTTTCTTACAAAATCCAGATTTGTTATTTGACATTCTGGTCTGATGTAACAATTGAGACTGCAAACTCTTCTCTGATTTAGAGCATCCTTCTGCCCCAGGTAGTTACTGCTTTTATCTGGAAGGCCCCTTGGCTTCTTTTCTGCTTACTTTGTCAACTCTTCACCATGTACTAGCTAAGGTTCTGGCCCCTTTGCAGGTGGCTGGTAGGATAGGATTTGTGGAAGGGGCTTCAGCTGATACCACTGGGCTTTGGTGTTAGTGATCTCTGGGCTTCTTCTTTTTGGTACATTTTTGTGGGTTTCTTGGGAAGTTTCACCACTCTGAATATCCAATGCCATCTTTCCTCCTTCAGCCAACCACTTCAGCCCCCTGGCCTCTGACGTTCACCTTTCTGCTGGGTCATTTTGCTCACCAACGTCCTCTCCCCACCCCCAGACAGTACTTCTGAATGGAGTCTCCTTAAAAAGAACCCCAGGCCAGTTCCCACCTGTAGTGATGCTTCTTTGGAGAAATGCCACTCACTCTAAGTACACCCCATCTTTCTCTCTCTGCTTCATTCCCTCTGTGTCTTCATGTTCTCAGTCATGAGATAAAGCCGAGCTCACAGTGTCTTTCAGGTACTCTGTGTGTACCCCTTATATTCCTCTCACTTGGCTCCCCGCTTCCTCTTCTGTCCCCTTCCCCACCTAGAGCAATGAGGGAAACACCTCGGCCCCACACAATCTTGCCTTGTGATAACGTTCTCCTCTCTCAAACCTGTATGACCTTAAGCTGCATGACGAGCGAAGGACTTCAATACCAGTTTTTGCAAATCCCGCATGTGTGGTATATGCCTTAATTTGCAATATGGGGGTTTGTAACATCTACCTTTGGGTCTTCGCCAAAGCAATGCAGAAAACACTTTCTTATATACATTTAAGTGTATTTTTTTTCTGGAGAAATTTGGTTACAATGGCCCTCAGATTCTCAGAATGGTCTCTGTCCTGAGGAATGGTAAGACTGACCAGTCATACCTGATGTCCTGCCACACATGTTCACATCTCCTGTGTTGTTCACTGGGCTTTGGCAGCTCTTATCCTTTCTCATTTTAATACACTTGTATGTATCATTCAAGATTTGGTAATGATGCCCTTTCTTTACTGAAGCCACTGCTTTCGCCCCTCCTGCAGGCAGAGCAAATTCCTGCCTTCTAAGTACTTTGCCACCAACTCTAGCCATACCTCTGTGTATAACACATCACTTCCAATCACTTCCAATGAATTTTTAAATTTTAGCTCCAGTATGGTTCGCACATAGTGTCATATTAACTTTAATGAATTTTTAATTCAATAAATACTGATCGAGTCTCCAGATGAACCAGGACCAGTGTTCGGCTGTGAGGACAAAGCAGGGAGCAAGGTAGGTACAGTCGATGACGTCATAGAACATGGTTTCTCCCGCTAAATCAGGGGTTCAGGGAGGGAAGGTTGCTGTGTATTAATCTTTTATTCTCAATAGGTGCCTTATGGGAAGTACTCGATACACTTATTAAGTAAATGAATTAATGAACAGACACACAAAACCTTAAATGTGTTGACTTTCCTGACCTTGCATACGACAAGCTTGTTAAAAGTGATCAGTGAAAAATAAAAAAACTGATCGGGTGATACAAAATCAATGTGCAGAAATCTCTTACATTTCTTTAATAATGAAGCAGCAGGAAGGGAAACTGAGGAAACAGTCCCATTTACAATTACACCAAAATAATAAGATATCTAGGAATAAAACTAAAGCAGTGGAAAACCTGTACTCTGAAAACACTGATGACAGAAAGTGAAGACAACACAAAGAAATGGAAAGACATTCCATGCACATGAATTAAAAGAACAAATATATTCTATACATGTAATGCAATCCCTATCAAAATACCAACAGCATTTTTCACAGAGCTAGAACGAATAATCCTAAACTTTGTATGCAACCACAAAAGACCCTAAATAGCCAAAACAATCTTTACAAAGACAAGCAAAGCTGGAGGCATCACAATTCCAGACTCCAAGTTATATTAGAAAGCTGTAATCATCAAACCAGTATGGTCCTACAAGAAAAACAAACTTATATATCAGTGGAAAAGACTGGAAAGCCCAGAAATAAGCCCACAGTCATATGGTCAGTTAATATTCAACAAAGCAGAAAAGAAATGTCCAGTGGAAAAAAGTCTCTTCAACAAATGGTGTTGGGAAAACTGGTCAGCTACATGCAAATAGTGAAACTGGACCATTTTCTTATACCGCACACAAAAATAAACTCAAAGTGGATTAAAGACCCAAATGTGATATCTAAAACCATAAAAATCATAGAAGAGAGCACAGGCAGCAATGTCTCTGATATCAGCCGTAGCAACATTTTTCTAGATATGTCTCCTCAGGGAAGAGAAATAAAAGCAAAAACTAAACTATTGAGACTACATAAAAATAAAGACTTCTGCTCAGCAAAGGAAACAACCAACAAAACTAAAAGATAACCTACTTAATGGGAGAAGATATTTGCAAATGACATATATAGGACAAAATAGTATCTAAAATATTGGAGAACTTCTACAACTCAACACCCAAAGGACAAATAATCCAACTTAAAAATGAGAAAAAGACATGAACAGACATTTCTCCAAAGAAGACCTACAGATGACCAACAGACACATGAAAAGATGCTCAATAACACTCATCATCAGGGAAACATAAATCAAAATTACAATGAGACATGACCTCACACCTGTTGGAGTGGCTAAAGTCAATAACACAAGAGACCACAAGTGTTAGTGTTGTGGAGAAAAAGGAACCCTCACGCACTGTTGGTGGGAATGCAAATTGGTGCAACCACTGTTGAAAACAGTATGGAGGTTATTAAAAAATTTTTAAATAGATCTACCCTATGATCTAGTAATGGCATTATAGGGTATTTACCTGTTAGGTACCAAATACAAAAACACTAATTCAAAGGAATACATGCATCCGTATGTTTATAGCAGCGCTATTTACAATAGCCAAATTATGGAAACAGCCCAAGTGTCTGTCGACTGATGAATGAATAAAAAAGATGTGGCACGTGTGCATACACACACACACACACACACACACACACACACGGGAATATTATTCAGCCTTAAAAAAGAATGAAACGTTGCCATTTGCAACGACATGGATGGAGCTAGAGAGTGTAATGCTAAATGAAATTGGTCAAAGACAAATACTACTTGATTTCACTCATGTGGAACTGAAGAAACAAAACAAATGAGCAAAGGGGAAAAAAGAGAGACAGAGGCAAACCAAGAAACAGCCTTAAATACAGAGAACAAACTGGTAGTTACCTGAGGGGAGATGGATGAACAGATGGGTGAAACAAATGATGGAGATTAGGGAGTGCCCTTGTCTTGAGCACTGAGTGATGTATGGTATTGTTGAATCACCATATTGTACACCTGAAACCAATGTAACACTGTATGTTAACTATGCTGAAGTTAAAAAAAAAAAACCTGGAAAGGTGAGAAAAACAACTGTCTCAGAAGAGAGAAAATAGGCTCATGAGACTGGAAAGGGGCTCATGAAACTGCTTTACTTTGAGGACTCAGGACCTACTGGTCTAGTAGTATTTGTGATCCCAGCATGGCTGCTGGCCCCTGGGGCTGTTCCTGAGATGTAGGAGCAAGGCATGCTCATAGATTTTTGTCACATTCTTTAACATTTAAAACTACAAGGCATCGTTCATAAAACACTGCATTCTCTCAACAAATACTCAGTGTCTCCAAGATGAGAAATGAGCACTTGGCAGTGGTGATGATTAAAGAATAATTAATAAACCAAATTCTCTCTTAGAGGACTTTACAACCTGATGAGGAAAAGGAAGCCAAAAAAATTGTATGATAAAAAGCAAAATATAGAAGGAAAGTATAAGCAATGGTGTGGGAGCCTCCAGAGGTAGAAAATAATCACTTGGATTATGAGTTTGGAGAAAAGCAAGTCTTCACAAAGATGTTGCCATTGGACCTAACACATTGTATAAATCATGATAAGCAGAGCTCTTCAGGCAAAATAGAGCAAGATCAAAAGCAGGAAGATAGGAAAGTACAGTTTATAATAATTGACCTGCAAATATTAACACGGGTCCTTTTCTCCACAGTAAGCATTTGCCATGTAGAGCTTGTCATTGGTTCCTAAATACTCAACTTTAGTCTCTAAATAATGAGGTGATATCTTCAGAGCTTGTGATGGCCCTGGTGACCCTATAGAGCCAGTCAGTCTGGGATATGTGTAGAGCTTTGGGGAGCCCAGGGGCTTGTTCATTTCTTTGGTGTCTGCTCTTAATAGGAAGCAGAGTGTAGACAGATTTCTTACTTAAACCCAACTATTTGCAACAGTTTCTTTGTCTAAAGTCTTATGTTTTAAAATTGCCATTGCCTTTACATAGTCATGCAGTAAAACCAGAATCTAGGTCAGTATGTTCTTGGGATCACATCTAAACTCCGGGACCACCATCTGCCCTGCCTGGGAAGGGTCACAGCTTAATCAGTCACATACTTGACTCAGATTCAAAATACTTTTCCTCTTAGCTTAGCTCGTTTCTCCCACATTTATCTGCATTCTCTTGGGTTGATTTCTTCATGTTTTTGTCAACCACCTCTCCTTAGGCTTTTTGTTTTTTGTTTTTCGTTTGTTTTTTGTTTTTTGGCCTACTTCCATTTTGTATGCTGTCTGCAGAAAGCCAGGAAAATGGATATTTGCCTGGTTTATTTCTTTCAGTCTTTAAATCTACATGGATTGCTACTCAACTGATAAGGCTGATTTGCTTTTCTCATTAGCCTCATAGTGGTGTGGCAGTCATTGGGCTAATTTACACTGTTTATTTCATTAATCCTCATCATAATCCTAAACAGATAATACTAGTGAACAGATGAGGAAACTGAGACTCAAAGAGATTAGGTGCATCCCTTAGCAAGGGTCCTTGAAGGACATTCAAGACCTCTCTGCACGCCTTTGAAGCCTCTTCTCTCTTTGAGTTTTGAGATGTGCAATTTAAGTTGGGTTTATTAAAACACTTTACCCTAAATTTTTTTAAAAAGGTAAATAATTTGGGGTGCCTGGGTGGTTCAATTGGTTGAACATCTGACTTTGGCTCAGGTCATGATCTCACTGCTCCTGCGTTTGATCCCTGTGTCGTGCTCTGTGCTAACAGCTCGGAGCCTGGAGCCTGCTTCAGATTCTGTCTTCATCACTCTGCCCCTCCCCCACTCTCTCTCTCTCTCTCTCTCTCTCTCTCTCTCTCTTTCTCTCTCTCTCAAATATAAAAAAAGGTAAATTATATAAATTTTAATAACTATTTGTATGTAGTATGTAGTTGTTTTGTTTAGACTATCTCCCCTTTTCATGAATTTCATCTGTTGCTCAAGTGATAGAACTGTAATACAGTTCAGAAATTGCTAGACTCATAAGCGGAGATTTGAGGTTCTCCCAATTCAGAAAACTGAGGACAGAGTATATAGAGTCACTGCCTGAAGTTACATAGATGATGGCAAAGCATGACTAGAAAATGAGTCCCTAACCTCTACTACAGGCCTTTGTGTTACTGAATAGCATACAGAAATCTTTTTCTTTTTTACTTTTAGAGGGAGAGAGCAGGGGAGGGACTGAGAGAGGGAGAGAGAGAGAAAAATTCCAAGCAGGCTCCGCACTGCCAGCACAGGGCCTGATGTAGAGCTCAAACCCAGGAACCATGAGATTATAACCTGAGCTGAAATCAAGAGTTGGAGGCTTAACCAACTGAGCCACTCAGGCACCCCCGGAAATTCTCATTTTAATAATCTTAAGTCTTACCGTCCACAAGCACAGGATATCTTTACTTGTATTTAATTGTATGTTCTTTAACTTCTTTCACCAATACATTATACTTTTCAGTGTACAAGTCTTTCACCTCCTTGGTTAAGTTTATTCCTAACTAATTTATTCTTTTTCTTTTTTTTTTCCCTCTGTATTCCCTATGCTCTGCTTTTCATCTTTCAGACTTATTTATTCTTTATTCTTAAGTATTTTATTCTTTTTGATGTTACTGTAAATGGGCTTTTATTTTTTTAAATCACCACTTATTTGTATTTAGAGATTGAGAGAGAGTGTGTGTACACAGGAGAGAGAGGCAGAGAGAGAGAGCAAAAGAGAGAATCCCAAGCAGGTTCTTTGCCATCAGCACAGAGCCCCATGTGGGGCTCAGACTCATGAACCATGAGATCATAACCTGAGCCAAAATCAGGAGTTGGATGTTTAACTGAACCAGCTGCCCAGGTGCCCCATAAATGGGCTTTTTAAAAAAATTTCCTTTACAGGTAGGTCACTGTTAGTTTATAGGAATGCAGCTGATTTTTGTATGTTGATTTTGCACCCTACAACTTTTACTGAACTTATTTATCCTTACATTTTTTTGGTAGACCTTCATGTCATTCGTGAACTGGTAATGTTACTTCTCCCTTTTTGATTTGGATTTTATTTCTTTTTCTTGCTTAATTCCTCTGTCTAGGATTTCCAGTACTATGTTGAACTGACATGGTAGGAATGGGTATTCTTGTCTTGTTCCTGATCTTAAAGCAAAAGCTTTCATCTTTTCTCTGTTGTGTATGGTGTTCGCTATGGGCTTGTCATATATGGCTTTTTATTATGTTATTATGTATCTTTTATTCCTTCTGGACATAGTTATTGAATATTTTTATCATGCAATTATGTTAAATTTTATGAAATACTTTTACTGCATCTATTGAGATATGAAAATGAGAGTTTGGCTCTTCATTCTGTTAATATGGTATCATATTTGTTGGTTTGTATATGTTGAACCATCATTGCATCCCAAAGATAAATTAAAAAAAATTTTAACGTTTTTATTTATTATTGAGAGAGAGAGACAGAGCATGAGCAAGGGAGGGGCAGAGAGGGGGAGACACAGAATCTGGAGGAAGCCCCAGGCTCTGAGCTGTCAGCATAGAGCCCAGTGCAGGGCTTGAACTCACAAACCGCAAGATCATGACCTGAGCCAAAGTCGGACACTTAACCAACTGAGCCACCCAGGGGCCCCAACATCCCAGAGATAAATTTTACTTGATCATTGTATATGATCCTTTTAACGTGTTATTGACTTTAATTTGCTAGTATTTTGTTGAGGATATTTGTATCTGTGTTCATCTTGGTTATTGGCCTGTCGTTTTCTTGTCTTGCCTTTGTGTGGCTTTGGTATTAGGGTGATGCTGGTCTCATAAAATGAATTTGGAAGTATGTTCATTGTTGGTAGGAATGTAAAATAGTACAACCACTATGGAAAACAATATGGAGGTACCAGTAAAAATAGGACTACCATATGATTTAGAAGCCTCACTCCTGGATATATCTCTAAAACAATTAAAATCAAAACACATGGATGGACTGGAAGACATTATGCTGAGTGACAAGGAAGTCATAGAGGGACAGATACTGCATGATTCCACTTATAGGAAGTATTTAAAATTGTCAAACTTACAGAAGCAGAAAATAAAATGGGTATTCCCAGGAATGGGGATGATCCTACTTTGTCCATTTATGAGGATTAAGCACTGTAACACATTTAAACCCATTATTAAAAGCTGGATCCCCAGCAAAAAGTAAATCCCAAAACATTCATTTTGACCATATTAAAAGAAGAAACTGGCATTCTTCCTCTCTATTATAGATATTTATATCTTTAGCACAATGGTAAGAACTATATTTAGAATTCTTCATAATCCTATCACCACTTTATCAAATAATGTTTTTTCATTTTTACATAATAGTAATCTCAGGAAGGCTACCATCTGGAATTCTTGTTCATGGAACTGTTGTCATAAATATTTCCCATGGTGTTCAATTTCATAAGTATAACTTTAACGCTGTAAACTACCACCACAAGTTGGTAATTTGCAATTTATCCTAATCTTTTCCTTATTATTAGACATTTATTTGGCATAGCAGAAGGTCCATAGATTTTGGAATTTGCATAATTGATCTGAATGTTGGTTGAGCAATATTGGGCAGGCTATTTAACATCTGTGAGCTTTAATTTTCTTACCTATAAAATGGAAATAATTATTTCTATTTGCCAGGTTTATGTTATTTTAAAAAATGTACAAAGCTATAATGTAAAGTAGTTACCAAAATATTTCCCATCCTTACTGTAGTTTTTGGTCAAAAATGTTTCTTAATTCAAAGATATATCTGACAGTATTTTAAGAGCCTAATTGGACTGGATATATTATATTTTACTAAGAAGCTAGGTTATCAACTTTAAACTGAGCTCCATTAGAAAAACATTTCAAATGTTGTTCTTGTGTTTACCTTGAAGCTGTCATAGCAAAAGCCAAAAGCACAAACTTATGTCTTATTCATATTGTGTTACATAGCTATCTGATATAATGACTTTCTATTTTATTATTTTATCTTCAAATACAAAGATACTGACAGATTTAGAAGATTGTGACTCTGCCTACATATCTCTTACTCTGTATTCTAACAGATAAAGGCAACATTCCAATAGATTTAGTCAACTTGATTATCCTTTATTTTTAACCTAAAAGAAATTACATTAGAATATTTACAATAAATTCACAATTGGAATATGTAATAATTATTCAAATCTATTTCCTTACTTGCCAAGAGTCTATTGAGATATCATCAATTTTCTGTGTCATTTCTCAGAGGCATTTCCAATTTCAGAAATATCTGCTGGAACAAAAGGAAAAAGATTTACAATAAGTGAAATTCTTGGAATTAAAAATGCAATGACCAAAATATGAGAAGTGAATTTTGGATCCATGCCAAATCATTGCTTCTCAACCTTATCTTTTCTTTTTTTATGATTCTCTCAGAATATCTCATTGCTTAGGGCATTGAGTAATTCTCCGGAGTAGTATTCTCCCCTCTACCCCTCTTTAATATCTGACCTAAAACACAAATGGCATTGATCTAGGAGTTAATAAAACATATGACGTGATACGTTTTATTGATGACATGACATTAGCACAAAATGCTTTCATGTAGAAGTAGGATGGACTTAGGAAAAGTTACTGCAGGCTATTAAACACATAGAAGTTCTAGGAGATATGTTATATGGATGGTTCTTTGAAAGATGAAAAGTCCACTTTAATTGGGAATATGATGATAATATTTATCATTAGATATGAATTACATTAAAATTGTGCCTGAAATGTTTTGTTAGGCTTCGAAACTGGCACCACTCAAAGTAACCATTGTGAGGAGGAAAGGTTTCAGCCTCTGAAATGTTCTCTGAGCTGAACGTGGAGTGACTTTCACTCCACGTTCAGGAATGTTGTCTTCAGGGTCTGTCTTGCAGTGTTTTAGCAGTGAGTGCTGAATGATTGACAGAAATTTAAAATCCATGTTTCTGAAGATAACCTCAGGCTTATATTTTCAAACTCCTATTTTAGCTACAAAAGGGTCAGAATTCACATGATGCTTAGGGCAGATATACTATCTTTCCTGAATTATTGGTGGGACCTTTTGTTTTGTTTTGTTTTGTTTTTGGTCCAGGTGGTTTTCAGTTACAAGTGCAATGAAGTGGTAGCATTCAAGTGGTGTGATCTCAGGGATAACTAGGAGTCCTTTGCCCACTCCCAGCTTACCCAGAATTTCCCCCCATAGATTCTCTTGAAATTTCCTTAAGAAAGAACCTAGATTTAAATTCCACACTTAAAGATAAGAGAAGTGGGGATTAAAACACAAATACTCTCTTTGAAAGAGAACATATTGACTTAAAGTTCACACTAAAATACCTTATTATATCAGATCTTGACTCAAAGCAGGTTTTGTTGTTTAGGTAAGAGGAGAAGAAATGAGGTTCATAAAAGGAAATATGTGTTTGCGGAGTTTTAAAATAAAAACTGTTTTTACTTTTTCACCTCCCTTAAACTCATTTTAGCCACATTCAAGCATTGGGCAAATACAGAACCTCTCTATTTTTTTCCCAGTTTGCTCTGAAATACTGAATGATTTGAGTCTCCTAGTTTGGGGAAAATAACAGAATACAACACTGAGAGTGTGTGTTTGGTATTGTTGAACCTCTGCTTGATAGTCTACAAAGTGTAATGAAGAAATCTATCAAATGTCTGAACATGAGATCTTTTTTGAAATTCCCAAGAAAGTAAATTCTGCACACTTCTTACTGGTCTTGAGAAAGATTCCTGAGCAGATTATTAGAAGACTGCCTGTAGGAGTTCCAAAAATAAGTGGCAATCACTGAATTTATGAAAAAAGCATGCCCAGTTTTGGACTCATTCCCTTTTTGGATGTGTGTTAGGGCCCTGGTATGGCCGTAGTGCTTCCTAATTTCAGTAAAGCATTTGAAAGATTGTCAGGGTTCTAGATGGAGATGTTTGCACTGGAAAGTAGTTCTGGTAGGTGAATTTGTAACTTGGGGAACCATGTGCAAAGGTGACTGATTAAAATTAACTTAGGTTATCCTTTACCCTGAGTGTTCACTATTTTCAATTATAACCTTAATAAAGTTGTAGATGATTTGAAATAGCAGGGTGATCTAATATATCAGACTATGGAATCAATGTTCAGAATTAATTGGCTGGCATTCTATACTGTCAACCTTATAGTTAATGGGAGTAATTTAGTACTCCAGCTCACTGTGCATACTTCAGAAAATTACACATGGCTTAAGAGCAACATGTGTGAGAAAGATTTATGGTAAAGTACTAGATGCATAGCAAGCATGATGACAGACCTGTTCTACTCTGTGCTGGTCAAACCGGATAGTATGGTGTGTTCAAGACATGATGTCACATTTTAATTGGAACACAGATAAACTATGCTGTGTCCAAGGAGAGAGTCTGAAGTAGTGAAAAGACCTTACTGTTTATATCAGGAAAATTTTTTTGTATATGAAATTTGGAATTTCTTTCTTCTTAATTTTCTGTTGTACCGGGGCTGTCATTTGTTGCAGAATCCTGCACATTTTCTGGAATCTAGCCCATGCTTGGGATGGTGACCATTTCTAGTAGGACAGTGTCTTTCTCTCTCACCATCATGGACTAATGCGAAGTCAGGGAGGACAGCTCTGTTGAATTAGAGAATCTTTGCTTTCCCAAAAATGAAGACAGAAGAAAATTCACTGATTCACTGTACAGCAACAATCAGTAGATAAATCGAAATTTAAGCTTTCTCGTTGAATTGTAAGAACTCATTGAATAATAGGGATCTGCATTTCTGCCTTTTTCTCCACCCCACAGTAACTGTATTCTCCAGTTGGCCTTATTTTCCCTATATTATTCCACTGTTAATCTAAGGTTGTCTGCATACATTCAGTGTATGTTAAATGAAATGTTAGTTAACTTATAAATTTATACCAAGTAATAATGAAAAACAGTTTCCAAAGACAAAAGGCTTTATTTTTAATACAAATATTGTAGAAAGGAAAACCTGGAAAGCTTGAAGTGACCCATTTCTGAAGCTGCAAAACCAAATCCTGTTTAAGAAACCAAAGCCCAAAACACTTTGGCTTGGGTATTTCTTTAACCTCTGTCCATTTAAAGGAACTTTATTTAAAAATATAATTTGGAAGCACATACTAGCCACTTCATAATGCAAAAAGAAACAGAATGGTGAAAAATTGTAGCAATTATAGAATTTGTTGTTCCAGAGTCTACACAGTAAAGTATTAGCAACCATAAAGGATAAAGTTACATGTCCTTTTGTTGCTGGCACCACTCAGAGAGGAAAGGGAAACTGGGAAAGGAAAAGAATAAGGTCTTCGCAATTTTGTGGCTTGGGTTACTAAGCACTTACAATAAATAAAGCTTAAAACACAAGCACATCATCTAAGACAAGTATGTATTAAAAACCAAAAAGAACCTTCAGGACTAACTCACTCCCCCCCCCCCCCCCCCAGAGACTGAACTAAATTATTCTTTAGGAAAAAGTACTCTGAAATAATTGCGTCATTCAAATCATTCAAAACAGTCCTATTTGTTCATTTTAGCCATAACTCTAGAAGTACTCAGTTGTTTGGTTGATAAGATAAAACCAGGTTGAGGGGAGCCCATTTAAAGTGTAAAAATATTTGTTTGTTTGTTTGTTTTTGGTAGTTAGTGATCATCAGGGTCGTAAGTTAAATGACTGAATTGGATATTAAATTCTTATGATAGCTACTGAACTTCCCCCAAAGAAAATGTTTTGTCATTTATAAGAGGTGATCAACCTATTATGATATAGAGAAATATTAATTCAAAATGAATTAAAAATTGTCATATGAGAGAAATTCTCTTTATTATTACCACTTAGCTAGCAGGCTCTCCAAAGCAAATAAAAATAAATGTGAGCAGAGCTCACAACTTTATTTTTATGAACCTAAGTACTTTGGCTTACTGGCAATGGTAAGATCTGCTCAGCCAGAGAAAGAAGAATTAGTGACAAACTCCAATGAAAATCTGTCAGTGTGAGAAAGTGCAAAGGTAAGAATGTCCTAAAAATGGATGAAAATAATATTGTCATAGAAGAGTAAGCTTCTAACTCAATTGCCATCATTAAAAGGCATTGGAAATAACAAATGGAGGTCAGCTGTGGTGACTACTTATCTCAAGACGCTTAATTCTTACCAAATGCAAATATTGTAGGGGATAGATTTAAAAAAAATCCCCAAAGAGAAACTACTAGACTTATTCTTGGATTGTCAAGAAAGAAAGGATTACAGACAAGACTCTGAAAAATGATGAATATGTTACTGTTAATTAAAAATTTTTTAACTTCCAGATGTTTCTGGGAATTTCAGTTTCTTAGAAACTGTGGTAAGTTTTGTAAAGCACCTGTAGAAGTAATTAAATTTAGTGGAAGACAGATGAGAAATTTGCTTCAATTTAAAAATTACTTGGTAAATGCTCAGTGAGCTCATATGATAATTCTCAGGTGTACAGTACTGCAAAGACAAGTGCATGGGAAGATGTAGAAAATATAAACGTACAATATAACAAGTATTTATGAAGTCCACTCATACAAAATTCCTCCCAAGTCACAGAATAGACACGTTTAGTATGCAAAACAGAAGTACCAAAGGATGCTCCACCTCATCACAGCATCTTTTCAACTTCTCTTTTCCTTTATAGATTTTCTCTGCTGTAAGCATGTCTAAAAACAATATAACATAGTCTCCCCTCTTTTTGATATTTATATAAATGGCATCATAATACATGCATTCTTTTGATTCTTCATTTGGGGAATCTTTATGAAATTCATCCATGTTGTAGGAAGTATCTGGAGGAAAAAATGATTAATTTTGCATAATATTTCACTGTATGAATATACCACAGTGTGTCTTTTGCCATTCAACTATTATCAGACATTTGGTTTTTTAATTTTTTGGTCATTGTAAGCAGTTCCTTCATGAGCCTTCTATATATTTTAGACCACATGTGCATGTTACTCTAGGGAATAAACCTGGAGAGAAATTGCTGAGTGAGAGGATATGCATACTTTTAATTTTGTTAGGTGACCTCAACTTTTATCCAAAGGGGTTAAACCAATGGGCATATGTAGTAGCATTATAAAAGAGTTCCCATTGTGGTCTTTCCTTGCCAGCATTTGATTTTGCCAGACATTTTAAGATTTGCCTAATGAAGAAATAATGGTATCTCACTGTGGTCTTAAATTGCATTTCCATACAGAAACATTTGGACACTATTCATGCTCTCTAAATTTCCCCTTTTAAAATTTTTGTAATGCTTTATTTTTGAGAGAGAGAGAAAGAGAGAGAGAGACAGACAGACAGACAGACACAGAATATGAAGCAGGCTCCAGGCTGACAATACAGAGCCCAAAGCAGGGCTTGAAATCATGAACCGTGAGGTCAGGGCCTGTGCCGAAGTTGGACGCTTAACCGACTGAGCCACCAGACTGAATTTCCTCTTTTAGATGTTTAAGTGTTTCATCTACTTGGGGAGGCATCTTCTTCTTTTCCATTTTGATTTATAGGAGTTTTTTATATAAGTGTGATACTTGTCCTTTATCAGTTTTAAGTAGTGCAAAACAAATAAAACAAAATCAGTGGCTTGTATTTTTTCACTCTCTTTGGGATGTCCATTGATGAACAAAATTCTTAACTTTTACGTGGTTGTATTTGTCAGTTTTTACTTGGAAATAATGCTTTTTTTCTCACTTGAGATGCTTTTCCTACCCTGTAATCGTTAAGGTATTCTTTTAGGTTACCATCTTAAATCTTTCTCTTTTCTAGTCCCTGGAGAGGTTTGTGTAAGAATTGAATTTGTTCCTTATATTTTTGGTAAAATTTGCTGAGAAAGCCATTTGAGCTTGAAGTCATCTTTGTGGGAAAACTGTAAAGTATATATTCATATTATTTAATGATTATAAAACTATTTAGGCTTTCTACATTTCCTATTTCATGTATGTTTTCAAATTTATGGTTAAAGTTGTTCATAACACTTCTTGTTATCTTTTTATGTCTGAAAACTTACTGTAGTGTATCTTTTTAAAATGCAGTTTTTGACTATTTATTTCTCCTTTTATTGTTCCTTATAATCTCCTTATATTTGGTCCTTATACTTAGTCAATTGTTCTTTTCAAAGAACAAACTTTACTTTTCTCTATATATTTTTCGCCTTTTCATAAACGAAAAGGCGCCTTTTGGCTTTCGCCTTTTGGCTTCTCTTTCTTTTTTCTTTCTTTTTTTTTTTTTTTTTTTTTACTTTCTTTGAGTTTAGAGTATCAAGTTTTTTTATACATGAGGTGTATACTTATCTCATTAATTTTAATTATTTTTAATTTTGATATTGACATCTTAGGCTGTATATTGTTTCCTAAAAACTGCTTTAGATTCACCATAAAAACTTTGATATATTGTATTTTTATTATTTACTGATAAAGACATTTTATAATTCACTTTATAATTATTTCCTTAATCTGTGTGTTATTGAGATATTTCTTAATTTCAAACAATATTACATGTTTTCAAGCATCATATCCTAACATTTTGCTTGACAGTATACATTCAGTTTAGTAAATATAGATAATCACTTTGACCCAGTTACTGAATTGGAGAAAAATTAAGATGGTGAATTGGAGAACTTACTTTACTTTGACTCCTTACGTACATTACAATTTTCAAAATTGAAAGCTCAAGCCGTATTAAACCCAGGATTTTACATTCTCTGATTATATCTTCTTTGAGACATAATCATTTATAATGGTGTTATAAGTGATTATAACACCATTTATTATAATTTTGGTGAATTAAATATTCTCATAGATGATCTTTCCAGAATTCTGCACTATAATTTTTTTCATCTCTCTCTTCCTTTGGTCTTGTCACCTACTGTACCTTGGCTTTTAGTCTCATAGTCATACCCTTAACCTTGTTATTGGTAATAACTGCCATCCTTCCACAGTATCATTTTTAAGCATTTTACTCACCCATAACTACCTCCTCATTTCTCCTTTATTTTCTCCAGATTCCTAGAGCAAAGATTGTTTCTGTTCCATCTGTATTTCCTTGGTTCAACTTTGTTCACCCGAAGCTATGGTTCCCAGCACACTGGTAGTATTCCATGTCTCAATCAATTGTGACTTTTACCTTCTCTCTTGTTATCTGAGGACTTTCTCAGAAAAAACTACTTGGCATGGGAATCCCCCCGCTCCCCATATTAGGCACATTTCAGACATTTAGGGCGACGGCACATAACATTCCCATGGGAAACCCTCAACCAATGGGCATAGTCAATGAATAATGTCCCAGTCTCCCAGTGTCTGATAGGACAATTCTGAGGCATCTCCTACAAGGTTTTCAGGTTGTCCCCTATGAGGCTGAACCCCAATTTCCCACCTTACCTGGATTTGCTTGCTCTTTTTTGTTACTATCACACTTCCTCATTTCCTCACTTGGCGCTTCCTGGAACTGTCTCACAAATACACTGCCTGCATGTATTTCCTTGTCTCAAGGTCTCTTTTGGGGAACACCCAATCCAAGATATATAACAACTTCAACAGTTCTTTAACTCCCTCTGGGATCTTCATTCCAGTGATCCTGCTGTCTTTTCTCTGGTCTTCACTGCATTCCCTCATGTTCTGATTTCTGTTCCTACTCATTTTAGAGTTCATGGGACATAGTTACAATCACTCCATTGTATGTGCCCTCTTTCCCTTGCTCTTCCCAGTCTTTGTCACATAGGCCTGGCCAAATCTTCAGCTTTGTTAAATCTCACTCAGTCTACTATTTATCCTTTTCTGTGATTTATTATGACAAATGTGGAAGAAAATATAATCTCCTTATTTGTTCCATCTGTCTATTGCCCCCTGTTAGAATCTAAACAGCATGAAATCAAGAGTTTTTACCTGTTTTCTTCATTTCTGTGTCCACAGTGCCTAAAAATGTGGCCAGCACATAATAGAAACTCATTTACTATTTGTTGGACAGCTGAGTAAGACTGGAATCACCCCACAGTGTTCTTTTCTAGGAAGTGTTTTCGGCAATGTGGGACTCAGGGTTATCCACGGATGGTTCCTGAGGAAGACAGCATCCTTCCATATATTTCATTTACTCCACTCTTACCTTTTTCTGTTCATACCTACTTATCATAGGTGATATCATGACTCTGAAAAATCAGTGTATAAAAAGGATTTCTTTGACCAAAGTCTGGTATTTGGGAAATTATTTTCAAATCTTTAGCATCTGCCAAGGTGATTTTCCTCCCTTTTAGGATGGATCAAAGCATGTAACCAGTTTGGAATATTTCAGTATGTCTTTTCAGTTGTGTAAACAAAACATAGCACTGAGTTGTGCTGACTTACAATGCTCTTTTCATATGCAATAGTAATAACATTGCACACCTAGTGTATAACAGGCACTGCCATAAATGCTTTACATATGTTGATTTATTTATTATGTAAACAATTCTATGAGAATGATGTTATTTCTATTTCTATATAAGAAGGAAAACTTGTGGAAAGGTTGAATAACTTTCTTGAAGTGTCATAACTAGTTACTAAAGGAGTTGGTATTCTGTAGTCCATACATCAAAACCAGGTTTTCTGATTTCAAGCTTCAGGCTCTTAATTACTGTTCTTTACCACTATTTTATTTTACTTCACATAACAATAAAATAGGACAGGGTATGTGCTAGTGGGCATTTATAGTGTGCCAGGCATTATGTTATGCATTTTATGAGAAAGCCCTTGAACAGCAACATGTAGTTATAAGAACATTGGGTTGCAGGCTGAGAGACTGGATCTGTGTCTTTCATCCCTGGAAACCACAAACAGGACATTTAAGTTCTCTGGTATTAATCATTTTCATCTATACATCCATCTGTTTAACACTTCCTGAATCCCTGGAACAGTGACAGATCTTAACTTAAGAAGTACATAATGAAGGAGAAAGTTTCCATCTATTGAGGTGATTATAGTCTAGTGGGAGAGACAGTTGTTAGTGGCCAGTTACTCCACAGGATGGAAGGTGCTGTGACATCCTGCTTTGGAACCACAAGGAAGAATATGAGTTGGGGAGGTTGCTTCCTCTTTAAAATGAAGGCTTTGTACTAAATGACTTCAGAGGCCCCTAGCAGTAACCAGTAATACTCCATGTGATTAAAGGAAGAGTCTCAGAGAGAACAGAGTCATACCCTCTTTGCCTCGAATTAATATTTGCAGAAATTTAAGGGCTCATTATGACATTATCTGTTCATACTTATGACATCTTCCTTTTACCCATTCACCCAAACTTTAGGCAATGTTTGTCCCATGTAGACACCCTGCATCATTATCACCTTGTGCTGTAGTAAAAAAAAACTTCGATGTCTGGATTCCTCCTCACACCTATTGATTCAGCCTCTCAAGATCTGCAGACTGTAACTATGGCTCTTTAACTAGGATCCTAGGTGATACCCCAGAACCTACACTGTTCTAGGAAACTACCTCATACTAGGATACCTCATATTTAAAATAAGGCTCTTTGGCTTGTCAGAAAAAGAACAGTCTAGGACAAAGACTAAGCCATAGTGAAAAACAGCTTCAAGAGTAGGGTTATATGGTGTGCCATTATTTTTATTTAAGAATGAGCATGTTAAATAGTATATTTTTATTGTTAAAATGGTTCAATTTTAAACCAGCTTCTCTGTCAAAAGGGGAGCTACTCATCGATTTAATACTTCCACTGTTAGAAGTCTTTGTTGACCTGGAGTTTGGTCCTGAGTCTTTATGTCATCAATCGCAGAAATTATTGTCCACGTGGATAGATACATTAGTCTTCTCTGAAGAAAAGCCACAGTGCAGTTACTTCCCATCATGTAATTCTCCCATTCTGGGGGACTATTTTAGAGAAGCAGTGATCATGCATACAACTTTTGTCAGGAGACCCCAGAGGCTCTATTCAAGTATTTGCAAAATATTCAAATGTCTAGAACCCTTGATGACAGCCCTTCAGTTGCCCTTCAGGCTTCGTTCTAACTCTGATTTAGGAAATAAGTGCTTTTCACAAGTGAACTATCAGGATTCGTTATGCTCTCAGTGTCACCAGTAAATAATGATTATACTTTGCATAATGTGAGCTCAGTACTGTCAATCCTTTTTATATAATTGGTCACATCGTCCTTATAAAAATCCTAAGAAGTTGATATATTAAAATTATTTGAGAAATAAGCAAAAAGTTGCAGAAAAATTGAGTGCTTTGCTGAAAGCAACACAGCTCATAACAGAGACAGAAATATCATTTTGCCCCTTGATATCAGTTCCATCTCATGCTGCTTTCTCTTTGAATAAATCACACAACCCTGAAAATAACTTCTTGTCCAGTGAAGTGTGAATAAAGGAACAGTCACTGAAAACTTAACTTGGTGTGGTAGGTAAAAGTTGGCCACCAATCTGCTATTCTTCCCATGAGAAGGTGGAATGTATTTTTCACTACCTTTGTTTTGGGATTGTCCTTTGTGACTTACTCAAGAAATAGATGAAGTGGAAGCCCCATTCCAGGGCGAGGTTGCAGCATTTGCCTGACCTCTGAAACATGCACTCTTGGAGCCTTGAGTCTCCATATAAGAAGTCAGACTTCTTTGAAGAAAAGGCGTAGAGAGGTCTGGAGACTGAATAATGAAGGAGAAGTGCCCAGCTGAGGCCAGCCATCTGGCTGCCCACACTAGAACGATACCTGAGATTGTCCAGATCTGTCCTGCCCTTAGTTGATGCCAAATGGAGTAAAAGAGTCAACAGTTGAGTCGTGCTTGTATTTCTATTGCACATAATCATGAGGTAGAATAAGGTGGTTGCTGTGGCCACTAAGTTTCGGAGTAGTATTTTACCCAGCAATGGAGAACAAGAACGCTATTGAAAACACTGAAAGAGAAACACTAAAGGAAGTGCTATTGAATTAAGTATTAAGCACTCAGTAAAACCACCAGCTGCAGTGTTTACCTAAATATCCATTTTTCCCCCACATGATCTCTACTCTTTAGGCTTAAGAGTCACAGTGAACTCTGGGGTCTTTTAAACTACTTGTCAGTTAACCATAGGTACTTTGGTTGAAGAGTAAACTACATACCCCTTGATCCCTCCTACCAGTGATCAGTCACCATGCCATGACTATCCTTCAGATCTCATACTGTGCATCACATTCTCATCTCAGTCATCTGCCGCCTTCAGGGAAGCTCTCCTGACTCAGTAACTTTTATTTCTAAATCTTCCTCTTTATTCCCTCCCCTTTTGTTGTCATCAGTGATTTCAATATCAAATTCTTGTCTCTTTGACACTCCACCTTCATGGTTATCCAACCTCCTTAATTCTACTTAATGTTTTTCTACTTCTCCATATTCACTCACTGATAATATTTGTTTTTGACCTACTCATCATTCTTAGGAAGTATGCATTCTCTTCTCCATTTCCACTCTTTGCCTATAATCCCCTTTCTCACACCACTAAAACATAGATATTCTCAAAGTTTGCCCTTAGTTTTCCTCTTTTCTCTATTTTTTGTTCTAGTGGCTTCCTCCTTGCCTTGAAGTTGATTACCCAGGTCAAGACTTCTCAAATTAAGTTTAAAGTTACATGGTCCTGCAGTAGTAAATACCTTCTGTCCAATATAACATGACTCTTACTTTTCTTCTCTTTTCCTAATATTCCTGTTTCCATAAATTTCACAACCATTTTTTCTAAAGTCTGAACTCTAATCCCAGGCCAGCGAAATCCTTTCCTTTCTGGATCTGACCTCTTCAGTTTCATCTGGTTTACCCTTCTCTGTCCTTTTTTCCACTCTAGTTATCTGGCACTTCCCTTAGTTTCTTGAATAAATCTTGGTCTCCCCCAACTTGGGTCCCTCCCACATGCAGCTTCTTTTCTTTCTAGAATGTTCTTCTTTCTTTCTTCACCTCTTTACTCAGCTTCTGTGTCTGTCCCTGTTACCTATCTCCCTAAGAGCCCTTTCCATCTTCCTCTTTGCTAACAGAATCCTACCCTACAATTTTTTTCAGATATTCATCACATATGCACTTCTTGAGCACTTCTCCATTTGCAAAGTTAAATGTCTTTAATAATAAGCATATTATGGTCATTCTGTTTTTCCAACCATTGGTTGTTTTTTGGGGCATTAGCACGTGAAGAATGTGTTTTAACCAGGGTATTTTCAGGAGACAGTAATCCTGTCAGGGTTGAACCCTACTTCAACATAGAGCTTTAATATACTGATTAACCAGATATTGAAGAACTGGAAAGTCAAAATGGAAAATTCAAGTATCATGCGAGAAATAACCACAGGAAGAAGCAAAAAGAAAACGTTGGAATTATTGAGTTCAGAAGTACAGAAATGGGGCTCCATAGAGAGCTTGGCCCCACGCATCTGTGGAGTAGTTTCTGGCTGGCAATCGTGTTAGTGTTTCTGGAAGAGTGTAAAGAGGTAGAAACTGAAATCATTTTGCTGTTCCTCCACTAGCAAATGGCTACCAGCAGACTGAAGAAGCATTGTTGGGGTTACCCTGACAAACACAGAAAACAGGAAGGAAAAAATTCCTTCACCCTCTTGCAACCACACAGTCTCCGTCTAGCACCCTCTATCGCCAGAGCATAACAGGTAGCAAGAACTCTTTCTTTCCAAGCCATGTCCCGTCACTTTCCTTTCATGCTTTCTTTGACCATTCCTTTGGATTCCCCCATGCACAGGCTCTCCTCATAATTTCCTAGTCCTTTCCATTCTACATGGCCCAGCTCACCACATCCTATTTCCATCCTATTTTCCAATTTAATGTGACCTTTTTCTTCTCTGATTTGTATGCCTTTTTCATCATGTTTGTTTTCTGCCTCCTGTTATAATGAGTTATGTACATGCTGTCACTCCAACATTAAAACCATAAGATTTGGAGTCATACAGAATTGGGTTCAAATCCTGGGTCCATTGGATAAGTTATTTCAACTCCCTAAGTCTCGAAAACTACATGTGTTAATTTAGAGGCACAAGGTTCTTGCATAATCTCTACTTAATAAAATCCCTATAATGAATAAAGTTTAAAAGATCTTGATATCTTTTAGTGATCTCTTAGGCAGTATTACAATGTCTCTAAGTATGAATTGTTTTACATAATATTCTTATATATTGGTAATCGAGATATAGGCATGTCACTGAAAGATTTCTCTGTAAACTTGGTGAATTAACATGGAAATAGAGTGTATTCTTTTCTTTCTTGAAGAGTTGCTACCACTAGTTTCGTTTGATTCTTGCACAGATTAACAGACCAAAACAAATGGCTCCTTTTCAAGGATGATAGACTCTGAAGGTTCCTAGCCATTGAGAACTTGTACAGAATAATTTTGAATGTCTTTTCACCAGTGAAAATGCATTTCATATCATCTATAGATTTATAAGTTATAAGTAAGTCATTAAATATTTAACATAGGTTGAAGGAGAATATCCTTTGTTGTTATGTTTTATTTATAAAACATACGCCTAGAAGAGTATTAGGAGAAAATATAGAATTCGGATAATGTTGAATTTGGGGGATCCAAAGAAATCCTAGGGATTTGTTGGCTAATCTTTTATCCTTTCAGAAACTTGCTATTAATCATTAGAAATAGAATTTTGCTAACACTGCTCCAGCTGTTTCAGATTGGAAGAGGTGCTGTCCTGCCAAGGTCTGGTTCTGTAAGAGCCTATTGCATTTAACAACAATGGAAAGGGCGGGGGGGTGGGGTGGAATATCACCAACCTGGACGTGGTCCAAACTGAACAGGAATTAAATTCCTGCTGTTTCATTCTTGTTACGGACAGAAAAAGGTCTAGGCAAAATAATGAAAGCTTTGCATAGTCTAAAGGGAATTTAATTTGCCTAAAAGCCTAAGCTGTTTCGAAAATATGGTGAGGTGGGGTAAGGAATTAGGGTAAAAGAAAGTTTTGAGGATAGATTGGAAAAAGAAGGATGTCAAATATTGGAACCTAAATTGTGCATGCATAGTTGAATGGGTCTTTGAAAACAAAGCTTAAGTTTCTCTGTATGCTTTAGAGTTTTTCAAGAGTGAATTGCATCTTTCCTAAAAGCAGATTTAACCTCTAGTAATGAGGATATAATCTAATCTCCTGCAAGGACTATATTAAGAAAATAAAGGTTGTATTATTCCCCCTGGTTTGAAAGTGAATGGAAATTCTACCCCCAGCTCCATCAAGATTGGCTTAACCACCAATGGAAATTACTCTTATTTGGTTATTGATGTCATATGCTAATGTTTCTTGAAGCAAGAACAGACAACCAGTTCAGCTTTGTAGTGCAGCAGACATGGGCCTCAGTGCTCTTACAAGTTTGGCGATCACAAGAAACATCCTTCGTTCATCAACCTCCACATCCTCATCTGGAAAGAGCAATAGGGTATAGGTTGCAGAGTGGGTAAGAATTTTGCAAAGTGCCTAATATAATTCCTGTAACACAGAGGACACCCTCCATAAGTGACAACTAGTACTGTTAGGTTTTTCTAGTGTTCAGGTCTGACTCATATGCCTAAAGAGGCTTTGACAGAAAGGTAGCAACATATTTCTGCTATGCCTAAATTGGCAGAAGTTTAATGTGTACTCCTCTGTAGAATAAATGGTTTCCACTCACTTTCACCCTGAATTCACTCATAATTCTCAGTTGCAGTCACTGAAGTTACTCCTGTTTACTTGTCTCTGTCAGGTCAGCAGCAGGGAAAGCAAGTCTGACTCTTCAGCCTCAGATATTCTTAATATTGTTAGGAAGAAAATAGCAAAAAAATGACCAGTACTAGCTTGGCAGTCTTAGGAGGGGGCAAAACTATTAGACCAAAAGGTTTTCTGAATGTGATCTTTATTTTGAAACTGCATTGGAAATTATAGAGCTTGCCTCTTCTGTTCCGTTATCCCCCTGAAGTTAATTGAAGCTAAATTACATAGTGCGAAGTTAGACGTAGAGACTCCTACGAAATGTTCCCCGCTCTCTATAATGTATTATTCTACATGCCAGCTTTGAGAATTGCAGAACTGAGTAATTAAAGTTCAGCTGGGTCATAAGTAAGGTGACATGAGATCATTAATTCTCTTCAATTTAAAACAGGTCATCTTTCTTTGAGTTCTTGTTTCAAGCCCAGTGAGGAAGAGCGAGGAACAGATCAGGGTGGCAGGGGGTTGTGGGTGGGAATCCACCAAAGATCCAACTCTTTGTATACAGAATGATTTTTATACTCTGTTCTGACTCATGTATGTACCCGAAGAAATAAAGGCAATGAAGCAACTTCATTGTATAATTGAAGAACTAGATCTTGTTAATTGTCTTTCTACAACATTCCAATACTGCTTCCTTGTTCTCTTCTTTATTTTTACTTGATCATAATTATTCATTCTTACAGAAAGAAATTTTAATCATATCAAAGTCATTTTTCTCACCCTTTTCCACCTCTCTCTCCCTCTCTCATCTCATGGTTGACTGGAAAAATGAATAAATAAGTTCCTAAGAGGCCGAGCCCAGGGCCTTTTGATGATACAGAGGGAATCCAGATGTTCATACTGGCCCCCACCTCCTATAAAGAGTTTCATGGAATTTGTTCCTGGTCATAATATGCCTCCTAAAATAGAGGAAACTTTTACAGGTATCATAAAATTAAGTTTCTACGTTTTGTTTTAAGTAGCGGATGAAAAACATATCTTTTAGTGCTGACTGGATTCTGTATGTTCTCTTAGAGGTACTGTCTCAGTATGATGCATTTTTAAAAATTTTGAAATTTTATTTTAGAGAGAGAGAGCAAGCAGGGTAAAGGGGTGGGGGGTGCAGAGAGAGAGAATCCCAAGCAGACTCCATACTCAGCATGGAGCCTATGGACCATGGGACCATGACCTGAGCTGAAATCAAGAGTTGGATGCTCAAATGACTGACCCATCCAGTCATCAAATCATTAAGAATGACTTGTATTTGAGACTATTAATTTCTTTCAAGGCTGTTCATTTTGTGCTTCTGACTAATCACACAGACACATTGCTCTGTTCTGCTGGACTTTTAGAGGAAGGTAGACACCAGGACAGTCCCCAGGGTCAGACAAGCATTGGAAGGATACGGTTTTGTTTGATGTAATTTAATTTAATGCTGTGGAGGATTTTTTTTTCTTGACTACTTTGAGAAAATTATGTCTCACAGTTGAAAGAGGCTACTTTCTCCTTAAGTTTTCCAACTTTAAAACATGTATTTTTTTAAAAATTCATTTTTGCAGTATGCTTGTGGCCATGGATAAGAGCATTCACTAAACCCACATACATTTAACAATTCTCCTGCATCGTGAACTGTTTCCTTGTAAGACCTTACCCCTGCTTGGAAATTACTGAATGAACAAGTGTATCCTGCCCCTTATCTATAAAGTTAAAAAAACACACACACAGGAAGTTTTAAAAATGGAATTCTTATCATCATTTCCAAGGTAAAGTATCCAGACTCTAACCTGTGGAAATTTGAGCCCAATAAAAGAAAGAAAGAACTTTTGAGCCCAATAAATAAAAGCAGAATGAGTAAGCTCTAAGGAGTTCCTGAAAATAAAGAGGGTAGGATAGAGATAATCCCCAAAGCAGGACACTCCTATGTTGGAAGAGGAATTTGAACAGGAAAGTCAATAAAGTATATTAGTTTAGTAACTGATTTCAGGAGACAAGTCATTCTGAGCCCCTGTTTTATGGATGAATGAAATTCTGAAATTTGAGCTAGGTCTTCATGAATTTCAGGGCAGCAACCAGCAAATAAAAATCACAGCTGGGACCCTTGCTTTCAAGAAATGTCTGGATTTTTTTAGTGGGTTAATAATGGTAGCAATTCTTAAGATTAGAAATCTTTTAGAAATGTAAGGTTGGTTTAAATCTTATATGTTTGCCTAAGTGACTCTGGAAACTTAATATATGGTATTCTATTTGAAGAAAAAAAAAGAAAAAATTAAAAGAATGTATAAACTATCCAAGGTAAAACAAAATCTCTGTCCAAGTTTTTTGGAAAATATAAGTTTTGTTTGAAGAATAAAAGGTTTCAATTATTACACTCTGGCTCTGCCAAGAGAGCAAACACAAGCAGACAGTTGAATTTATGAGACTGTCAGTGTCGTTTTACCTAAAACAGAACTTCCCTCCCATATCTATTCTCACCCTCTGAGATAGGGGATTAAGATGCTATTCTCACATTCTGGGATAAGGGATTCATAGTTCTCCACTGTTATTTCTCATTCTTTATAGCTCTATTACAATACTCCATTGAGAATATAATATTACATGTAAAACTACAGGAGAAATTGCATCAAAGAATTAATGAACAAAAAGATGTAAGAAAAGAAAATTCTGTGAACCACAGAATATATTTATAAAGTCGTCATGTCATCTACTTGAATACTTTATATGATTAGAAATAATACAAGGAGGAAACCTGGTAGAAAGTAATTTTTGTACCACACATGTCAATCACATGGACTGTGCCCACAGCCCTTGCTAAGTGCAGCCACAGCTAGCCACATTCTCGCCCTGAGACCCTTCCCAGGTGACCATGACTGACCTGAACATGGATGGGCACCGGACCCAACAGCTGCTGATCTGTAGATGGTGCATAATAAGCCCTTTACTTTGTCAAGCACGAAAGGCACTATCCGGATGGGAACAGTAGTAATCATCTTAACCTATCAGTTGCTTTTCTCTCAGGAATTGACCTGAGAAAATGAAAAGAATCTACTAGACAGCAATAGGAATGAAAGTGGATTGATGCAAAAGGAAACAGACTTATTCAGAATAGCTTTGAAATGATAATGTGCATGACATACCCAAAGCTGCCTGGGGTCCAGAACACCACTAGCTCCAGTATCTGTGAGTCCAGGCTTAGATTCTTGTCCGAATTCTCTCTTATTGTCACACATATCCTTAAAACAAACTTCCAAGGCAGAAGCTAGCCTGAGAAAGTTGTGCATGCATGTAGTCAAAGTAACTTAAATCAAGCAGAAAGGGAGATGACGACAACCAACCAGCCTTTACAGAGCGTCGTGGCTATGTAGAACAGTGCTATATGCTGGGCTATCAAGGGGACCTTATAATGAGCTCTGATTTGAAGGATGGAAAATAAGCCAATAAACAGTATCAAGTTCACTAAGTGCCAAATACTTGACATTGACCAAAACCCTTCTTGGAGCAGAGCATATTAGTACTAGCGTACTAGTTAAGAACACACGTTTTGGATGCTCATGTACCTGAATACAAATGCTGCCATTTTGTTGGCTGAGTAAATTTGGCCAAGTTACTTAACCCAGCGATTCTCAAAGAATCAGCAGACCAGCAGCATTGGCATCTCTTTGAACTCGTTGGAAAGGCAGATTCTCAGGTCCTCCTCTGTGCCCACCGAGTCAGAAACTGGGGGGATGGGAACAATTTTTCTCTTAACACACCCTTCAGGGGTTATTTGTACACACTGAAGTTTGCGAACCACTATGTAACCTTTGTCTAAGAATACTGGTTATGCATTATTATAAAGACTAAATGTTATATGATGATGAGGTCTGTAAATGGGATGTTATTATTATTATGAAATCATAGAGAAGGTTGTACCTGAGCTGAGTTTAGAGGGTGGTTAGGATTAGATAAATATGAAAGAGGAGGAGATATTTCTAGGAGGTGGAAATGTATACAGTGTTCTCAGTGGTCAGTGAGATTTTATTACAAATTGGAGTCAGGTAGATTCTGGGCAATGTTTGCAAGTGGACAGATCTGCATTCAAATTCCAACCCTGCCAATAGATACAAACAGAGAGGGAGGGAGACAAACCACAAGGGACTATTAAATACAGAGAATAAACTAAGGGTGTTTGGGGGGGGGTGAGGGAGAGGGAAAATGGGTGATGGGCATTGAGGAGGGCGCTTGTTGAGATCAGCACTGGGTGTTGTATATAAGCCAACTTGACAATAAATTATATTCATAAATAAATTCCAGCCCTGCCAATTATATTCTCTGTGATCTTAGAGCATTTACTTAACTGGAATAAATTTACTTACAACTGGGATAATTCTCCTACAGAATTTTTTGGAAGATTAAGAGATGATAAATGTAATGACCATTCCAGAATGCTCAGTATTTACTAAATATTAGCTATTCTTATCATTATTAATATTACCTTTTCCTTGCTAAACTCTTTTATCTTCTGTTTTCTGTTTTTGTTATTTTTGTTTCTAAATGGTTAATTTCTCTCCATCTTTCAGGGCTTTGCTTAAATGTTTTCTCCTCAGTGAAACTTCCGTGATTAAATATGGTAAATAGTAAGCTCCCTCCCCATTCTCTATCTTGGATCCTGCTTGTTCTTTCTCTTTTTCTTTCTTTCTTTCTTTCTTTCTTTCTTTCTTTCTTTCTTTCTTTCTTTCTTTTTCTTTCTTTCCTTCTTTCTTTTCTTCCTTTCTTCCTTCCTTTCTTTCTAATTTCTTTCATTTTTTCTTTCTTCCTTCCTTCTTTCCTTCCTGTGTATTTTTTAAAGTATAGTTTACACACACTGTTACATTGGTTTCAGTTGTACAGCATGGTCGTTCAAGTGTATACGCTGTGCTGTGCTCACCGCAAGTATGGCTATCATCTGTCACCACACAACGCTATTACCAGTGTAATACCAGTGACTATAATCCCTATGCTGTATCTTTTATTCCTGTGACTTACTCATTCTATAACTAGAAGACTTTATGTACCACTCCCCTTCACCTATTTTGCCCATTTTCCCACTGCCATCTCCTCTTTATTTAAGTATTCTAACTAATTAGCAAGTAATTTAAGTATTCTAACTAATTAGCAAATTCTAATACCACTAATTTGATTGTGGTATTAACTTTTAGAACACTGCCTGGTATATGGTAGAACTCAATAAATATTTGTTTAATAGATGACTGAATTATTCGTATTGATACAAATGTCCATGAGGAGTTGTATCTATTTACCTATGGAATTTTTTTTTTTACCTATGGGTTTTTTGAGCACATATTCAACTTGCATAAAGCTACATTCTCCAAAAACATCTCAGTTGCACCTGGGACCAAAGACAGATGATGAAAGGGACCACCTGGAAAGAAGAAAAATGGAAAAATGCCCTTTTCCCTCCTTTGGGATGACTTGGTAACTGTTACCAAAACAGAGTCATCCAGTTACATATTTACTGAGAGTGACGACCTGCGTGTTTAATTCTTACACATCACTCTGCCTCTCCTTTCCTGTTTAGCTTATTCCTCAAACACACATTCATAAGTTTTCCTGGAAAGGTGTTTCTTTTAGCAAGCAGCAATGGTTTAAGTTTTGTTAATTCCTCTTGAAATTTCTGAAAGTACAAAATCAACAAATTTCCAGGAAAGGCCTTTTTGAAAAGCATATATTTAGGGGAGATATTTATATCCTACTGTGGCTGAAAATATTTCTTCTATTCTTATAATTCCCTTTCTTAGAAAATTTTGCAAGATTATTTTAACAAATGCAGACCACTAGTACATTAATACATATCACAAATTCATGGTTAAAATAAAAGTACATGTTAAATTTCTTAAAAGATTAGAATATAGAACAATATATAGTCATTATATTATTCTGAAGAACAGAGTAAAAATTTACACCTTTTAAAAGTTTAAGTGAAATATGAAAAAATGTATGTGAGGAGATCTTTTTGTTTCTTAGTGAATTGTTTACAGAAACCGACCTTTTTCCAGTATATACACAAAGCTGCTGCTTCAGCTCTATGATGCTCAGTGTGTTCCACAGGTAGGATATTTGAGGTGGACACGTGCAACTGACATATTCCAAGTCTCATGTTTGAGGCATGTCACTCAAATGTCAGAAGCTCAAGGTAGCACAGCAAGAGGCAGGAGAGGGACCTAGTAATGTGACCTCCCACCTGGAGGACAGACACTAGAGACACTGGGGGTAGGGGTTTGCTTAGATATTTTCTGGAACTTGCCCTGTGCTTACAAAGAAGTGTGGCCAATTCTAACAAAGACTTTATTTCCCAAATCGGGTCATATTTATAAGTATTCAGAGTTAGAACTTGGACCTCTCTTTTTTGAAGGTCACTCTTCAACTCATTACACCCAGATTCCTCTGATTTTTCACAATTTTTACAACCATACTATAATTATCGCTTGAAAAGTAACCTGGGTCCACTACTACAAGCTACAGATTTATTTAGAGATGATTAGTTTTTCCGCTGTGCAAGAAAGTGTCGACTCTCCTGGCATAAGTTGCTCAAAATTTGCACAATCCAAAGAAAGGCCTGTCTTGGTTAATTGGCCTTCCACTAGCTCCTAGAATTTAATCTCTGATATTATGTCGCTAAGTCTTTTTACTAGTGATGTCAATCTCAATTACCTTAATAAGATGCCATTTCCTAGATTTTTCCCCTATAAAGGTTTTGTTTTGTTTTGTTTTGTTTTTTTGCTTTGTAATTATAGTAATTGCTGGGGGCATAGAGGGACAAAATACCTTGACACTGTGCAATTTTAAAAATTGACAAGTAATACACATTTTAAAGAAACGAGTGTAAGCCACATAACAAGTGTTTTCACAATTAATTGAGTTCAGGATCAACCTCTGGACAAAAGCAAAAATGGAGGGAAACAGGGCTACCTGGTGGAGTAAGCCTGTAGAACTTTCAAGAAGGCTTGAGTTAGGAGCATAGGACATAGAGGGAACAAACTGATACACAGCACTCAGTGCTGTGTCACCCCAACACTGTCTAGGAGAGAGTCAGAGACTATCCTGTAAGGTTTGCTTGGGGTAATGGTAGGCAGGCCTTCAGGTGATGCGGGTGTGTTTATTGTCATGTTAAACACATTTGGTGTAGGAGCAGGTGTGACATAGGAGCACCTCAGTGGCTCTGCAGGAAGAGCTCCCAACATTTCTTTCCCCTGTTTGAAACCACCTGTGCACTCACTGAACTCCAAAGCACCCTTTGGGCTGTCATTCTTCTCCACTGTCATTGAGCCTGTGATACCTGAGTCATACAACAAGCTGTTCCCAGCACCACTCTAACATGGCTAGGCATTTCATGACTTGTAGCAATGGCTAGTTGGAGGGCAAAAGGAGGACAGCAGAATGATTTTAGATTTTGGCATAATTGCAGAGTAAGATCTTAGAGATGAATGACCAGACATGAGGTTTTGATTTTGTTTCTTTTATTTGTGATGGGCTGTCTGCCCTATTATTAAGAATAATGAAGCATAATCATCAAAATAAATACTTTTTCTGTTAATATAACAGGCATTTGGTATCTTCAGGTGATAAGGAAAAAAGAAAACCTTTTGGTAAATCATTCAAGATTCAAATGATCGACTCCACAATGAGTGTTTCAGATTTGTTTCTTTGTAATTATTCTTAAAATCTCGGGAAACTTTATCCAGCAATTAGTGAAGCACAAATCAAAATCCCTCTTTGTTTTCAAGCATGAACCATGTCTTTCAAAACTTAGTGGTTTTTAAATAATAGAGATCTCGGTTTTGTCAAAGGGAAATCCTCATGTGATAGATAAATGGAAAGAAGTGGAAAATTAGAACTTTTTTAAAATACATGTTATTCCTTTCAGGTGGCCTGATGAAGAAAGGGTTCAATGATAAGAATTGGAAAGTTTTTAATTTTTTTCTAGGTTTTTGATAGGACCCACAATTTAAATTCCCACCATGGATCATAGACATAGTATTTATAGTTTTGTTATATCTTTCATTAAGAAAATGATTACAAAATATATGCTCTTTATCTTTCATTTCTTCAACACTAGTTTGGCCAACAAAGATAATAGTGTCATTTTGGATGCAATTAAGCTAGCTGATGAACACTGAATCAAAATTTGTTTGATCTGATTCCTCTTGTTGGCTCAGCTGATAAGTTAATTTCAAGTGATTACCATGAAGACAAGCATCACAAGCCTTATCCTATTGTTGAAAGGCATGTTCTTGGCAAGAAAAGCCCACATCTGTGAAGTCTATAAGCGTGTCCTCTTTTTTTCCTTCTTTCTGAGATCTTTTTTTTTTTTCTTGTTGTATTACACCTAACTACATACCCACTTAGAATTCAGTCCCTGTGGCCTCAAGTACTTGCATTTTGAGTTCCTTCCTGGTGCTTACATTCTTTCAGTTACTTTAAATTCACCAAACAATACCTGTTCTAGTCCATGATTCAGTGTCAATACAAAACTCCTGCTCAAGATGAGAGCCTCTTATTTTCTATTGAGTGGTCAAATACCCCCCAATTCTAGTGACTACATGTTTGCGTGGGTTGATGGTGTAGATAAAATTTATTTTTTCACAGAATAATGCAACCTCTAGAAAGTCACTTAATGAGACTGTTTTCGTTGATAAAATGAAGGGAATAGAATAAAAATACATCATTTCTAGGATGGTTTCCAATTCTGAAAGTTTTAAATTGAGAACGTTTAAATATAGTGCATGATTCAAGAATTCTTCCCAAATGATCTTTATTCTAGAAGATGTTGTCTTTTAGCATTATGCACTTGAGAGAAATATTTTTTTTTCAAATAATGATCTCATTGCAGCTATGGAGTTACTGAAACTTGCCCTAAGCAACTCATGTATTACCGTCCTTCACAGATTTGCCATTTTTTGGTCTTTTCATCATATTATAAACTTTGTTATCAGAAAGTATACATTGTTCTTGGAATGCTTTTGGAATTCAACAAATGTTTAGTAGCAATTTTTAAACTACCAGTACCTCTTGTGTCACACCATATCTGTCCTCCATTCAGCCATGCAGAATTACGTTTCAGTTTATTAACTGTACACTTCTCTCACTTTTAAGTCTCCAAAATAATCTGAAAAACAGCAGAATCTCCACAAAACAGGACTAAAAAAGGAGAAAAAGCCCTTTAGATTTCTTTTTGTAACAAACTACACTTTAAAAAAAAACTGTCATATATTTAGGTGCATGTTAAGATTTTGATTTTATATATTAAGAATAATTAGGGGAAAGAAAGAGAAAATGGAGACACCCTGGATGTATGAGAGTCTTTGGAGAGAATTATATATCAATTAAGTTCAAATATCATTGGCGGGAAATCCCTGGGGCCCCACTCACACAGATTTCTCCCTTTAGAAGGTGGCGACTCCAGCTTTTGGCTGGAAGTGAGGGGCTTTCAACTACAATTCCACAGGATTCCTTTAGAGGCTCTTTGTGGTCTTGTTTCTTTCCTTGCTGGCACTAACCAAGTGACATATATTCCACACTGATAATGACTGTCATCTAGCATGGGGCCTCTGCTTGTCTTCCCCTCTTCTGGTGCCCTATGGAGTGCCCCCTCATCTCCCACTATGCCATTGTCCCACTGAACCATCTCAGCTCCAAGAAAGAAAACATTTTGCCTTTCTCTTCTTAATTGCTTCAGTTCCCGTTAAATATAACATTTTTCTTTTTAAGTTATATTTTAAGATTTCATAGCATACTGCCTTTTAAGTCAAGCATTTTTTTTTTAAAGTTTTGTATCAGGAGTGTCTGGATGGCTCATTTGGTTAAGTGCCCAACTTCGGCTCAGGTCATGATCTCATGGTTTGTGTGTTCGAGCCCCACATCAGGCTCTGTGCTGACAGGTCCGAGCCTGCAGCCTGCTTCAGATTCTGTGTCTCCCTCTCTCTCTGCCCCTCTTTTGCTCTCACTCTCTCTTAAAAATAAACATTAAAAACAAGTAAAAGTTATGTATCAGGATTTCTTAGATGCTATGTGGTCAAGCATTCTAAGTTCACTGATCTTTACTAGAGTCAACATCAGCATATGGTATCAGATAGCTTCTAGCGTACTTCATTGTACATATTTACTTAATATAAAGGCTTTTATATGCGTGATATGTACTAGTTATTTAAGGTCAGTAAATATGCAGATGTCATAACTTACCACACTGATCCCATTTTGTTTAATTACCTTTTTTTAAATGGCATTTTTATGGCAATACTGCAGGCTCCATTAGATGCTGTTTTGGTTTGTCTTGATTTACTCCCCTTTTCCCCAATGTATAGCAAAGTGTCTAGTGTATAATAAGAACACATTGAATTCTCACTGTTGGTGAATGTTAGTCGATGCTGCTGTTCAGATAATACCAAACAATGATGAGTATTAATTGAGACTCCTATGCGTAACACAAATAAGAATGCTGGTTGATTATTAAAGAAAATATTTAATGCATGACTAAGCTAGAAGAAAAGCAAGGGCATCTATAAGGAGGTTTCTCCTCAAATGATATGCCTATTTTTAAAAGTGCAGAGTCTGAGTTATAAGTGAGAAATGGACACAAGACAAAGCATAAGGTCAAAGCAAGACTGGAGGTTAAATAAGAAATTCCTACATAAAACTAAATATTTCAAAGGGCACCGTCTTCACTGATTAATTTGCCTACTTCATGACAAAGAAACAAACCAGCCAACCTAGCTTCACAGTGGCAGAAAGTAATGACATACACCTTAGCTCTGCATGGAGCAGAATGAGGGAAACAAGTCTCCTGAGAATTCATAACCCTGGTTCTCTTACTCATTTGGGTTGGTAAGAATTCATGCTGCCTGTGTGATTCTCAAAGAACAACAAAACTAAAAAAAAACCCAAAATCAAAAAAACCATAACTTGAAAACATTATTTAAAGTAATCCTAGGTTGACAATATTCCCAGTTGTCTGCCAGAAGCAAATACTGACTACTCTTTGGAGAAAATAAATTTTAAAGGCTTCAAAGAATTCTCCCATATTATGGTTCAAAAGTACATTATCTCACCATATAAAAAGAAAGTAATTCAGTAGAAATAAATTAAGAGCGAGAGTCATGGAAACAGAGCACAGAATCAGATTTGCAAGAATTAATACATTAGAGATGTCTATAGGATATAAAGCGTGCTCACTATGTTTAAATGAAAAGAGAAGGAAATTAAAAATATAATTAATGAGGAGCTTGTGTGGGTTAATTGTTTAAGCCTCTGACTCTTGGTTTTGGCTCAGGTCATGATCTCAGTTCCTGAGTTCAAGTCCCACATTGGGCTCAGCACTGACAGTGTAGAGTCTGCTTGGGATTCTCTCTCTCTCCTTCTCTCTCTCTCTCTTTCTCTCTCCCTTTCCCTCTGTCTCAAAATAAATAAATAAACTTTGAAAAAAAGTAAAAACAATAAAAGTATAATTAAGGAACAAAAGAATATAAAATTTAGGTAGTTAAATTTTAAAGATGCAACAGATAAAATTTCTAAAAATGAAAATGAAATAATTTAAATTAGAAACTCATTGGAATGGCTAAACAGCAGATTTGACACAGCTAAAGATATATTATCAACAGGAAGACTCTGTGAAATTTAAAATTTAAAAATACAACACAATAACAATTATCTGACTTCTCAATAGTGGCAAAGGGATATAATAGAACAATGCCTTCAAAATTATGAAAGAAAATAGCCATCCATCTAGAATTGTGTGCCCAGAAAAGTATTTTTAGAAATGTTTCAAATAAAGGCATTTTTAACAAAATGAAGAATAAATAAATAAATAACTCTCACAGTCCAATAGACTCTTTGTTAAAAGTTCTTCTAAGGAACTTCAGAGAAGAAAAAAGGGATCCCAGAAGAAAGGTCTGAGATGCAGTGAGGAAGGCTGAGTGAGCAAAGCAAATGGTACACAAAAGAGTAAATGTAAACAAATATGGACTGTTTAAGGATATGAAAACAATTTCTTAATCATTGTGGGATAAAATACTGGATAACAATGGCATATAATTACAAATGAGGTGAAAGGAGTTAAAGCATTCTGAAATCCTTTTACTCTTTGACAGGAGAGTAAAACATTGCCTAACTTGCCAATATACAAAGATAAGTGTGCAAGTTAAACATGCAAGATAAAATTTCTCAGGCAACCTAGAGAACACTCTTCAGTGTGTAGAAAGTGGGAAATAGGAAGAGGCAAGAGAGTACTTGATTGCTTGGGGTAGAATCAATCCTCTGTAAGACCTGAAAACAGACCCTCCTTCTTCTACGAGCCATCATTGAAGGGGCCAGACACTGCCTGCGCTTTTGAGTGACATCACCTGGGAGGACTCTGTGCCTCTGTGGGCATGAATCACCAGCAAGAACTGACTGCCTCTGGACCCTCAACACCTGTAGCCTCTGTTTCACAGTCTGTCTGCCTTGGCATCATTGGGCCTAAAGTTTCATCTCTGTTCATGTCAGTCCCCATAAAAAGCAAGAATTCAAAGGCCATCTCCATCCACCAGACTCTGATTCCTGTATGACTTTGTAGATTTCCTTTTCTGATTACTTCTCGTTTCTGAAGCCTTCCTCCTCTTCTGTGAACTTTCTCCTCACATTCTGGCTTTAATTAAAACCTGTATATTCCTTGGTGATCTTGCTTTTTCTTTAGTCATTTTCAAGGATGGACAAAAATTTCATTTCCATGATCTCCATTATCACTGAACCTGGAGGTCAGTAGGTATCTTCTTAGATCATCACTGATACTTCCAGACCATTCTTTCTTCCTCATCTACAAACCCCTCTATTTTTGAATCACAGGTCATCACTTTAAATTGTTTACCATTTGAACTAAATGCAATTATCTACCGTTCCTTTTGTAAGGACATGTCTCTTCATTCCTGGAGAATTTTAGCTCCTGGCTCACTGTCTGCAGTTCCTATAAATGTAAAGGAAATCTCAGTGGCTTATTTTTGATTCACAGTTAATTGGAAGACGGTGGAGAAGAGGGAGACCCTGTTCCACGTAATCATTCAAGTTTTCCGGCTGATGGCGACCCTGCCATCTGCACCACCTGACTTCCAAGGTTATGCTCACGGTCAAAATCTTAGTGGCAGGTGGGAAAGAGAAAGAATAGTGTGGTGTCTAAAAGGGGTGTCTGATCAGATGCGGCCCCCACCTAGGGGCCCCCACATAGATGGAAGCTGGTGGTGCTGGGGGTGGGACATGAAATAGTTAACTTGCGGCAGAACAAAGGAGATAGAAGTTTATTGAATACACTGCAAGGGAGTGGCAGGCAAGACAGCAAAGGAGAGGCTGTCTGCAACAAGTTAGTGGGCTGGGCCTGTTTTAAAATTTTTTTTAATGTTTATTCATTTTTTTGAGAGAGAGAGAAAGAGCGAGCAGGGGAGGGGCAGAGAGAGGGGGAGACACAGAATCTGAAGCAAGCTCCAGGCTCTGAGCTGTCAGCACAGAGCCCCATGTGGGGCTCGAACCCATGAACTGTGAGATCACGACCTGAGCCAAAGTGGGGACGCTCAACCGACTGAGCCACCCAGGTGCCCCTGGGGCTGTTTTTAAAGGGGGAAGATGAACAGGTATGGGGACATACAGAAACTTCCCTTTTTTGGGTAACTGTGCCTAAATAGGTAAGTAGCTCGTTGGTCAATTGCGGCCAATGGGTATTTTGAGGTGGGTCACCTTATGGGCCTGTCTATATTGCATCACTCCAGCCCATTTGCCTAAAAGCAGCTCCTACAAATAGGATCATGGAAAAGGTTTTTCTGAGGCAGATAAGGGGGGCCAGAAAGGTAGTCTCATTGAGAACATCCAAGAGGAAGGAAATGAATTAGTGAATAGCTAACTAGTCTCTTCTTCTGGTTTTGTTCTTTCCACACACTCATCCTCCTGGAAGGAGGTAACCCCAAGTCCCATTCTTTTACTGCATCCTTACAAAGGTCAGGATCTCTAGGTGCTGTTGTTGAGAGCACTATTCATCAGGTTTACACATGGCTCCTGAGACCTATAAAAGAAAGACAGATTTATGGTACCTAACCCTTCCCATCCATCCCCTACCCACACACACACACACACACACACGCGCGCGCGCGCACACACACACACACACAGAGTGGTGGAGCAGAGACTAGATCATTTCAATTCCCATTTCCACTTTCAAAAGGGAAATTCGTAACAATGATAAAAGCCTGAGGGGTAAGCATTGTCACAGCCTTCTGACCGGGTGAATGCGGTTCCTTGATTGGACCTACTTCTGCTCTGTGGCAGGGATCCTTTTGTTCCTAGTTCTTTGTGACCTCTAGTTCCACTTTCTGGGAGGTTTGTCCTTGCCTTTTATCTTCCATGGCCACAACTGAAATGGATTTAGGGGAGTATGACTTCTGGGGCTGTAAAGCTTTTGTAGCCCACTCCATTCTGGCACAGATTTGGGACCCCAGGGATTGTTTCGTGGCCCAGACATTTAAAGCCTTTTTCAGTTGAGGCTTGTCATTTCTTTGTCAATACAATTCCCTTGAAAATTTAGTAGGCTTTGGATTGATTTGCTTTCGTTAGTTTTATGTGTCCATAAACACACCCGCATCCTACCCGGGACAGAATGCACAAGCCTGGTGTCTTTGCTTCCTTGCCTCCAGGCCTCTCTCTCTCTCAACAGAATGGCACCAACTGTGAAGCCACTAGTTTTAGGGGGAAGGCCACACCTTAATCTGATCATTGCCACAGGGCTGGGTTTTAATGGAACTTTGTGGTTTAGGGGTTTTTCCTCTTCCTTCTTATGTTTGGAGTTGGTAGCAGTAAGCTTTGCAAGCAGTTTGAGGCCTCAAATCTTTGTTCCCTTTTGTCACCTTTTCTTAGTTCTTGCCTAAGGTTATTTCTTCCTTATGAAATATTACTACACATAAGTAGTCAAAGTCACATACTTCTAACATTTTTATGACCTTCTCACCCAGAGCCAAAGGTTCAAAGGTAGATGATTGGCTTTGCAATTACTAGGAGATATAAGTTTTTGAGATGCTCTGTCCCTGCATTACGAAGGTCTATAGCTTTCTGTTGTCGAACATACATCATTGTCACTTGGCCATTAAACGGATGCCCTATGATTCTACTGTGATCTGCACCTATTCTGGCTCCAACATCATCTTTCACTACATTCCCCATAACTGATCATACTCTAGCCACTATGCCCACCTTGTGCCTCTTATGCCCCACATACTCTCCATATTTAGAGCATTTGCATTTCCTATCATCAGTCTAGGTTTAGAATGCTCTCCTCCTGGATATTCATGTGCTAGGTCCCTCTTGCAATTCTTTACTCAAAATTCAACTTTTTTGGTGGGGCTTTCCCTAGTCAATCTACTACCAGTTCATCAAAGCATTACTTTGTTTCTCATTTTATCCACAATTTTGCCTCGTGGGACACCTTCAAACTGGCTCCTGTGTGCTTTGGTATTTCCACTGATTTTGGAAAGCATCTTTGTTATGGGCACAAAAATATGTCCCAGGCTCACATTATGACTTCCTTAACCCAGTTTTGAAATTAATATTTCTCCAAAGATCCTGGTCTTTTACAGGATGAAAATAGAGATTAAAATCTGGATGCTATGGGTACTCATTGCTACTGAACTTACATTGCATTTTCGCTATCAGTAGGTAACTAATTTCAATTTTAGGGAATTGTTTTATAATTAGTTTATAATCTTTCAGGTAATAATGCATTTTCATGATTCACAAGTTAAAATTATATACAAATTATATACCGAAATTATATACAAATATAATTGTGGGATCGAGCCCCATGTTGGGCTCTCTGTTGAGTGTGGAGCCTGGTTGGGATTCTCTCTCTCTTTCTCTGCCTCTGCCCCTCTCCCCATTCATGCCCTCTCTCTCAATTTCTAAGATAAAAAAAATTAAAAATTGAAAACAAAACTGCATGCTGTGTCACTGGGTGGCTGTATTACAATTCATGCAACTAATTATTTTTTTGCTGGACACTTGGGTTTTCTCTAGTCTTTTGCTCTTACAGTGTTGTAGTGAATGCCCTTGTGCATATGTGCATATGTGATTACATACTTGTGTGGGTATACCAGTAGGAAAATTTCTGGGAAATGGGGCTTCTGAGTCACAGGTGTGTCTGAAATTTTGTTAGAGATGGCCAAATTATCCTGCATAGGAGTGGGGCTGTTTTCTCCGCCATCAGCAGTATGAATTTTTAGATTTTTGCCAAGTTGATAAGTAAGAAATGGTACCTTGGTGTATAGTTTTATTTTACATCTAATATGAGATGGAGCATCATTTCATGTGTTAAAAGAGCATTTATTTCCCCTGCAAACTCTCATATTTTTTCCTCATAGGTATATCAAGATTTTTCCTCCTTTCTGAATTTCTGGTCATTCTTCACATTAGGAATATTTGCCTTTGTCTGTGATAGTTGTTGCAATTTTTTCTCAGCTTATTGTCTTAGAGTGTTCTTATGATATTTCTCCACACATGCTTGACATATACAAGTTTAATTTTATGTGTTCTCATTTGTCAGTCTTTTCTCTTTTTTTGGATTTTACATCACATTTAGGAAAGCCTTCCCTAAGTTGTAGGTAGTAAGGAAATTCCCTCATATTTTCATGTCATATTTTATTTCTTCAAAAATTTGTCAAAAAATTTTTTTGTATTTACTTATTATTGAGACAGAAACAGAGCATGAATGGGGGAGGGGCAGAGAGAGAGGGAGACACAGAATCTGAAGCAGGCTCCAGGCCCTGAGCTGTCAGCACAGAGCCCAACGCGGGGCTCAAACCTACGAACCTTGAGATCATGACCTGAGCCGAAGTTGGACGCCCAACTGACTGAGCCACCCAGGAGCCCCTCTTTCAAAAATGTGTATCTTCATGCTTTTTTGGAGTTTTTTTCGGGAGTATGGAGTGAGGTATCCATCCAAATTTATCTTTTTCCAACTGTTTATCCATTGTTCCAATCAATGCCAATTACTAAAAAGTCCATCAGTGGTCTGTAGTTATGACCAGCCTCATTTATCACAGTCTTATTTCCCATATGTAGTCTTGTGTTTCTAGAATTTCTGTTCTGTTCCATTGGTCTGCCTGGTTGTTCCTACTCAATACAACACCATTTTCTTTATTTTTCAAGGTTCATTTACTTATTTTGAGAGAGTGACAGAGCACATGCATGCATGAGCAGGGAAGGAGCAGAGAGATTCCCAACTAGGCTCCGTACTGTCAGCACAGAGCATAATGCACGGCAAGATCCCATAGACCATGAGAGCATGACCTGAGCCAAAATCAAGAGTCAGATGTTCAACCAACTGAGCTACCCGGGCACCCCAATACAATACCATTCTGTTTATTGATATTTTATAATATGTCTTAGCACCTAGTTGGGCTAGTCCCCTATCATTGTTCCTTTTCAGAGTTTTCCTGGGTATTACTGTTTATTTTTAAATATAAACTTTAGAATAAAAATTTTAAGTCCCAGAAAAAAAAATTCTTTCAGAATTTTTGTTATTTTCCTGAACTTTTTTTTATTATAAAATATTTGAACCAAAATGGTCACATTGAGTGTTCCCATCTCAGCTCTTGAAGTTCCTACCTTCTCAATAACAGAGGCTTTTCTGATTCAAATCTGAAAATAATAATTATATAAAACTGATCTTTACTGAAGGCACTGCATATTTCTGGTTTTCAGAAAAATTCCAGATTTTTCAATTTATAGACTTAAAAGCTTTCTGGAAGTTTTGCCCATGCTGATCACTTGTACAGGAGGGGTTCACTTTGCAAGATCACTTTGTCTGCCTTTTGCCTCAACACTCTGTACACTTCCAAGATTTAAGCTTTTTATAATAAAACTATTTTCTCCTAAAATGATTAAAAGTACTCTGGGGAAGAACCACTGGTTTGGAGGTCTGTATACAATTGTGTAACTTCTGACTCAAATGCTTTCTAGTTTGCCTGGAATTTTAACAATAGTCCTGAGGTTTTGCACGTTGAACAGACTTTGAGCTCTTTAGCCAAGGAGTCCTTGGTGACTGGTTTGAATATTCCCGAGCGATCTACACCTGTGAATAGAGGTGGAAGAATATATTTGTTTCTCTACAAAAGACTCCATCCTGAAATTTAAATTGCATTTTCTTGGAGAAATTCCTTGAAAATATATAAAATATTTTATTAATGTGCAGAAATAGTGCCATCCAAAAAGAAAAAGAATGTCCAAAAATACATAAGGTAAAGCTCTCATAATAACTATACTTCACCCACATTGCATATATATAATTTTTGTGATTACTAGCCACACTATTAAATAGGGTACCTTAATAGACATTACGTGCAATGTAGGTGAATTTGAGTTTATTATAACAATTCTAATTTGTACATTTCCTGACATCTGTGGTATTCTCTGTAGTTATAGTGAATGTTGGTTTCCTTCTGGTATTTTTTTTTTAAAGAAAAGGAGAAAATGCAGAAATTTTAAAAAGTATCCAATGTCTAATTATGTTTATGTGAAAGAGATTTTTGGAAATTTTAATACTTATATGTGTGATCAGATTCCACACCATTATTATTAATTCATTTACTTAGCACCTTTGTTGAGAGTTTCCTCTGTGTTAGGGAATGAACAGGCACTCAGCTTGCCAAGATGAAGGTCATAAAACCATTAACAAAATAAAAGCCAAAGTCTTGGGGGAACTTGAGCGTGTAGGAAATAATTACAAAACAAAGTGATGATGACTTTTCAAGCACTCTCATTTAATATTTATAAGAACCCAATGACTGAAATCCTTTTATAACCTCCGTTTTAATTTTTTTAATTTATAGTTTATTGTCAAGTTGGTTTCCATATAACACCTAGTGCTCTTCCCCACAAGTGCCCTCCACCATGACCATCACCCCTTTTCCCCCTCCCCCTTCTGCCCTCAGTTTGTTTTCAGTATTCAAGAGGCTCTCAGGATTTGTCTCCCTCCCTCTCCCTAACTCTTTTTCCTCCTTCCCCTCCCAATGGTCCTCTGTTAGGTTTCTCCTGTTAGTCCTATGAGTGAAAACATATGGTATCTGTCCTTCTCCACCTGACTTATTTCGCTTAGCATGACACCCTTGAGGTCCATCCATTTTAATTTTTTTAATGGTTTTTTTTTTTTTTAAATATATAGAGAGAGACAGAGTGTGAGATGGGGAGGAACAGGGAGAGAGGAGACACAGA
>CM053572.1:19251706-19379607 GCA_028646485.1 Cryptoprocta ferox
TGAGTCTTTGTGAGAAGAAATTCTGGTAAGCAATCTGACTGGATCTGTGCTAGGTAATATGGTAGAGAGAAGGCAATCAGCAGAGAAATATATAAAGTACAAGCTAAATATCACATGTTGATGGACTGCATGCATATGGTTGAGTTAGGAGTAAGTAAGTTCCTTTTCTTTTGCTTAGCTAATTGGTAGAAGGTGAAATGGGTACAGAGAGAAGATAGTTTGCTTATTTAAATAATGATTTTAGATTTTTATAATTTATGATTTATAATTCCATAAATATTTTTCTTTTTCATTGTGCATTTTCTTTATCAGAAATAACAATTATAATGTTTTAAAATACTTTTATTTCTTTCAGTTAAACTATTAAAAGAATCCTTAAAGAATATTTAGAGTCAAGGTAAGGCTAAGGCAATTAAAACAGGCAGAGGTGGAGAAGGCTTTAAAGAGGCTCCTCTGTCTCTGAAGCACAAACAGTATAAGAACAAACCTTCTTCTTATTTTCACTAACAACAATAAACTGGGATTACAAGGGTTTCTGATCTAGTTTGAGAGGTGCTCAGAAAGTGTTTCCCTAAGGGAAGGTGGTATTTCAGTTGAGATCGGACAAATGGGTAAAAGTTAATGTGACGAGAAGAGGCACTGGTGAAAATTGTTCCTTGGACTGTGGACAGGTCTGAGCAGGGAGGAAGGAAGAGCAAATGAGTTGGCCAGAGTGGTTACAGCAGTGAAATGATGAGAGAGATGAGGCCAGAATGGGTTAATGTGAACCCTTGTGAAGAATTGTGCTCCATTTTAAGATCAGTAGGGTATCACTCACAACAGGATAACATTTTTGTTGTTGTTGTTTTGTTTTGTTTTGAAAAATTCATTCTGGTTCAAGTGTGGACAAGAACTGAAAGGAATTAGGGTGAGCAAGGATCATGGCTAAACCCTGGGTAGCCTGTAGAAAAAAACAGATTAAGAAGGTATATTTAAAGACTTGAATTAACCAAGCAACCAATAGTGGCATGGAAATAATATGTTAGAGAGTTCGTTTTAAAAATTCTGATCTATTGTCTAAAATCTGTGGAATAACACCAATAAAACTGAAAATATCTTCCCCGATCTTGGCATTGCATCCCACCAACTTGTTCATTTTCCTTTCAGTGTTCGTACATTATTTCTGCATATGTATATTTTAGGTGTATTCTAGACTTTCTACTAGTCTGTCTTCAATAAAAAAAAAAACAGTTTTTCCAAGTAACATAAAACGACAGTTTTTTTTAATTAATTTAAAACTTTACTTTTTTTAAAAAAAAATTAATGTTTATTTAGTTTTGAGAGAGAGGCAGAGAACGTGCGGGAAAGGGGCAGAGAGAGATGGAGACACAGAATCCAAAGCAGGCTCTAGGCTGTGAGCTGTCAGCACAGAGCCCAATGCGGGGTTTGAACCCATGAACAGTGAGATCATGACCTGTGCTGGGGTCAGATGCTTAACCAACTGAGCCACCCAGGTGCCCCTACAGTAGTTTTCTTAGTATAAGGCAGATACAGTTTAAAGCTCAGAAAGGGGATCCTAGATGAAAACACAGCAAGACTGGAAAGGCCGAATCCCTCAGGACTCTCACTTCTCAATCCTCTGTCCCCCAACCTCATCCCTCTACTGTGCAAGTGAAGAATTCCTTCAAATTTCCAGAATTTCTGATGTTTTTCCTGTTGCTTCTTCAGAATTCCCAAGTGAGACAGAATCCTGCTCTCTTTGTTTTTTGTTTTCCCTTACCAAAGCTGCATATACATATCTTTTGAACAACCATCTTCTAAAGATGTATTGTCCAAACCTTGCTTTCATATCCTATGTCTCACACTGTTATTTCTCTTCCCACTTGTGAACGTTTTCTTTTGATTATTTGTATTTAAGCAGTTTCAGTAAGTCTTATTTTTGGAAGATTATTTGTTTACTGTATTTTGGGGCCCAAGAACTCAATCATACATGGAAGAATTTTGAAGGCAATTGAGAAATGTCTCTTAGCAGACAGTCAAAGAGCTATGAGGCTGGAATTGGAATGATGTAAGTTCAGCTACAACAAAGAAAATAAATGTGAGTCTCAGAGCTCCAGCAAGGATTTCTGGAGGTGGTCATAGAATCAAGAAAATAATGGTATTAAAGTCAGAACATCATTATGCTAGTATTGTCCCCACAAGTTTTTGGCTTTTATAGTTTTATCAGATCAAAATTCCACTGCAGAAAAAGAAGAATTGTGTACCTGCTTTACTTTTAGGAAAATGAAAATGTTAATGTCACTTCGCCATGTTCTTAACAGCAAAGAATTGAGTACAGATAGATAATATGTACATGTATGGGTGATGACTAAGATTTCATCAGTATGTGACTGCTTCCTGCCCAACCCACTTCTAATAATATAAAATTGGAAGATTTTGCACTTGACAGTGCAATTGGTCTTAGAGGAGTGGATTGAAATAAAAGGAAGAATATAAAGTAGTTAAATGTAGTACATGTGCAACACCCTCTTCCCAGAAGAGTGAGGTGCATGTTGGATCTGGGGAGGCAGGTGACCAATCACCCTTGGTGTGCCTCACTTGGAAGGTGATGTGTTCTTGATGACTGCCATGGGATTTGAAGAGCAAACTACAAGACACTGCAGCCACCATCTCGCATGAGGGTAATCGGATCATAAGCAATCTAACATAGGCCCTTTGGTGGGTGAAGCAAAGTGTTTTCATGGCTATGATTTTGAATTGTATTCCAGAAATTCCACTGTGAATTAGCTGTTTTTTATTCAGAAAGCATTTTACCACAAACCGTAATGTAATTTAACGTATGTAATTATACTTCCACTCTTTTCTAAAGGGCTTCAACTTCCACCAACCACCCATTCTTTTCATGGCAAAGCATTCTAATTTGGAAGAAGAGGAATATATCTACCCATTCCTGGGTAGATTGCTTACCAACAAAGTGACGGATGACTAGTGAAGAGCAGGTAAGTAGATGGTAGTGTTCTGCAGGTCGCCCAGAGGCTCATTTTTTCCTTCTGCCCAGTTCTCCCGAGCATTAGTCCTGGAGCCATTGTTTGTGAGTGGACCAGTAAAGGACTGAACTGGCCCAGGAAGAAGGTGAGTGTCCAGAGTGAGACAGACAACCCCTGACACCACTGATTTGTTAACTTGCAGTGAGGAAAATAATTCTCTAGGATTTTTTTTTTAATATATAAGAGAAGATTATTTTTTCTGCATTATATAAAGATAAAATAAATTTCTGTGAAGTAACTCCCAACCCAGATACTGTGAAATGAGGAGTATCATGAGGTGAGAGTCAGCCTGCCAGAGTAGATTCTCTTCCTACTGTTTGTTCACAGAAGGGGAGAAGGCAGATTCATAGAACAGTAATTCTCTCAGAGCCTTAGGAAGAGTAGGAACCTTTACTGAATCAGCAGCACTGTGCAGTGAACATACTTAACATTAATAGTTTTACATACACCTATACGTACATCTTGGTTGGATAAACTTTGGAAAACCTTATACGCCAAAGGCTTTCTTAAGCCGGCTGTCTGCCCCATGGGCCATGCTTTCACTATGGCAAGAATGTTGATGGGTTTCTATATAGATGAGATAACGTTTGGGGTAGTCTTTGTTCTAAAGCTGTCCTCCAGATGTCCAATTTTTAAACCTGCACTAACTTGTTTTCAGGGTTTAAAATATATTAAAATGATTATAATTTTATAGCCTTATATTTTGAAGGAAAACATTTATAAAAATTTAGCCCTATTCCAATCTGAAAAATGTAAAACAGTTCACAATACAAACACAGAGATGTTATAGTAGTGTCGAGAAAAATAGTTTTTAACATATATGCACTTTGATATGTACATTTCTGATTGTTCTCTAAAACTAATAAAGGAATCTTTTGATGATGATAATAATATTCTTTTATCCATAGTAAATGCACTACGGTGTATAGATTGAATGAACTCATCATCTTTTATTTAAGTCATTCAAATTTATGTTTTCTTCCCTACAGAAACAGACTCTTAAATTTTAAGACACATTCCATGTGAAATTTACTTTATGCCTTCCATGACTTTAAATACAGTAAATTATCAAGTAATACGAGTTTAAGAAATAAACTTATCCTTACACTGATACCTGCTTCCTTTTATGTGTTTGTGTTATGGCTAACAGAGCCATTCTCTAGACCTTAAGATATCCTAGAGGAAATGACAAACTAGAAAATCCTTAGGACATTTTCATCACAAGTTTTCTTCTTAAAATTTTACACTCAGGTGGACTTCATAGAACTTTCTACTCTTTCTTTCAATCAAGATAATATATTCACTCTAAATTCTTTTCCATTTGACAGATAGATTTAATTTGATAAATAGTTGGTAGCTTTTACAAGGCAGACTTTAACTTATATATTACAAAAACATATTAAAATCCATCCACATTTGGGTTGGCAATGTATCTTCTTGATCTCTATCCTAAAGAAAACATAACCAGTCAAATGTGTGATTTACTTTCATAATTTTGCCCAAAATCCAGATGTTCTTCATTAGTGTAGGTATTTGCCAGATCCTAGGGTAAATTTCCAGATAGTAATAATTAAAAAAAAGTCCTTTCTTCTTTGGGCTTTTATTTTAAAAACTGATTTCCAGACATTATTGCAAAGCTGATGATCTTTCATCAATTTCCTTACAGAAATGTGAATTTTTGAAAATTTTGGATGACTTATTTTGCTATCAGATCAATACCAATAATGTAGGTCTTATCCTCATTCCAGATATCATGTTTTAATGAACAGAGTTGGCTTGATATATGTGTAGTAAAGATCTAATTACAAGAGGACATGTCAGTACAGGCAGACTCTATAGAGCTTTGTCTAGTCACCTTCTGGACAAAAAGTAGGTGAATTTTCTTTTTAAAACTTTTCTCCCTACACAAAGACAAATAATCCTGTGAAGATGGTCCTTGAAATTCTCAGCTGTTTTTATTTCAGCATAATAAAGGCAAACAAGTTTTCATGCATCTATGAAAAGAAGTAACCACTAAGACTGAATGACTAAAAAAGGTACAGCGTAGAAAGCTACAAAGAGCTTAGCAAGAGAGTCCTGTAGTCAAGGATAAATGTCAAAGACTATCTCTTGTATCAGTTACAGTTATCAAAATCTAACCATCATCTTTTTTCTAGTGACTCTTCTCTTTAATAAGTTAACAAGTTAAGTAGCAACCTTTTTAAGGAGTTACATAAAAGATGCTTGTTGTTTAAAATCTGAAATTTCAGTGACTAGAGACCAAGAAGAATAAATGAAAGTCATGATTGGGTAATTATGTAGAATTTGGGAGCAGAGTCCTGGTGTATATTAATTGCGTGGTACATAAAATGGTTCTGAGGAACAACTGCAGAGTCGCAAGGCAAGGGCTATGATGAATGTAATTCTGCTGGGATGAAGCTCAGGTATTGCAGGAACAAATGCCAATATTTTTTCCATACAGGGATTAATTACATGGTCAAGAGCTGGAATTTACAAGGAGGCGTATTAAATAAAATAGCAGGCAAGCTTGAACTGCATTCCCACAAAAGCCATAAAATGGGAATACCAAGAGAACTGGCAAATGTAATCTTTCACCTATTTTTCTAGGCACAGCTGTCCGTATACAGGTTGGGGAGATGGAAATTTGTGAGTAGCAAACTATGTGCCACATTGGAAAGATTCAATATGAACAATTTTATGCAGCTATTAAAAAAAACTGTGCCTTCAAATGGGAATGTCTCAAATGCACTTGAATTTGAGTGGAGACAATATATATTTTGCCACTATTGACATTTCCATTCCCAAAGGGAGTTCTTCCATTTATTCATTGGCTACATGAGCTCAACTCATACATGCTGCCTCAAAAATCATTGGAGAGCCAATGAGTTCTTCTGCAACCAGGCAGGCTTCTGAAAATGCAGTCTGGAGTTTTCAACAATGGAGGTCAAAACACAGAATGATTTATAATAACTTTAGCTACATAACCTGATTCAATTCAAAAATCTTTCAGAAGCTGCCCACCATATTTCAAATTAAATCCAAACTCCTCACTTTTGCCTCCAAATCCTTGTGTGCTATGACTGCCCCTGCCTCTTTCTAACCTCATTTCCTAGCCCCCTCTTCTCTCTCACTACAGGGAGACACACTGGCCTCTCGCCAGTTCTTCAAAAGGCTCCTTACAGCCTCGTGGAATGTGGTCTCCTCTCCCTGGAATGCTGTTCCCCCTTGCCCTTGGTATGTCTGTCTCTTTTTCATACTTTAGGTCTCCACTTACTTTCTTCTTCAGAGAGGTCTTCTCTGACCACTCTTTTCCAAGTTGTGTTTCCTAATTTCATCAGAGTTCCATGTTGGTTACTTACAGAGTTATAGCACAAATTATAATTATTTACTTCTGGAATATCTCCCACTCTGTACTGCAACCACATTGAAGATCGAAAGGAAGCACGTATCCACAGCAGCCAAAGCATCTAACACTGCTTTTTAAAATTAGGTCATTAAATCTGTGTTGTGAGATGTGTGAGCATTCAGTAAACTCAGTAGAATAGAAAACATAAGAGTGCACAGCACAGGGTGAGGTAAGGTACTTTTTAATGCAAATACAGTTTCTGAAGTCAGAATATGTATGTGTGTGTGTGATAGAGAATGATATAAACTGTAAGCCTCAGGGAAAAAAGTAAAATCCACAGCAAAGTATGTTCAAAAAACATTTGTTGAATTAATGATTGTATTTTTCAAGTGGAAATGCCTGTCTACAAGTCTTCCCATATGTTGTTAAGACTAGGAAGATGCTGGTGTGTCTTTTCGAAGGTAGTAGAGGGGCATCTGGGTGGCTCAGTCAGTTGTGCATCTGACTCTTGGTTTCACCTCAGGTCAGGATCTCATGGTTCGTGAGTTCAAGTCCTGAATGGGGCTCCATGCTCACGGCGTGGAGCCTGCTTTGGAATCTCTCTCCCTCTCTCTCTCTGCCCCTCCCCTGCTCACTCTCTCTGTCTCTCTCTCAAAATAAATAAACTTTAGAAAAATTTAAAAAGGTACTAAGAAAGTCTCTGTCCTCAAGAAAACAAAGCTTGTGTTGGTTCCAATCGGAATTGCTTAAATCTTCATTTCTTTGCCTCCCTTACTGTGTTGTTTCCATTTTCAGTATAAATGTTCCTGTGACATGTAACACTTAAGGACTTACTGATTATGTATAAGTTAATATTCTTAATATCATTTGTCAAAAGGAGATTTAGATGGAAGGAAAGTTGAGGGAAGAGCATGCGACCTTCAAGGAACACAGAAAGAATGGAATGGGGTATATATAATGTCAGAAGGGTTGAAGAATGTAGAAAGCACACGTTGAATTAGCTCACTCAAAATATTTGTCTACTTCACAATCTGCAAAGCAGGGTCCTAATGCTTCATGTGGTCAGCCAGAAAAGGGTAGTGGTGGAAAGGAAACCAAAAGGTGTGTTTTACTTATAGGAACTGATCTGCCTTGGTCCCATTGAACTATGTCTTGTTACTCCACTTGATTGTATTTTTTATTTTTTAAATATTTTTATTTTTTGGTCACTTGCTTTTAGTTGCCATGTAGAAAGTGCATTCCACATATTACAGTGATATTGAGACATATTTGAACATTTCACTTGAGCATGAGCTTCTGAAACAAAGGAGAACAGAGAAGACTTTGCTTCTATTCAGCAGAGTAACTCACTTTAGAGGCTTAAGAATTCTTTCTACCCAACATGGTTAAATTTAAAATATTTCCAAAATTCCATACAGATCAGGAAGAAACAAAATAACAAACAAGAAATTAAAATGAAAGCCTTGTCACCAAATTTGGAGCTCAGTATTACATTTTCCTTTGGAGTTCTGCTTGGTGGGGGAAAAGTCCTTGTTCACATTCCACCCAAGCGACCATCATCCACACCCACTTTCTTTTCAAAGGAAAACATTTACTTTTGTGACTTGGTCATAATGAAATACAAAGGACCTCTTTGTGTGTGAAAATGAAACTGGGTGTGAGCCTTTTAAGGAAAAATTAAAGAAGGATGTGTATGTGGGGGGTGAAAGCCCCAAGTCTTTTTCAGCTGTTCCTGCCTACCTCCTACTTAGAAACCAGGCTGCCCTGCAAGGCAAGGCCCAGATGTTGTGCATCAGGGAGCAAAACAGCACCTCTGAAGGCTCTGAAGGCTTGCAGATGAGGTGTTCGAACAGAGCCAGGCCGAGGCTGTTCACAGTGCTAAGGTACAGCACCCAGTACAGAGCAGATCTCAGGCAGACAGCATCTAGCAGATGTGTTCCACAAGACTGACATGCATCTTCCTGGAATGTTTTGCATCCTGTTTAGATTTCCAAAACGAACGAGAACTCCATTAGAGTAAAGCAGGTTAGGGGTGTCTGGGTGGCACAGTTGGTTAAGCTCAGGTCATAATCTCATGGTTCGTGTGTTCAAGCCCCACATCATGCTCTGTGCTGACAGATCAGAGCCTGGAGTTTTCTTCAGGTTCTGTCTCCCTCTGTCTCTTTCCCTCCACTGTTTGTGCTTGTCTGTCTGTCTGTCTCTCAAAAGTAAATACACATTAAAAATTTTAAAAAAAGGAGTAAAGCGGGTGGTAGGGCACCTGAGTGGCTCAGTCGGTTGGACATCCGACTCTTGATTTCGACTCAGGTTGTGATCTCATGGTTCCTGAGATGGAGACCCACCATCAAGCTCTGCACTGACAGTGCAGAGTCTGCTTGGGATTCTTTCTCTCTCTGCCCCTTTCCTGCTCACACTCTCCTTCTCAAATTAATAAACATTTAAAAAATAAATTTATGTAAAAAAAGAGTAAAGCAGATGGGGATAACCTAGTTGAGATGACTCGTTATGTGCCCTGGGAGAAATTTGAGGGGGAATGGTTCATTTTTGAACCCAGTACTTCAGGAGGACACAGTAAACACTGAAAAATATAAAAAAGAGACAGCACCTTCAAGGCGATTTCTGAAATTGGCTTGGAGATTCTAGAAAGTTTGGTCCCTAGCAATTACCCACCCTCTACCCCTTCTAACACTCTTCCGGTCTTCTCCTTTCTCTCTGTCATCCTCAATTATCTCCCTGCTCACAGGGTCTTTCTTCTCAGCCTACACACCCTTGTGATCTAGCCTATTCTGAAATCAATGTTCATTTCTCCCCACTGTCTTCTAGCTTGTGCTTTTGTCCCTCTTTCCACTGGCAAATTTCTTAAGTAAGTGGTTTGTGCCCCTGGCTTGGTTTGTTGCAAGCTGCTGAAGTCCTACCATGGTACTGAGACTATGCTGTGGAAATTCATCAACTAACCCTCTCTCCTTAATATTCATACCTTGTACTGCTTGTCCTTTCTGGAGCCTTTGACACTATCCCACTCTGCTTTTTGAAAATTGATCCTCTCTTGCCTCTTTTGATTTCTCTCTTTCTTTTTATACTGCGGTCAGTTTACCTCCTTCCTTCTTAGCACCTGGTGATCTATATCTTTTTGTGAAATTTTTTTAAGTTTATTCTGAGAGAGAGAGGGAGAGAGAGAGAGCGAGAGAGCGAGCATGAGCGGGGAGAGGCAGAGAGAGAGAGGGAGAGAGAGAATCCCAAGCAGGCTCTGCACTGTCAGTATGGAGCCCTACTCGGGGCTCAGACCCATACACTGTGAGATCACGACATGAGCCAAAACCAAGAGTCAGACGCTTAACCAACTGAGCCAGCCACCCAGGTGCCCCTGATCTGTATCTTTTATCTCCTTTTTTTCTAACACTCACTCTGCAATCTCCCTGTAGTCCGTCAGATTATTCTTTGATTAGACTGCATTTCTCACTTTCCCCTTGTCCTCCTTTCTTCTATTTAGACCTCCATCCTCAGAGTATCAGCCGTAGTCATTCTGTGAAAGCATTGCATTGTATGATGCCACCTCTCCACTCCAAACCCTCAGTGGCTTCCCGTCTTAGACAGGAGAGCTAAACTCTTTGTGAGCTGGGCCCTGGTCTGTCCCTGAGCCGAGCAGAGGCCCCTGACTCTGAATGTGCAGAGTTTGCCTCAGGGAATTCACATGAGCTGCTCTCTATCCTTAAAATGTCATGTTGGGGCATCTGCACTTGCTGCATTCTCTCCCTAGAATGTTACATAGGTAGCTTTCTACCCTGGCTGTAACATGTAAAGCATATCCCTATCACTCTGTCTCTCTCCTCCCTGCTTTATTTTTCCCAAAATGACTTATAACTACTTACCATTTTATTTTTAAAAATTTATGTTATTTATTTTTTATGCTCCCACCAAAATAGAAGCGACATGACAATAGAGATTTTTGAGCACTTTCTTAATGGTCATATCCCCATTGCCTATTACAGTGCATGGTATATATAGGAGCTCCCCAGTAAGTATTTGTTGAGTGAATGAATATTCACATAAATTCAAAATTTTAATGTTGAAAATCAATGACCACAGAAGTGTTGGTCTATTTCATGGCTCTCTGTTTGGCTTCATTGACCTATGTGTATCTTTAGGCCAGTAGCACACTGTCTTGTGGTAAATCTGTATAGTTAAGTGTTGAAATCAGATATTAAAGTCCTTCAACTTTGTCTTTCTTATCCAAGATTGTTTTGGCTTTTATAGTTCCATTGCCTTTTCATGTAAATTTCCTAAACAGTTTATTAATATCTTTAAAAAGCCATCCAGGATTTTGATTGAGATTGTATTGACATTTAGACATATATGTCTATAGCTCTAAATATCCCAATGCACACTCAATGAAATTTCCAAAATGTGAAAGACTGACAGTACTAAGTGTTGGTAAAGATATGGGGCAACTGTAGCCATTGCTTAAGGAATGTAAAATTGCACAGGTACTTAGAAACCCATAGAATAGTGTATTATGAAGTTATGTTTCCCATAGGACCCAGCAATCTCACTCTTACATATTTACCCCAGAACATGAAACCATATTTCACACACAGGGCTGAAAGTGCTTATGAGAACATTATTCATAATAGCCTCAAAATTGGAAATGCGTATCAAAATTGGAATGGATAAGCAAATTAAGTAATTCTATGCATTTTGGTAAGTTGAGGGGGGGAAGAAGGAGTAAAATATGGATGACTCTCAAAAATATTATGTAAAATGAAAGGAGTTAGAAACATTAAACCACATATTGTATGATTTCATTTACATGAAATGTCCACAAAAGACAAATGTGTAGAGGGTAGCAAGTGGATTACTTGGGACAGAGGGTGGGGATTGGAGGAGCAGTGAACGGCGTGGAGGGTCTCATTAAAATGGTGAAAATATATGACAACTGATTTATGGTGATGGTTGTACAACTTGGTAAATATATTAAAAATCATTGAATTGTACACTTTAAATAAGTTAATTTATGATGTATATGTCTCTATAAAGTTTTGAAAACTTTATGCTGAATTAATGGTAACAAATATAATATGACTATATACATATATAGTTATATACACACACACACATACATATACACTGTATGATTCCATTTATATGAAATTCTAGAAAAAGATGAACTACAGTTAAGGCATATCAGTGGATGCCTGGGGCTGAATGTCAAGGAATATGGTTAACTACAAAGGAGCAAAAGGAAACTTTTTAGGGTGAGAGGTCTATTTTAAATTTTTAAAAATATTTACGTATTTTTGAGAGAGAAACTGAGAGACAGAATGCAAGCAGGGGAGGGGCAGAAAGAGAAGGAGACACAGAATCTGAATCAGGTTCCAGGCTCTGAGCTGTCAGCCCAGAGCCCCACCCAGAGGTCGAACTCACAAACTGAGAGGTCATGACCTGAGCTGAAGTCAGATGCTTAACCAACTGAGCCACCCAGATGCCCCTATTTTATATTTTGATTTGATCAATAGTTACATACCTCTATACACTTACCAAATGCACTAAACTGTGTGCTCAGATCATGAGTTTTATTCAATCTATTTTGTATCTCAATAAAACTGAAAAATAGTAATCCAAATAATAATAATCCAAAACCCAAGTATTCCTTGTATGTGGTTAATTCTGCAATTTTATTTCAGTTATGCTTAGCTAACACATTTAAATTACATTTAAAAGTTCTAAGTTCTAAATCCCTTAGGGCTTATAGATATATTTGATTTATAAGACCACAATGGGTCAGATAAGATGACAGAGTAGAGGAATTTTCTGGAGATTCTCTATCACTTTTTCAAATTAAATTTTAATGGAATTATCAAAAGAATAAAATAAGAAAACCCATGAACCTTTCTTAATCAAATGGCAAGATTAAAAAATATTCCAAAGTTCAGTATATGTTTTTACATATCTCCGTTCCCTCCAAAGTGATGGAAAAATATTACACAAGAACAGTAAAATGTCGTTTGAACCCCAAAGCAACCCAAATGACCATCAGCAAGAAACTGGAAAGATGAATTGTGATATACTCACATCCTAGTTGAATCCTAGTCAGCCACAAAGAGGAATGAACTACTGATAAATAAATACAACAGTAGTTGCTCTCAAAACAACTTTGAATGAAAGAAGCCAAACACTAAAATGTACATACAATATGATTCCATTTATATCAAGTTCAAAAACATGCAGAAATGACTCTATGAGAAAAGAAATCCCAATAGTGTTTGCTTCTGGTAGGGAAGAGATTAACTGAACAGGAGACACAAGGGAAATTTCTCTAGGCATGACAGTCTTTTGTCTCTCAACTGGGTATTGATTACATGAATGTATACATTTGTCTAAACTGTGAATTTTACAATGTATATTTATACCCCAATGTAAAAACAGAGTTAGCTCTCACAAAACTAGGTCTCTAATGTTTTGCAAATTACAAGGAAACAAAAGAAAGTGTGAAGAAAACTATACACACATTAAATTGTACCAATCTCTTGAGAAAGTTGTAGAGCATAAAGAAAATTTCAGAAATAATATAACCAGACAATAATAGAACTATAGTTAGTAAGTTTTTAGGTACGAATTGTTGACCATTTGGAGAGGGAATGTAAAATACAGCTATTAAAAAGGAAAAAAAGAGACAATTCTGCCAAAGAAAAATTCAAATTCGACCTTAGAGACAGAATGTTGGAGAAGTTATGACATATGAGACTTTATTTTATTTTTTAAGTTTTTTTTTAAGATAGAGACAACATGAACAGGGGAGGGGCAGAAAAAGAGGGAGAGAAAGAATTCTCAGTAGGTTCTGCACTGTTAGTATAGAGCCTGACATGGGGCTCAAACCCACATGAGATCATGACCTGAGCCGAAACTAAGAGTTCAAATGACTGAACTATCCAGGTACCCTGACAGATTAGATTTTAGAGGTCACATATTAAAGACAAAATAATGTTTCATATTAAAGAATATAAAACAGAACAGAATCAATATTCAATAATGTAGTTAAAACTTTCTGAAATATATAAAAATCAATGATACTGGGAAATGAAAGAAATTACCTTGTCCTACATAAAATAAGAATTAACCAACTCCAAAATACTATTGCAGGAAAAGGAATGTGCCTCAACTGTGTGAAGGGAGAGTGAAAAAGGATTAATTTCAAAGGAGATGAAACATGTACAGTGATATGGGGGGGGGGGGTCAGTCTTTTAAGCAGCTAGTAGGGCATTTTTGTTTGAGAGAGATTTGCCTTTTCCAGAAGAGGTTTGATAGGAATTGGGTTCTAAGCATGACACAGTATCAGGATTCAAGAGGCTATGGGTTTTTGGGGAAGATTTAGCTCTTGTAAAAGACATCTAGGATTAAGGAAGAACAACACTAAGTTCCTGCTGAGTTTGCAACAGAATTTATGGGAGCCTGAATGAAACAAAATAACATTCTTAAAATACTAGAAGAAGGTAACTTCCAGCTGCTATTTATATACCCAGCAAAAATATCTTTCAAAAATGAAGATGAACAAAGATATTCTCAAGGAAAAGAAGGGATTTTTTTTCTAGAACACATAAATTATAGGGAGTTCTTTACACAGAAGGAAAATAACTACTTAGAGCAATTCAGAAATGCAAAAAAGAATTAAGAAAAATTGAAAGAATGAATAGGTATAGGAGAAACATATATTGATTGCTTAATGGCCAAACAAAACAATGATAGCAATTTAATATTTAGTGGGGTCTAAAATATCTACAGTGAAAATGCTATGGGAATGCGTAGGGGAAATGGAGTTAAGGAGTTTTAAGTTTCTAGAAATACCAAAAAAATTATAAAACTAAAAAAATAATAATTTTGAACTGCAGTATAAATAAAGAACTACTACAAATAATAAAAGGCAGAGGAAAAGCAACCCAACAGACAAATAAGCACAATGACTTTATCTGGCACATCATCAAAGAAGATATCCAATTTGTTATGAAAAAAACATGAAAAGATGCTCAACTTTCTTAGTCACCAGAGAAGTGTGATTAACACAGAAGAATAAATAAAATTAAAAGGCATAAATTTAAAGAGTTGGTATGATTTGCCAAACTGGAATTCTCATATACTGCAGGAGAGATTGCCACTTGGTACAATTGTATTGAAATACTTGGTTTACCTACCACTAAGAGCTGAGTATATGCTTATCCTGTGGTCTAACAATTCCACTCTGAGTTACACAGACATTTTAATAAGATATGTTGTAAAGTATGAGGTCAGCTACATTATTGCAGAGCAAAATGCAAAGTAAAAATGAGGGACTCTTTCCTCTAGGAGAGATTAATAAAGCACATTAGTATTGTGGACTGAAATCTAGAGGCTTTAATACAAATCTCTTAGCATATTAGACAAAATAATTAAGGATACCTCAAGAACTGAATAATTAATATGGTAGGTCTTTCTTTTTTTCAAATATGCATGCAAGTACACACACACATCATCTATGGCAGTATTCATGAAATATGTATAAATCTTATGATACATTAAATTTTAAAAGATAACCAATATACTCTAAAATAGTAAAAGAAGTATAGAATATACTCAAATATACTCTCTTCCCTTAAAAGAATAAAACCAGAAATAAATAATAAAATACCAAAAGTCTTACCACTTGTAAATGTAAAAATTCTGTCTTAAGCCACATTGAGTTTCATTAAATCAAGAAGGAGATATCACAGTATCTTTAAAATAACAAAAATAAGACACTGTAGTATAGTGCTCAAAGGAAAAGTTATAGAGCTGAAAAAATAATTCAGTGGTGAAGAAAAAATTCATACACACATTAATAAAGCATTAAATTTCTGAAGTTTTATAAAAATACAAAATAGCCAAAATTAGAAATAAAGATGAAACAGATTAATACACATGATAAAAATGAGTCTAATCAAGAAGAAAAGAAAGATGGCCCATATATGAAATTAAAAAATAAAATAAGGAAATAGAGAAATAATGTTAAGGTTTAGAAGATTCTTTATTTGTATGCAAATAAGTTTGAAAACTTGAATAAAGTGGTTGATTTTCTAAGAAACCAAGACCAACCCCCACAAAAGGTAGAAATATTTAATGATTAAGGTTATATAGAAGAAGTTGAGAATATTTTTAGAGAACAATCCTTCCCCCCAAAGCATAAGAACAAAACGGTTTAATAGGTGAATGCACTATGGAATAGACAACTCCAGCCTTATGTAAACTATTCTAACACACAGAGATCTCTAAATTATTTTTATGAAGAATAAAGTCTGACCAAGAGGATACAGAAGAGGAAAATTGAATATTCACTTCTTTTATGAATATTTGTGCAAATATCCTAAATAAAATATTGGCAAACAATATCCAGCCACAATATATCATCAACGAATAGGATGAAGTTAATGTAAGGTATTATAACCATGTTAAAGGGGAAAATATGATCATTTCCTCAGATGGTGAGTGAAAAAAAGAAATAAAATCCAACACCTATTCCTGATAAAACTTTTGTTAAATAGGAAGAGAGGCCTTTCTTTGAAATACCTTATGGTATTTTTTCATTTAGAAAATGTTAACATTTATGCAAGCATGTCTATCTTTGATAGGCACTTCTCTGTCAGTATTGAAAATGAATAAAATCCTTAAGCCAGAAATATTACTTAATAGAGCTATCTTAAAAGAACATTTCATGTTTGAAAAAGGATGTATATATATATATAGGTAGTTATTGAAGGCTTTTTGTTCACAAATTTAAAGATGGACTAAACGTTCATCAATCTGGAAATACTTATGATTTATTTATACTTCAGAATAATAAAGTCATTGAAAGGTATGAGATAAAGATTTCCAAAACATATGATCATGCATTATTTTTTTTTTTACAAATACATATTTTATTTTATTTTTTTTAATTAGAGAGAGCAGGGCAGTGGGGCAGAGAGAGAGGGAGAGAGAATCTTCAGCAGGCTCCATGCTCAGCACAGAGCCTGGCGTGGGGCTTAATTCCATGACCCTGGGATGATGACCTTGGCTGAAACCAAGAGATAGATGCTCAACAGACTAAGCTACTCTGGCTCCCTATAATACAAATTTTAAAGGATACTAAAGTATCCTAAGGAACTCTTATGGCCAATGGTTCTAAGGGAAAAAAGGTAAGTATTGGTGTCCTATAAGTAAAAATTCAGTTTTAGTCTTAAAAACTAAATTAACTAAGATCTTAAAAGTTCTCATCAAAAGAAAAAAAAACTGTGTGGTGATGGATATTAATTAGACTTACTGTGGTGATCATCTTGCAATATATACAAATATGGAATCATTATATTGTATACCTCCAACAAATATAACATGTCAATTGTATTTTGATTGAAAAAACAAGTTAACTATATCCCAGGATTTTTTAAAAGCATGAAGTGTTCCATTAAGAAGAAATAATATAAAATTATGATTTTATACAGTAACTTTTTAGGGAAAAAAGGTAAAAAGTGAGCATTTTAGCACTAAAAATGGAGAGTGATGGATGAACAAGTAACTATAACAACTGAGAAAAAAATTTGAACACAGAATCAGAGAAGGAAAGGGACACATTCACAGAGACATTAAACAGCAATAATTGTTTCAAACTTGAGAAGATCATTAAGAACCAAAAAGATACTTATTTGAGGGGGTAACACAGAAAGAAAAACACAGTCAAGGCATATTCCCATCTTGTGAGCATTTAAAAGTGTCATGCTTTGGTGTTCCTGCCTGGCTCACTTGCTAGAGCATGTGACTCTTGATCTCCGGGTTGTGGTTTCAAGCCACACATTGGATGTAAAGACAACTTAAAAATAAAAAAAAGTCTTTGGGGCGCCTGGGTGGCTCAGTCAGTTAAACATCCAACTTTGGCTCAGGTCATAATCTCAGAGTTTGTCACTTGGAGCCCTGATTCATGCTCTGTCCTGATAGCTTGGAGCTCAGAGCCTGGAGCCTGCTTTGGATTCTGTCTCCTCCTGTCTCTGTCCCTCCCCACTCGCAGCCTGTCTGTCTCTCTCTCTCTCAAAAACAAACACTAAAAATATTTTTTTTACTAAAAAATGTTTTATGATAAAACTGAAAACTGTGTTTCACATACAAAACACTATTATGTGTGTGCATATCAACTTTTAAAAGGATAAGTTTATTTATGGTGTGCCAACTGAGGCAATGATCTCTTATGCCTGACTTATGGATTGAGCCTATTCATGTTTAGAGAAAATTCTAAAAGATACTGAGGAATGTGGGGAGGAGTCTGCAAGCACTTTTAGAGCCTGTGTTTCTGAACTGACTGCAGGATTAATTATTTCAGTTGCCGAAGTAATTTATCTCAGTGTAGTGTATGTGTGTGTGTAAGAGAGAGACAGAAAATTGAACAATATAAAATGTTTTACAAAAGGTAGGTGTCATTGTGTGATGGTCTGTCTTTAGGTATTGCTTCAAGGAAACGATGGCAGTCCCCTCTGGTTGTGATTGTGCTCTAGTTTCCATATCATCATGAAACATTAGGACAGTGGCTCCATAAGTTTTGGCCTATATAGCATAATGGTATTTCTAGATTGTAATAATATTGAGATTATTGATAAGCTACTACATATTTGGTGAAGAAGGGCTTCATAGAAAAGGAAGTAGCAGAAGATGAAGGGAAAGTTAACCCTATCTAACACTTACTATGGATCATGTAAATCTTAAAGGGTTTAAGTGTGAGTTAATTACAACTACTGCTTCTTTGAACACAGGAAGTAGCTCTGCCCAGAGAGATTCAAGATGTGCCTGTGGACACACAGTGGGGAGGTGCAGGGCAGATATTAGAACCCTGTCTGGTTCTAGAGTCTCTGTGTTAAATTGTGTTGCTATCCTGCCTCACAAATGGGAATAATCTTTATAATGAGACCAAACTGGGGAAGAATAGCTCATAAAGAAAAGTAAAAGGCTGTGGAAAAGGCAGTGGGCCAGAGAATCATTCATGCTTCACGCACATAACCATTGTCTGACAGGAACTTGTGCAGATGTTCTGGCTTGCAGATAGCCAATTTATTACCAAGCAGATTTAACTTATAAATAGTAGTAACATATCACTTTTATGTTTTCCTTTTATTGCTGTGTTTTAGGACATTGCATTGGGAACTCTTGTTCAGTGATGCAGAATTTTCTTCCAGATAAGTAATTACACTTTCCATGTAGACTGGAGAAGATGTTCAGGAAAAGGGGTAAAAAAAATAGACACCAAAGGGTGTATAAAACTTAATATCATGTGAGTACACAAAAATTAAAGGAAACCTCATATATCTTGTGATCTTTAAAAAATACAATTTTCTAAGTATATATACATGTATATGCACATATAGGTTTATATTTTAAGAATATTAAATATTTCCTAAGTCCTTAAAATATTATTGGTGAAAAAAGTTAAAAAAAATTTTTAACATTTTTATTTTTTATTTTTTAGAGAAAGAGAGCTCGAGTGGGAAAGGGGCAGAGAGAGAGGGAGACACAGAATCAGAAGCAGGCTCTAAGGCTCCGATCTGTCAGCACAAAGCCCAACTCAGGGCTCGAACTCACAAGCAGTGAGATCATGACCTGAGCCGAAGTTGGATGGCCAACCAACTGAGCCACCTAGGTGCCCCGAAAAAAGTTTGTTTAAATAATAATATGAAGTAAAGAATCATTTTGGGAGTTAGAGTGAGAGCTAAAGAATTATAAAAGATTTACAAAGAAAAATAAGATGAACACTAAGTATTGTCTCCCAATCCTTATAATGGGTGCCATTAAAGCCAACTCCTAAGCAGGAGTCAGATTTTACCTAAGAAGCTGGTTAATACGGATAAATGTCACTAATGTCAGGCAAGCAATGAGGGAGAGAAACGTTCTTTGAGAGGGGAGCAAGATGGTCATCAGAGCGTGACTGGGTTGTTCCAGAAGTTACTGTGCAGAGGAAAAAGTTTGCGGGAAGGTGGGCAGGATGATCTAGAAAGTCTTCTGCGGCTTCATGAGCTCTGCATTTTGGATTTTGCCTTCGCCTACATTGTTACTCATCCCTTCTAAGCTCCCCGCTGAGTGAGGCCAGTCAGGTTAAATTTGGATGTGGGTTATTCCCATGCCAAGACACTTTGACCAATTCCAGTCTGGACTTAAGAAGTGTAAAACACAAGGGGGTACATTCGACTCATTTTCTTCTGCATTTTTAAAGCCTGGAACAACTCCAGGGCACTCTTTTAAGCATAGTAAACAACCCCCCTGGACCACAAATTGAGTATGGATTTCTTGACTTTTAGGTGCATCGCAAATCTAAGGATTTAGAAGGCTTGCCTCCTTTCTGGAAAATGGCAATTGGACACAACTGTAGGCCAATATAACACAAAAATTATTTTGTGTGAGAACACAGCCTTCTCTGTAGTGAGTTTTGTTCCTGGCAAAGGAATCTATCATGTAGCTGGCTTGATCTTTTAGCCCATCTGGAGGGAGTGGTAGCTGAAACGTATGTGCTCGAGTCTGCGTCTCCAATGTTGCATGTTTTCTTTTCAAACATCCTATTTCTTTAAGGGGAACAAATGTTTTCTCCACAAAGGCCGCCTCTGCCTCCCTCCTGGCTGCTCGGGTTTCTGCCTGCCTTTTGGTTACCGTGTGGCTGGTGATTTCTCAAGGTCCCCAAGGAGAACTCGGGCTAGCTGTTAGGACTGAACAAACAATCCTGGCCGAAACCAGAACAGAATCTCAGCGCACTGCTTTCACCATCACGGTCTTCAGCTCCGTTTCAGCTTTCCCTGCCAGATGAGATACAATATCAAACATTGAGACGCTGCCAAACGCAGCGGTAACACAGACTCACGATAATTGCTGCCTCTAGGTGCCAGGCCTCGTATCAGGCAGTTGACTCAAACCACACGGTATCTAATACTCGGAACATGCTAGAACGGAAGCAGCATGCTTGCTGTTTGACGTTGAAGAAAATGGAGGCGTAGGGCCCCAGAGAGGGTGAGGAAATTACCCACGGTGACAGGCCCTCAGTTCATGTCCTTATGTTTCAGTGACATATCACTCTTGGCTTTCTCTTTCTCTTGTCCTTATAAAAACAAAAACCCAAGCCACTTTTTGATCTACACCCTGCCTATCTTTCATTCCAAGTGAACTAACATCTGTGGAGCCCCTGCTACCTGGCAGGCTTTGCGGCAGGCAGGGAGAAGGAGGTGGGCAGTGTGGGCACACCCAGACTGAATGGAACTCACCTTTCCAGCCCCATCTGAGAACACCCTCCACACGCAAGCACACGGTCTGGCCTTACCTCCCGGCTCCACATTGCTGACTAGCCCAGTCTCCTCTCACCTCAGTGTCGGTGCCGTTGCCTCTGCTGGAACTCCTTCCCTGTGCTTCTCAGCTTTGCCAGCTCCCACTCTTTCTTCCAGACTTCCAAACATATCACTTCATGCAGTGATATGTGTTCATACCCTTGAACTCCTGAGGTAGGGTCAGGGCTTTTCCCCCTATACCTGGACTCTGCGAACAATGCCCTGCAGGTCGCACACCACTGTGCCTGTCCATTGTGTATTGTCTGTGGCTGTTTTCATGCTACTGTGGCAGAGTTCAGTGATCACCACACGGAGTGGCAAACTTTTTCGGAAAAGTTTTTGCCATCTGGCTCGCAAAGCCTATAGTAAATACCTTAGGCTTTGCGAGCCAGATGGTCTCTATCATGAAAATACTGAGGAGCTAAGGGAAGACCATTCTCTGTCCGCAAACAGTGGCCACTACACTTGGCTTTAGTGAATCACATTGCTGGCAGTTATTTTAGAAATCAGAGGTTAGAGTATGAATGGCTTGGAATATAAGCAGTGGATCATATTGGGAAGCAAAAAGGTCATGATGAGAGGCCATATGATATTCTTATTTGTTACCATCTTCAAGGGACTTATCCGTGAAGTCTGTCTCTCACATCTAGTTTTAAAGAGTCTTGGAACTCTAAATAATGGACCACTACAGTTCTTTGATTTATCTACTCATTTATCTAGCTGAGAAGCATTTAATGAGCACCTACTACTTCTAGGTTGCACAGGGGAATTGAGTACATCAAGAATAAGACCGATCCTTAACTTCAAGAGACCCCTTAAGTTGAAGCCGTAGAAAGGAAAACTTGAAAGATTAGTTTTACATTTATTTGATCCATGCTTATTTCCTGCTTCTTTTAGTCATTGTGTAGTGAATAGTCCCATTTTATCAGTTCTCTAGGTGATTTTGTAGATTTTCATCATGTTCTCTCTCAGGTTCTGCTTTTTTGGATTTACCTATCCCAACTATTTGTGTCTTCCTGGAGCAATTGTCCTGTCTCCTCTCTCTAATTATGTAGAGTATGTGTCTGCATTTGTGCACGTCTTCTCAGAGCATTCCCACGCTGGCTTCAGTTCCCTTTTCTGGTTGTGACTGATAAAGAATATGTCTTGTTTGACATTTTTAAAAAATTTTTTAGCATTTATTTTAGAGAGAGAGAGACAGAGCACAGGTGGGGGAGGGGCAGAGAGGGAGAAACAGAATCCAAAGCAGGCTCCAGGCTCCAAGCTGTCAGCACAGAGCCCAACGGGGGCTTGAACTCATGAACTGCGAGATCATGACCTAAGCTGAAGCCGGACGCTCAACCAACTGAGCCACTCAGGCACCCCTGACTTTTTTGTTCATAGATGTTCTGAGGACTCCCTTTGGTCTTAAGTCATTAGTCTGGGTACTGGCTACTTATAAAATATAGGTGGCTTTCATAATTGTAGAGATTATCCTAAGAAATGCCTCTTCTCCATCATGTATGAAAATTAAATGAAATGAGTTTTAGTACTTGCCTTGAAGACAGTGGTCACCCAAAGAAGCCATTGTTTATTTCATTCCTTGGCTTTCTGTTCATGTCAGTTTCCTCTTCCCGAAAAGGATCTCTACTGTGGTTTTAGCCCAACCCCCTTCTCTATGCTGAACACACCCACCAGGGAGCTTTCTTCAAAAATATTTGACAGTTGGTGTTGTGTGGACACCTACCACTTGGGACAGACACTGGCCTTGGATGACTGGGATGACCTCAAGTCTGTGACATGCACACCAGCTACATTTCAGATTTATTTGTTGTATTCTTTTATTCAACAAATATTTATTGAGCACCAAACTATGTGCCAGATCTTAGACCATGTTCTAGTTGCTCAGGATGTAGTGTTGAACAAGACATCAAATTTTTTGTCCTCATGGAGCTTATATCTTAGTCTCTTGCTTCATATTTTAATAGTGTTGTCTGTACAGGGTTAGGGGCTCCTTCTCCCCATATTTAACTTCCTGTGTTTTACATTGTGACACATCGTCAATTAATGTCCAATGAATGCTAATGGTAGTTTACCTTCCACTGTGGTTTATTCCCACCCACAGCCCTTCCACATTATCCTGATATCGGTACCCCAGATTTCTCTTGGGAGATGCTCAGAGAGGCCTCGTGGCTTGGCAGTTAGTATCAGTCTCTATAATTAAGGCTGCCTGCGCTGGAATCCCGGAGTGGCAGATCTTTGATCTGATACTTGAGTTCTCAGTAACTAGGATTCCTCCTCAGGAAAGTAGTGGCAGTAACAAAACCGACCAGCCTTATAGGGTCTCTGAGCATGAAGTGAACTTACATCTGTAAAGTGCTTGTGATGGCATCTGACCATATTGAAACATTATAGAACTGTTGGCTATTACCATTATCATTATTAAATAAGTTATTTCCTTTGGAAGCTGCATTTAGGGGTTTTCAATCATTGTCCTCTCCCCTACTTTGTAAGGACTGGATACAAAACTCTTCTTGTATATTCCATCCCAACAGCAGTGCCCTGATGAATCTGTTAGTTCCTGCTCCTCAGGTCTCCAGAGCTGCCCTGTTTGCTGACCTTTCCAAGCCTCGATCTTCAGCTTCCCATGGATCTCAAGAGCTAGTTCATACCCTTGCAATAAAATCTCTGTTTTCATAAGTGAGCCAGCACCTGTATTAGTTGCTTGCAACCAAAGAACCCAGAGGCTGATAGAATACAATGGCTCATTGTGGTCTTCATCTGTGCAGCGGACGGCAGTTCTCCTCACAGGCTGAGGGATCGTTTTGCCTCATCTTCTTAAATTTAAGGAGTGGATTATATAATCAAACAGTTGTAGTTGATATACTCCAGTATGCACCCCCAGCTTGCTAATTCCTTTCACTCTTTGGAATGTTTGAACCTTTGACTCTTACTTTACCTTGTAAAAAAAGACATCTGTGCAGTCCAGTGCTGGAGAGTTTTTAATTTGTACGAAGATTTTGAAGAGAGCTGTAATGTGCAAACACAGCCACTGTCTGGGGGCCATTTGTCCTGCTGTCCATGGGGAAGGTAGGGGTCAGGCAGGACTGAGGCCCCACTGACATCACTTCCGTATGAGTATCGCTGCGATGTGACATCTGCCATAGGCTGACCTGGTAACATTGCCTGATATAATGGACAGGCTGATGCCCTCTTCCTTCCTCACTGGCTTCCGAGAGAGAACATTTTCCCGAAGTTAAGGTGACTCAGGTTAATGATCTATATATATAGAACTGCAGAAGACTATTTGTGAAGGAGAATTTCAAGTTCATGATCAAGTTCTTTATATTTGGACCAGATTCATCAAAATGAGTGTTCATGGTTTCCCTGAATCTCTCAGGAGAACATTAATGGAAAAAATTGGAGACTGGCTCCATATTTGTTTCTTACTGCTACTGTAACAAATTACCAGACCCTCAGCACAAAGTTACTATCTTGTAGTTCTAGAGATGATAAATTCTAAAATTAAGGCATGGGCAGAATGGTTTTTCTGGAGATTCTAGGGTAGAATCTGTGTCCTTGCTCTTTGCAGCTTCTAGAGGCTGTCTACATTGCTTGGTTCATGGTCCATCTTCCACCTTCAAAGCCAGCAAGGTGCATCTCCAGATCTCTCTCTCTCTCTCTCTCTCTCTCTCTCTCTGTCTTTCTCTGATTTGTGCTTCTGTCATCACGTCTCCTTCTCTGACTCTAACTCCCCTTCCTCCCTCTTTGTCTTATAAGCAATTTTGTGATTACATTGGGCCCCTACAGATAGTCCAGTATATGAGACAGGGACATCGTGAGACGGGAATATCTCAGGATCCTTACCGTCATCCTATCTGCGAACTCCCTTTTGCCATATATGTTAACATATACATCGGTTTGGGCATTAGGACTTGGATGTCCGTGTAGGATCATGATTCTCCCTTCCAAAGGCTCTGTTCCTGTGGAAAGACAGAGAAGCAAGTGTGTAGGTTTAGAATACAGAAAGGTTACTGAAGCCAAGGCGACCCAAAATGATCTACCAACCAGTAGCCCTAACCTCCACAATTTCATAGATGGCTGCATTTGAGAGTTCCAAATAATCCAAATGCCCTTCAATAATCTCTCTCTCTCCCTCTCTCTCTCTCTCTGCCTCACACACACACACACACACACACACACACACACACACACGGGAAGTGGGAATAGAAGTCTATGCAACCATTTATCAGGTGACTCTTGATCTTGGTTTACTGGCATGTGGACAGTGAAGTATGCAGATTACCAGTCATCCTGTTCTGTATGCTCTTATGCAAGTAAAACTGTTGTCCTAAATCATGGGAGCAGTTATGCAGAGAGAGAGAGACAGAAAGAGAGATCTGAAGAATGTTCATCAGTAGGTTTAAACCTTGCTTCATCTTGAGTGCTATGATTTGGGTTATTTTTACAATTATGCTTTGCATCTTTTCCCGTTGTTTTAATGTTTTAATCATCTTTCTTCCATAAACAATATAACATTTTTAAAAGACCGAAAAATGATGACGTGAGAGAATGGAAACATCTTTTGAAACTCTGCGAAGTGTAAAAAAGTTGAGGTACTGTGGTTTGGAGCCGTGGCTTCGGGCAGAGGGAGAGGGAAGGCATGGGCATGACGAGGCTGGGGCCGTATGGATGGGCACCGGAGAGCCAGCTTTCAATGGCAGCAGAGCTGGGTTTGACAGCTGCAGCCAGAAATCTCCCCAGGAAGAGGTGGCCTGAAGCTTGATTGAAGACAGTGTGGAGTGGATGGGAGTCAAGCCAGACATTTAGTGCAGGAAGAACAAAGAGGCAGTGCAATGGAAGACTGAGTGGTAGATAATTTGCTCCTGATAAGATACTGCTCCAGATCCTCAGAAATGAGGGCACAAAAAACACTTAGGGTTCTCTTTTCACATTCCTGTTCCTCTGTGAATCGATGGACAAGTCACTGGTCATTTGGAGAGCAGATGGAGGGGAAGGAGCAGGAAAGTAGATGTGTAAAGCCCAGAAAAATAATATGTGTGAGATTATAAACCAAATTAAACTTTGTGAAATGCAGGGGACCAGTTTTCAGTGATATGCTTGATCTGGAGCCTCTGGTAATGCCATAGGCATGTCCACATCTGCCAGAAAACTGATGGTTTAATGGACTCTGATTTCTGCATGTCCGCTCAACGACTATTTGTTGTACATATCCCAGTTATCAGTAACAGTGAAAGACCATAATTTCGTACAAAAATCATGTTCTACCATTTCCGGGTAGTATGAAAGAAAAACCAGAAATTAGATTCTGAATAAAGATAATTCCAGAAAAGGCAGTGCTATTTTTCATGCATTCTCATTACCATGAATCACACAGAAAACAGGACAAGTAGCAACTATCCTTGGTGTTCTCACTCAGACTGCCTTCAGTTCTTGATTCTCAGGGCGTTAGTCTTACCGAGTGGCATGTTAGACACACAGAGAGACAACTTTTGGAGGCTATTTGATACACGATGACCATTGGCCACCTCTTTCCTGAAAGATTTGTTCACTAGGCTGTGCTTCACATGTCCCTGTTCATGAACATGGATTCATTAGTTCCTGTGATGTTGTAGTTTAGATTTTGTGCCTCTGTGTGTCCACAGCATTGACTGTGGCTTCACTACCATAGACCTTCTACAAGTCATGGCAAACTTTCTTTCATTCCTTCCCACCTCAACCAGCCTCCCTGTCACATCTGGCCTGAGTGTATGTGAGGGAGGAAAGGTACCTAAGTTCCACTCGGCATCACTGTTTTTTTTTTCTTCCTTATATTTATCAAAGTTGCAATAATATATTTGTGTGTTAGCTTTATTAATATACGGCTCCTACCTTAGATTACAGATTTCACCACAGTGTCCTGCTACTTAACACAACTTTGAAACTTAGTCAATACTTGTTGAATAAATGAGAGGTATATCAAGACCTTCACCATTAGTGACATAGATAAGGTGTTTTAACTCACAGGTTGGTTCCTATTTTATCAGGGACGGATTGGTTTGTGGGGAGCTTACAGCTTCACAGTAACATAAGACATCCTTTCATTTTACAGATAAGGAATTTCAGGTCAGGGCAGTTTAATTACTTATTCGAGGATCTAAGGCACTCACTGCTGAGCCCATTTCATCAAGAATAGTGATGGAGTCAGTCAGGGATGGACTTGGCAAAAGAATCAGACCAGTTTGGATTTCGGGCCAGAACTCCATTCATTAGATCCTGATGTTTCTGGCACAACATTAACCAAGAAGCACATTGCAAGACTTCTTTTCTGATTGCATCAACTAAGAAATTCATCTTAACAGTTTGAACAGATAATGAGAGGATGGACCCCAGTCAGAGAAGTTTATTAAGAAAGAGTTGGCAGTGGAACAAGTAACCTCCTCCTTAATCCCTGAAACCAGGCGACCATCAAACTATACATCCTTGGCGATTAAGCTTTTCGGGCTGCAGCATATAAACCTTCTCCTCGGCCTTATGCTCCTGCTCTCTGGAGTGATTCATGTCTGTAAAGATGCTGCTACAGTGAGGAAAATGTGAGCCTCTCTGATGACAGTTGTTGCAACAAGACAAAAGCATTTTTAGAATTACTGCTATTATCTCATGTGAGAGATGCTGACAGTCTCTCTCCATCTTGCCCCCATAATCCCATTAGATTTCATAAATTTTGCAAGGGAAGCCTTGAGGCCATGGCTGAGATAAAGTACTTTCAGAAATGTTTCTTTTCTGCAGCTAGAATTGTGATTCATATTTCAAGGGATTTGTAAAAATGGGTTCTGTCCACAAATGATAGAAAATTCTAGTGTTGCAGCAGGGTAGTAGGGACTTCAGAAGTTATCAAATTCTTGTCCCTTCCATGTAAATTGCATGCAAAGAAAAGGTTTTATGGAAATAGACAGTGAGGTAGGTAGATTGATAGATAGATAGACTAAATAATTAAAAAAAAATAAAGCCACAGATTTCTGTGAGAAGAACAACTCTGTAACTTTTCTAATCTCCTTTTAGTTTGCTGTGGGGTCTTCTGGTATATGCTGTATGAGTAAACATGAGCAGTTGTAATTCTCTTTTGGTCCTTATTCTGAGGAAGTCCGTGCTAGGGCAAGTGGATAAAGCCTAAGCCAGAATTTGTTTCTCTCAGTTTGCACCTACTCCTAATGTCCCATCTGTTAGAAGTGGTTTTTATTGGAGGCTGGATGTTATTTTTTCATATTTTTTTTCAGTTAGAGATCCACAGAATTTAATAGTGAGAGATTCACAAGTTATATAAATAAATACAACCAATTCTTATTTAATGGCTAAAGTCCTAGTGCTTATATAATCATATCCCTCGTTTCCCTGCCATCACTCCATGTCTTACCATTTTATTGATTTTTGGCATTCTTATGGGCAAAGAAGTCATTAGTTCTAAAGGGATATGGAGAGAAAAAAATATTAAGAGAAAATAGCCAAGAGCTTATACTATCATTATATTAACAGAACGCAGCTAAAGGTAATATAGATAGTCATAGCCATGGCTATCTGGATTGTTATAGAAAATAGAATTGGAACTGGACATAAGAGGCACATCATATACAAAATAAAATAAAATAAAAAGAAGAAAAAAAGTCCTGATAAATATTTGATGGTGATGATGATGGGAAGGATGGATGTTGTCATGGTGAGGGTGCTAGTGACAATGTTGATATGGGGTAGTGGAGGTAATAGTGGTAGAGGGTGTTTGTGGTGGCAGGAATGGTAGTGGTGGTAGTAGTCATGATGGTAGTGTTGATGGTGATGGGGGGTGATGGTGGTGGTGGTGGTGATAATGGTAGTGGTGACAATCATGGGGTTGGTGATGATGATGGTGGTGGTGATGATGATGGTAGTAGTGATGGTGTTCGTAGTTGGGATGGCTATGGTGATAATGATAGTGGTGATGGTCATGGGGTTGGTGGTGGTGGTAATGGTGACAGTGATGATGGTAGTGGTGTGGTTGGTGGTGATGATGATGGTGGTGGTGATGGTGTTGGTAGTTGGGGTGGTGATGGTGATAATGATAGTGGTGATGATCATGATGTTGATGATGGTAGTGGTGGTGATAATGATAGTGGTGTGGTGATGGGGTGATGGTGGTATTGATGGGGGTAATGGGTGTGTTGGGCATGGTTGTGGTGGTGGTGGTGATGGTGAGGTTGATAGTGAGGGTACTATATGGCCCAGTAGTGATGGTGTAGACAGTTGTAGTGAGGGTGCTATAGGTAGTGGTAATGGTAGTAAACATCATGGGGATAGTAGGGATGGAGCTGAGGGGAGTATTCCTTTCCAGTGATCCTTCCAATTATCTGTAGAGATTTTCTACCAAATGACAAAGAGAAGAGACCTAATGTGGTGGCAGGTGAAGCAAGTGGAAAGAGACCACTGCCATCCCTAAGGGAAATTCACTGCTATTTATGCTGTCCCAGTACGTAATTTCACACATAGTCCCTCTTTGAGACAAATCTCCTTGTATTATGAGTCAGACACACCGTCTCTCTTCAGTAAATGTTCTAAAAGGCTAGTTTTTATTTCCAAGTACCAGTAAATGGTTTCAACAGATGGATATACCTTAACCGTGGGTAAAGCAAACCATAACACAAAGGTATTCTTTCCAGTCGTGTATAATGTCCATTGTTTTGTAATTACTAGAAAAAAGGGAGCTTTCGAAGTGCGATTAGCTTCATTGCCAATGTATTTGTAAAGTTCTTACAAAAAAGACATTACCTAAGTTCTTTGTCAGTTCAGAGAGAACAGTGTTTAATCCAAAGTGTGCAGACTGATGCCAAGGAAAATGTTCCCAATGGAGACTGGAGTTGCATTGGCTCCAGATAGTTATTGAGCTCAAATATGGAACACGATGTATTTCATTCTCTGAGGGAACCAAAAGCGTGTTCCTTGCATTGAGAAGTTGGTCTCCTTCTCTCTCATTTTATCCAGAAGTTCACATCTCTTTCTTTCCAATCACCATTGTCTGATGCAGATTCTCCAAGAGGAGAAGTTCAAAGTTACAGTGTTTTCTAGCAATAGTCATTTGAATGACTGTCATAAAGGGATAAAACTTTATGTGCCATCTAGACTCTCCTCTGTAGACCCATGGCTGTGTGCACGAGGTGTTGCTGATGTATTTCCAACAGGAACATGTGGCTCTCTGGCAGCCTGCTCTGCTAACTGTGCTGACCCATTGATGCCTCTAGAACTGTTCAGAAAATGCTGTATCGGTTGGCCAGAATATGTGGAGGCCATAGGGCTTTTTTGTTCATCCTCCTGGGTACTATTTATCTGTCAGTCACATTTCATGCTGAGGAATTTACTGTACTTGTCAATGTCTATGAAATGAATAAGGAAACTCCTCATTAAAGACTCGGATTTATATGGCCCAAATGGGAGTATTCCCAGTGCTGTATTTCAGATAGTTGGAGGAGCTATGCCATTGGTTGAATTGTCCTTAAAATGTTGATTTTTCCCCAAGATGGTCTCTGAGTGTTACACATCCAATAGAAGCCAAGATGAAGGCTTCCCCCTGCCCCGGGAGGCGTATGGGACGGGGAGAATGTGTAGAATGACCCCTAATAGAAATGAAAGTTTTAGGTATTTATATCAGAGTTCTCAGGGGAAAAGGTTCCTGGTAGAGAAACAAAGTAGGACTGAAATTCAGTGGAAAGGAGCCAGATAATATGAGCACAGAGGGAAGAGAGAGAGAATGAACGTAGGATCATGAGCCCCGATACGGGAACTGAAGTTTGGAAAGGGGGAAAGATTCGTGTACTGTGATGAATCAGGAGAAAATGCAGTGCTGATGGTAACATAAAGTGGTGTTCTTTGAGAAGAGAAGCAAAGAAAATGAAATTCTGGTTTAAACTCAACGGTTCAAACATAAGAAAGAGATGTCTGGAAAATCGAAAAGATACTTTAATCAAAAAAGGATACAAGGGAAATGAGAATAGATAGATTTATCAAGCTAAGGAAGAGACAGCGAAATGAAGATTAACAAACTCATTTAAATTGGATATGAAACCGTGGTAAATCACATTTTCTGCAGAAGGTAATTTCACATCTTGATTTTGAGAGGATAATCTTTACAAATAACATAAGAGTGTGCATCTGGTCACTTGGATAAGTGATTTTCTCCCTGGTTCAGTTGTAAATGAGAATATCCACATGGATATAAAATGCTTTCTTGGAATCATGTGGAAGGGGAACAAACAGTACTGAAGCTACAGTATGGTTTACTTCTTGTACAGATTTGTGACATTAATATTCATTATTACAATAGTATCCAGGGCCTACCTAGAACTTGTTATGTGCCAGGTACTTCTCTAAGACATTTTGGTGCATTAACTCATTTGGTCCTCACTAACAAATGTTTGAAATAGGAGCTATTTTATTACCCCTACTTAACAGATGGGGAAAGTGAGGCATAGAAAGGTTGAGTGATTTGTCTAAGACACAAATGATAGAGTTGAGATTTAAACCCATGTAGTGCAGCTCTAGGATCTGTTTCCTGACGTTCTGGGAGTTGATGGTGAAGACCAAGTTTTCATGGAGAGGTATATGACCCATGTGAGCAGAAAATGAACTAATACAGACATTTCCATGCAAAGCTAATAAGGGGAGGAAACTTTTCAGGTTTTAGGCCTTAGGTTACAGCTATTGCTGTCTTACGTAGGAGCCACAGATTTTGATGTGGTAGACAAAGGAGAAACATTGCTTCGTTAGAGCTTGTATGATGTCTAGAAATGAATGGTTCTGCCATCAATCACCTCAGCACAGGCCATCAGTGTTTCACTTGTTAGTTGATTAAGTGATTAGGAAAACGCTCAAATGAATGAGTAAATCGGCATTGCTCATTACTCATTTCTAGAATGGTGGACGTGTCTATGCTGAGGGGAGGTGGGGGTTTACTGCCATAATTTGTGAAGTCCTTTAAAACTTCAGATAGCAGGCCTGGGAGAAGTGCAAAGTATTATTCTCATTTACAGTCCAACCTAATTTAACAAAAGGCCTGAGCATCATAAACCTGCAGACAGAAGGAGTTCCAGGGGGAAAATAGAGGCTTGCTCATAAGCCAGCTGTGCAGAGGGCTGGACTCCAGCTTCCCATCACGGGTGTGCAGCCCAAAGAATGTTGGCTGCCTCTGGGGCCAGCTGGCTCACACAGGGACTGTGCTCCTGGAAATCCTGAAATGTCTGTGCAGGACTCCAGCAAATAGAGTTTTGGTCAACAGAGGAGCAATCCCATCAGCCAGATTTGAGTCAAGCTGTTTTTCAAAAGCCTGCTAACTTTAACACGTGACCACTGAGGTTGTCAAATGTGGCTCATGATACCTGCCTTTTAGGGTTATTGTGAGGCTTCAGTTAAATAATTGGTACAAAGCACTTAGCACAAAGGTTGGCCCAAGCTAAGAATCCAATAACTGAGTTGTTGTGGAGATGATTTTCAAGTTCCCTTTGTGAGATCCCATGCCTGTGGTGCCTCTATCACCTTCCAATTCATCTCCTCTTCATGGCTCATGATTGTGTATGACACACAGGGACAGATTCCCTCACAGGGAGTTGATGGAACATGACAGCATAGTGGCAGGGATATGTAGCCCTCTGCACATGCATAGCTTACTTGACAGCAGTGATGGCGGTTTCTTACCACAATTCCTATGACACTGGAACCAGAGTAGCCGCCAATTCTAGAAGGCCAGGGGGCCAAACGGCTTCCCCAGAAATGCCCTCTGCCTCCCATGGCAGCTACCTTGGACGGCCAGAAGAAACTTCTTTTTCTTCCAAGAACTTTGTGAGTGATGTTTAGTCCCATGACCAGACCCTTCACCAATGCCAAAGTAGGCTGGTGTGGCTGGCCGCCAGCGCTCTTGCTGGTTGCTGACTGAAGGAGACATCACCTGACATTCCTTAGATTTTTCCGGAACTCACTTGGCCCAGCCTGGGTCAGGGGGCAAACTAAGAGAAGTTAACAAGGTTCGAAACAAAGCAGAACTAGTCTGCCTGCTGGTGTTAGGTCTAGTGATTCTCCATCATTCCCAAATTCTCTTTACCCCAATGACCTAGAGACACAGCAATGTTTTTCTCCCTTTCTTTTTTCTCCATTAAAATTTGACCAACATTCAGCTAATTCTTCCATAAAGAGAGTGACAAAGAAATCCTGGCAAATTTGGAGTAGCTTGTATAATTTAAATAAAAATCTGCCATATAACATGAGGTAAAATTTAGAGGCAGAACGCAAAGTAAGGTTGCTTCTTTCGCGAAAGTTATTGGTCAGGAACCAGTGAGGAATCAGACTCTGCCTTATAAAAACAATTCTACCCTGTACCCATTTAGTCAGTAATTCTGTCTTGGCAATTTTCTTCATGGCCTGAGGGTAGGCACTATTTATTCCCTATTCAAAATATTTATTGCATAGCTTAAAATACATGTTATTGCTTTATTGATAATGTTCTATGTTCTAGAATTACCCATCTAAAGACCTAGCATCGATAAAAAGGAATTAGGCTTACTGCTTTAAGTAAAGTTCAGCACCAAACTAAAGTAACAAAGAATAATGGCTCTGCATTTTCAGCTTTTCCAAAATAAAGTATCTGTCTATAACCCTTTCTGGATGGGGACCAGCAGGTTCTGGGAAGAATATTAACCTGAATTTGTTGCAGTCTTGTTTCCCAAACTGCTTTATAAACACTTCCCCATATGTGCTGCCAAAGCTTTGCATTTAATGAATCATCCAAATCTTTTTGCCATATATCCTGTGTAGCTATTGATGAAGGCATACATGTTCCCACTGTCTGAGAAGTATTAGAGTAACACCTTACATTATCAGCCAGAATGGCCTCAGAAGATAATCCTATTAGAATATTCATTTTGATTTTTATAAATACTGAGTTAAATGTTGGAGAGTTATTTTAGACCCAACTGCCTTGTCATTTTTTAGGAACCATTTTAGCTACTTGATACCTAGTCTTTATTCTGATTAAACCCAAAGCAAGTGTAAATTATTGCTTAATAAACACTTCAATTCTTGCTTCATGATTCTTTTGTATCCTTAGTTACTTTTACCTTACTTTATAGAGAGCTTAGCAGTAAAAGACAGAGGTTAAGAGCACAGGTTTTGCAGTCAAATAAATATGTTGGATTTCTTATTCAAGTTCTGCCTCTGAATAGTTATATAAACAGGGATCTCTCAACCTGTTTCCTCGTCTGTACAATGGGAAGGGACAATACTCTCTACATCCTCTGGCTACCATAAAACTGAAACGATGTAATGAATATTAATTTTTTGGTTTAATGCTTGATGCATGACACATGTAAACAATTGTTATTATCATGTTGTCTAATTAATCCCTATTGGATCATCGCTGCTAAAAGGGGCTACAGGGGAAAAAAAATATACCTCCAACTGCAACCTTTAACAACCATGTGGGGAGTACCAACCAGAAGCACTTCTTTGCAACATGGGGAGGGTCATTCACATTGCTGATGGTGCCAGAATTTGCCTTGAACAGTTTTCAAGTTCTTTACAGAACACTGACTGTGCTACCTTACCTCTTTCCTTTCAGGTGACCAGTACTCTGGTTTATTTTGCGCTGTCCCCATTTCAAGCTGTATCAGATTCTCTACTTACAGAGGCAACCACTGGCCACGGCAAATCTTGGATCTTTCCCTTTGCCTAGTGTTCAAAGTGCTAATGGTGAAGAAGGTTTCCCTTTGAGGGCATCTGATAGTGAGTTTGTAGAGACCCTGACCAGATCCTGGACTACATGGCCCCCAAGCACTCTTAACCCTTCATACTACCATTTTATGCATTTTTTCACTTATAAAATCTCTCCTTGATTTTCCCAAGCCATGATTCTCTGCATACCTCCTGAGAATACCATCAAGATCTCCAAATCAAACTACCATCTTCCTCCCAAGTCCAGTATTTCCTCAATCATATCCTAGAAGTTGCTATTACAAATAATGATACCCGCTCTAAAACTCAGTTTTAAGCATCCCGTTATTCAACAATATCTCCTATATTTCAATAACTAATGTTTACTAGGTCACAACAAATCCAGCATTTCCTCACCCTCACCAGGACTTCCAGTCCATTGACCTTGCTGTCTTCCATCTCCATTATGTCCTCATTTTACCTTTAACTCAATTTTGCATTGCACCCTTTGCATGTAACCTCAGTAGTCTGCTCTCTGGGGCCATCTTCTCTGCTGGGAAAAACCCATGAACCTGAGTTGGGGAATATGGTTCAATAAAAACAGATAAATTTGCTGTCCGCCTCTTTTAAATTTGTGTCCACACCCCTGGACATGACAGTGCCCCTTTCAAACACACAAAGCAGCCTTCTGCTGCCTTTCGGGTATCATCTCTGACTATTCTACCTGACCAGCAATTCCATAGAATTCCTAGATGTTCTTTGAACATAACAATCATGCGCTTGTTCCTGGGGCTTTTATGGCTATATCTTCCACCGGCATCTCCTTCTGAGTCACCTGCCACCCCCCCCCCCACATAGGTTTATGCCTTTCTAAATACCAGAGAAGTCGTCCTCAACCATTCTATCTCAACTAGCACTCTCAGCCACTTTGCATTCCCTTAACTTGCAGTATTTTTCTCAATAGTCATTACCACCTAATTTTATATATTTATCTTTAAAGATTTCATACCTCTCTTGCCCCACAGGAAAGTGATCTATGAAAGCAGTGCTATGTATCATTCCCTGCCATTCTTAACATTCAAAATTATTGTTGAATAAATGGATAAATGTGTGAAATTCCTGGGGCCAAGGCTGATATGAGCCTGACATTCACAGTTTAAAATTCTAATTTCTGGTGATACACATGTGATTACAATATATAGAGAGAACTGTTAAGAATGTGATTTTTGTCAATTCATTTGCATAGTCCTTTCACTTATAAAATGGGAAACTATCACTGTTTTCTTGTATTTATTGCACATGTATGGAAGGATGTCTGAGTAATTATTTGTGACAGTTTGAGAAAGATGGATCCTAACTTTTTCAGTTCTTATATGCTATTTTGGTAAAATACAAAAACCTAAAATTTACCGTCTTAATCATTTTTAAGTGTATAGTTCAGTGGCATTAAATATGTTAGTGATGTACTATCATCACCACTATCCATCTTCATTTTGTAAAACTGTTATTCCATATCCGTTAATCTCCCTATTTTCCACTTCTCCTAGCCCTTGGAAACCACCATTCTACTTTTTTTTAACAAATTTTTTAAAGTTTATTTCTTTATTTTTGGGAGAAACAGAGACAGTATGAGTGGGGGAGGGGCAGGGAGAGAGGGAGAGAGAGAATCCTAAGCAGGCTCCACGCTGTCAGAACAGAGCCTAATGCAGGGCTTGAACTTCCGAAACCTTGAGATTATGACCTGAGCCGAAACCTAGAGTTGGATGCTTAACCAACTGCGCCGCCCAGGTGCCCCACAAACCACCATTTCACTTTCTATTGCCATCATTCTGACTACTCTAAGTACTTCATATAAATAGATTCATATGGTATTTGTCTTTTTGTGACTGCCTTATTTCACGTTGTATTATATCCTCAAGATTCAGCCATGTTGTAGCATGTGTCAGAATTTCCTTCCTTTCTAAGGCTGAATACTATTCCATTGTAAATATATGTCCTCATTTTGCCTGCATTCATCCATTGATGAACACTCAGGTTGCTTCCACCTTTAACTCTTACGAATAATACTGCTGTGAACATGTGTATACAAATATCTCTACATGATCCTGCTTTCAATTTTGAAGCATATGTACTGAGAAGGGAATTACTATATCATTTAACTTCTTGAGGAACTGCCATCATGTTTTCCGATTTTTAAACATGGAATGTGTTTCTATTTATTTATATTTTCTTTGATTTCTTTCAGATATGTTTTGTAGTTTTCATTGCAGAAGGCTTTCATCCCTTAGTTAATTCTTAAGTGTTTTATTCTTTATGATGCTACTGTAAATAGAATTGTTCATTTCCTTTTCAGATTGTTCATCTTTAGTGTATAGAAATGCAACTCATTTTTGTGTGTTCACTTTGGATCCTGCCACTTTGCTGAATTCATTTATTGTTCCAACATTCTTTTAAAGGAATTGTTAGGATTTTCTACATATACTGTTATATCATCTGAAAGCAGGTAATTTTACTTCTTTGTTTCAAAATTGGATGGCTTTTATTTCTTCTTATTCTCTGATTACTCTGACTAGAACTACCTTGCCTTGTTCTCGGTCTCAGAAGTAAAGCATAGTCCTTCACCATTGAATATGGTGTTTCCTGTAGGATTTTCCTATATTTTATGAGTGCTTTTATCATGTTGAAGTAGGTTCCTTTTATTCCTAGTTTGCTGAGTATATTTGTCATGTAATGGTGTTGAATTTTGCTAAATGATTTCCTACATCAATTGAGATAATGGTGTGACTTTTTCTTTCATTCTGTTAATGTGGTTTTGAATAAATTTTGTATATTGAACCATTCTTGTGTTTTCGGTATAAATTCCACTTTGTCGTCATAAATAATCCTTTTAACATACTGCTGAACTTGGTTTGCTAGTATTGACAATTTTTGCACCAGTGTTCTTTAGGGATAATAGTGTGTAGTTTTTTGGTAGTATCTTTGGCTTTGGTATCACACAAATGCCATCCTAAAAGAATGAGTTGGGGGCACCTGGGTGGCTCAGTTGGTTAAGCGTCCAGCTTCCGTTCAGGTCATGATCTCCTGGCTCAGGAGTTCGAACCCTGCATCGGCCTCTGTGCTGACAGCTAGCTCAGAGCCTGGGGCCTATCTTCAGATTCTGTATCTCCCTCTCTCTGACCCTCCCCTGCTTGCGTGCTCTCTCTCTGCCTCTCAAAAATAAATTTAAAAAAACATTAAAAAATATTTTAAAAAATGAGTTGGCAATGTTTCTCCTCTTCATTTTTTTGGGGAAAAGTTTGAGAAGAATTGGTGTTGGTTCTTTAAATGTTTTGTAGAATTCACACAGAGGCCATCAAGTCCAAGTTTTTTCTTTGTTGTAAGTTTTTTTTTATTACTTCTTCAACCTCCTCATCAGTTATAGATATATTTACATTTTTAATTTCTTTGTGGTTTATTCTTGGTAGGTTTTGTTTTTCTAAGAATGTGTCCGTTTCATCTAAGTTATCCAATTTGTTGGTGTGCCATTGCTCATAGCGCTTTTCTATAACCCTTTTTAAAAATATATATATATTTTTTAATGTTTACTTACTTTTGAGAGAGAGAGAGTGACAGAGTGAGTGGAGGAGGGGCAGAGAGAGAGAGGGAAACGCAGAATCCGAGGTAGGCTCCAGGCTCCGAGCTGTCAGCACAGAGCCTGACTCAGGACTCAAACCACTGACCGTGAGATCATGACCTGAGCCGAAGTTGGATGCCTAACCAACTGAGCCACCCAGGCGCCCCTATAACCCTTTTTATTTCCACAAAACGAGTAGAGCTGTCCCCACTTTCATCTCTGATTTTTTTATATTTTGAATCTTCCCTTTTCTTCCTAGTCCATCCAACTAAAGGCTCATCAATTTTGTCGATCTTTTCAGAGAACCAACTTTTGGTTTTATAGATTTTCTCTATTGTTTTTCTCATCTCCACTTCATTTATTTCTGCTGTAATCTTTATTTTTTAACTTCTGTTAGCTTTGGTGTAGTTTTTCTCCTTTTTCTAGCTCCTTAAGTTGTGAAGCTAAGTTACTGATTTGAAATCTTTGTTTGTTTTTTAATGTAATTGTTTACAGACCTAAATTTCCCTTAACACCAGTTTTGCCACATTCTGTAAGTTTCGGTGTGTTGTGTTTCTCTTTTCATTAAGCTCTAAGAATTTTCTAATTTCCTTTGTGATTTCTTCTTTTATCTATTGGTAGTTTAAAAGCATGTTGTTTGGTTTACACAGTTTTGTGAATTTTTCTGTTTTGTTGTTGTTGTTGTTGTTGTCATTGTTTGATTGCTAACTGCGTCATGTTGTGGTCAGAGAAGTCTCTTTGTCCAATATCTGTCTTTTAAAAGCTATTGAGGGGCACCTAGGTGGTTCAATTGATTGTGTCATCTCGACTCAGGTCATGATCTCATAGTTGGTGAGTTCAAGCCCCCCACTGGGCTCTGTGCTTCCAGCTGGGAGCCTGAAGTCTGCTTCAGATAGTGTGTCTCCCTCTCTCTCTGCCCTTCCCCCACTTGTGCTCTCTCTCTCTCTCTCTCTCTCTCTCTCGCTCTCGCTCTTGCTCTCTCTCTCAAAAATAAATAAACATTAAAAAATAATAATAAAAGCTATTCAGATTTCACTTGAAGCTTAACATATGGTCTATCCTGGAAAACCATGGGCACTTGAGAAGTCTATGTTTTGGTTGTTGGATGGAATGTTCTGTATGATCTAGGTGACTTATTGTTGTCAGGTTGTTGTTTTTCATACTTATCCTCTGTTTGGTTATATCTATTATTGAGAATGGGATATTGATATCTCTATCTATTATGGTAGACCTATTTCTCCTTTCAGTGTTGTCAGTTTTTATTCAAATATTTTGATGGTCTGTTACAGAAAATGTTTATATTCACAGTGTCTTCTGACTGTATTGAAACCTAAAAAATATATAATGTCTTTCTGTATTTCTTCTTAAGCTTTTTTGACGTAAAGTTTATTTTGTATGATGTTAGTTTGACCACCCCCAATCTCTTTTGGTTATTATTTGAATACAGTATCTTTACCATTCTTTCAGTTTCAACCTATTTGTGGCTTTGGATCTAAGATGAGTTTTTTATAGACAGTACACAGTTGGATCATGTTTCTTTTTTTAATTTTTATCTGTTCTTCCAATCTATTCCTTTTTATTTGAGTATAGTTGGCATACAATGTTACATTACTTTCAGGCGTACCGCTTAGTGATTTGACATATTTATATATTATGCTGCACTCACCGTAAATGTAGCTACCACCTGTCCCATTACATTATATACTGACCAGTAGTCTTATGCTGTCTTTTTATTCCTGTGACTTATTCATTCCATAGCTGGAAACCCATATCTCCCTCTCCCTTTCACCTATTTTGCCCATCCCTCCACCGTGCTCCACTTCAGCATCCATCAGTTTGGTCTCTGTGTTTATAGGTCTGATTCTGCTTTTTGTTTGTTTATTCATTTTTTGTGTGTTTTTTAATTTAAATTTTTTTCAAGCTTTCAGAGCATTTTATTTTTTTCATTTTCTAAAGTTTTAATTTAAATTATAGTTAATTGCATACAGTGTAATATTAGTTTCCGGTGTACCATATAGTCATTCAACACTTCCATACGTCACCTGGGGCTCATCAAGACAAGTGCATTCTTTAATCCCCATCATATATCACCCTACCCACCTCCCCTCTGGTAACCACCAGATTGTTCTCTGTAGTTAAGAGTCTCTTTTCTTTGCCCTTTGCTCGTTTGTTTTGTTTTGTTTTGTTTTAGGTTCTAACTTATGAGCAGAGCCATATGATTGGAATCATATGGTAGTTGTCTTTACCAATTTGACTTATTTACTTAGCATAACATCCTCTATGTCCATCCATATTGTCTCACATGCCATGATCTCTTCCTTTTTATGGCTGCATTATATTCTATTATATGTATATGTGTATGTGTGTGTGTGTGTGTATATACATATGTACCATATACCACATTTTCTTTATCTGTTCATCTCTTGGACACTTAGGTTGCCTCCATATCTTGGCTATTGTAAATGATGCTGCAATAAACACAGAGGTGGCTATATCTTTTTGAATTAGTCTTTTCATGTTCTTTGGGTAAATACCCAATAATGGTATTATTGGATCATACAGTTTTTCTATTTTTAATTTTTTGAGGAACTTCTATACTGTTTTCTACAGTTGCTGCACCAGTTTGTCTTCCCACCAATGGTGCAGTAGGTTCCTTTTGTTCCACATCCTTGCCAATACTTGCTATTTCTCGTCATTTTATTTCAGCCATTCTCTTGTCTGTGAAGTGTTATCTCATTGTGGTTTTGATTTGCATTTCCTTGATGATTAGTGATGTTGAGCATCTTTTCATGCATCTCTTGGCCGTCTGTACGTCTGTCAACTTTGGACAGATGTCTATTCATGTCCTCTGCCCATTTCTTAAAATGATTATCTATTTTGAGAGTGTGTGTGTGGGGAGAGAGAGAGAGAGAGAGAAAGAGAGAGTGAGCACAAGCAGGGGAGGAGCAGGGGGAGAGAGAGAGAGAGAGAGAATCCAAGCAGGTTGCATGCTCAGCACTGAGTCTGACATGGGGCTCGATCCCACAACTGTGAGATCATGACCTGAGCTGAAATCAAGAGTTGGAAGCTTAACTGACTGAGCCACCCAGGTGCCCCTTGTCTGCCCGTTTTTTATTCAGATTGTTTGTGTTTTTGGTGTTGAGTTGTATAAATTCTTTACATATTTTGGATATTAACCCCTTATTGGGTATGTCATTTTCTAATGACATTCTCCTATTCATTAGGTTGTCTCTTTGTTTTGTTGATGGTTTCCTTTCCTTTGCTGTGCAAAAGCTTTTTATTTTGATATAGTCCCAATAGTTTAAGTTTGCTTTTGTTTCTCCTGCCTTAGGAGACATATCTAGAAGAAATGTTGCCGTGGCCAATGTCAGAGAATTATTACCTGTGTTCTCTTCTAGGAAGTTTGTGGTTTCAGGTCTCACATCTTGAGTTTATTTTTGTGTATGGTGTTCGAAAGTAGTCCAGTTTCATTCTTTTTCTGCACATGTAGCTGTCAAATTTTCCCCAGTCTCTGTCTTTTGATTGGAGAGCTTATTAATCTATTTACATTTAAAGTAATTACTGATAAGGAGAGATTTCCTTCTGTCATTTTGCTACTATTTGCCATATGTCTTACAGCTTTTTTGTTCTTCTTCATTTCCTACATTAGTATCTTCATCTGTGTTTAGTTGATTTTTTTGTCATGAAACATTTAAATTCCTTTCTCATTTCCTTTTGTGTATATTCTATAGCTATTTTCTTTGTGTTTACCATGGGGATTATATTTAACATCCTAAAATTATAACACTTTAATTTGAATTTATACAAGGTTAAGTTTAAAATTTTTTTAATGTTTTATTAATTTTTGAGAGAGAGAGAGAGAGACAGCGTGAGTAGGGGAGGGTCAGAGAGAGAGGGAGACACAGAATTTGAAGACAGGCCCCAGGCTCTGAGCTAGCTGTCAGCACAGAGCCCGACGTGGGGCTTGAACCCAGGAACCATGAGATCATGACCTGAGCTGAAGTCGGATGCTTAACCGACTGAGCCACCCAGATGCCCCTTAGCTTAACTTTAGTAACATACAAAACTCTGGTCCATTATAGCTCCTTCCCACCCCTTTCAGCTGTTGATGTCACAAAAGTGTATCATTATATATAACGTACCTCTAATTCTTTGTGATACAGTAACTTACATGCATAGAGAGTTACTCAGATGTATTCTTCACCCTCCCTTTTTGCACCTGTCTGGATTTTTAAGAATTATATAATTTATATCATGATCAAGCAATTACTTTATGCTTGCTTTTTCTACTTAATAATATATGATATCTTTTAACATTAATTCATATATATATTTACCTTATTCTACTTACTAACTCCATACTATAGTATTTCATAGAATGCATATGTGAAGTTTATTTGCCTATTTATTCTCCCACTGCTGATTTTTACTTTCTAGACAGCTATACACAAAATTTTCATGTGAGACTCTTGACTATCCTATTTGCATTTCTGCTCTTTCTCAGAGACTAGTGGATATAGGAGCAAGGGAAGCAGAAATAAAGGAGAGCCTCTAGCTTTTCCCTTGGCAGACTCTGCTGACACAGAGTTAACTGTGGCATGGTTTATTCCTTGCGGCATGTATATTCTCTTAAGGACCAAGACATATAAGCAAATCATTATAAGAAATTTTGCTCAAAAGGCTAGTGGATCCAAGTGGATCAAGAGATTTTTTCATCTTTGGTAGACTTGGGAAATTCTCAGATGATTTTTATAATTTAGATTATATAGTTTATATTTATATAATTTAGATTATTCCTAATGGATAAGTGGAGTAGAGTAAAAGGAAAGGGCATTGAAACATGTGGTAGGATGTCAGGAAAAGGGAACTAATTTTATGCTAGTCACAGCTTGAACCCATGTTTTAAGAAGTTATGGAGGACATTGTGATGGGCATTGAGGGCAGTTAGATGAAAAGAAATGAGACAGGAGCGTAGAGAGTAAATGGGATCAGACAGGTAGCACAGAAAGATGGGGGCAGAAACTAGAGAGAAGGTAATCTGAGTGCCTAAGGCCACACACTGGGAATGGGGGCTTAGAGTCAGGATCCTTACTCAGGGGGTGAGGAGAGTGGATCAAGGTGGAGCACAAGGGCACTATGGGAGAGTTCAGGATCAGAGTGGTCAGCAATGCAGTGCCTGCTATGTCATCAGGTGAGTGAGACCCTTGTAGATCAACGTCCTCACCAATATACCACAATATACCACTCCTCTCTCTACTTTTTTTTTTCTTCTGGGACTAGACATTCACTGAGCACCTGGAGTCTTTGCTTTGACATAGTCCAGCTTTTCCAGAAGACTCATTTCCACAGGATGTTCCTCTGCACAGCCAGAAAGCTGAAGAAGAGCCTTCCTGTCTACTGAGGTGATGGGAAGGAGCTCTCTACCTTCATGAACTGTCCCAAGGTGGGACAGTGGGGCCCAGATAGCACAGCCATAGGCCTTGAACTTCTCTTTTAATGTGCACACATCCTCATCCTCATTATATCCAAACAACAAACTTGTGCATTGGATGCTAATTACTATTCTCAACATGTAAGTGAGGATACTAAGGTTCAATTACATTAAGTTCTTTGTCCAAAGTCACCTATTTTCCAATGATGATATTTTGCCTAACAGGTTTTGCTCTTATAGAAGACACTGTGTTATGTTTTGTCCCCGTGACTTTGTCTAGCACAGATGCTTTTAAGTAGCAGGAAAATATCACGTGTGGGTAATGTTGTGGTGTTAGAACCAGTCAAATTTGAGTTCAAAGCCAGATTCTGCTAATTTCTATCAGTGAAACATGGGCAAATTACTTTTTCTTTATGGCCCCACTTTTCTCATGTGTCTGGAAAAGTTTCTAACACCTGCATAGTAGTGAGGAATAAGTAAGATAATACATGTAAAGGAATTCTCCTAGTGTTTGCAACATGGTCAGCATATAGTTATAATTATTATTATAAGTTACATCCTAAATATTTTTAAAATGCAAAATGTCACATGCCCATTAAGAGAATTTTTTATTTAAGAGTTATTTTCAACTTCATTGACGCATCAGTGTCTGACATAATGATATGGCAGATAGAATTGTTAAGGTATATAAAATGGCATTTGGCCTTCTGCAAGAAAGAACTCCGTGTCTTTCCAGCTTTCTTTAAATGAGTTCTGTTCACACACCATTAAGAGGTGTCTGTTGTAGTTTATATGTTAGGCTATATCATGGATGAGTGTCAGGGATTCAAGGGCTTTTCCAGCAGCTGTGGGCTAACTAGAGAGACAGAAACCAGGAAATCTTTCATTCTGACAAACATAGAAAAAGTATATTCCTTATATTCTATGCCCAAATCTTTTTAGGAGATTTTGAAGCCCTTTTTGAGGGTGTCACAATACTAACAAAGGCTTTAATAATGTGTAAAATATAGTAGTAGGAAACAAAAACAAAACAAAACAGAGAACAAATTCCCCTAATTTCCCCAAAGATCAGCCTTAGACAGATGTCTTTCACAGCACTTCCTTCTCTCACTCCCACCTCCCATTCCAAAGCAGATATTTTTTTGTTTTTACTTTTGTGACCACCCTTAGGAGAAAGATAATCATGAATAGCTTTCCCTGCAGATATGGTTGAATAGCAGAGAGTAATAAGAGCCCCATCAGCATCTTATTTCTGCTTCCATCAGAGGGATTGTATTAGCAACCTTCCTGTTAACAATGAAACAAAAGGACAATTGTAAAATATTTAGTAAGCAGAGAAAACATTCAGTTGCTATCTCTGTCTATTTTTTTTTAATGTTTGTTTATCTTGAGAGAGAATGTGTGTGTGTGCAAGCAGAGGAGGGGCAGAGAAAGAGAGGGAGAGAGAGAATCCCAAGCAGGCTCCATACACTGTCAACACAGAGCCCTACGTGGAGCTCAGACTCAGGAACCTTGAGATCATGACCTGAGCTGAAATTAAGAGTTGGATGCTTAACTGACTGAGCCACCCAGGCACCCCAGTTGTTAGCTCTTTCTTAACGAGTTCTCTCCACTGAAAAAGGACTTTGCCTTCATGGAATTTTTAAACCTACTCTTTGAATACTTTTGTTTTCATTTCTTCCCAGCTGGTGGTATTTGTTAGTAATGGTATTCCCAGCTCCCTTTTTGCTAAGTAGTACAAAGAATACAAGTCATAGAGATAGTACTTTAATTGGAAAAAAGCAACAAGGCCCAAAACTTTCCTAGTAGCATGATTATTTCTAAGTTCAGTGATAGACTCACCCACGTTTGCCCAGAACATCCCCAGATTTAGCCTCTGAGTCCAGTGCCTGGGAAACTTTTCAGTCTTTATAAACCAGGATGATTGGTTACCCTAATGGAGGTGATTTCTTCTTCTTCTTTTTTTTAATGTTTATTTATTTTTGAGAGAGGTAGCATGGGCAGGGGAGGGGCAGAGAGAAGGAGATAGAGGATCTGAAGTGGGCTCAGCGCTGACAGCAGAGAGCCATATGTGCTGCTTGAACTCATGACCCATGAGATCATAACCTGAGCCAAAGTCAGATGCTTAACGGACTCTGACTGGGCCGCCCAAGTGGTTTCTATACCTGTGTAGAAATAGACTATTTATGAAAACTTGAACAACAAAGATTGAATGTAAATCTGAGTGCTTACTAAAAACCAAGTATTGAAGTGCCTTGTATTGATACCTCCGTAAGAACACTTTGAGGGAAATAGCATTAATTTTATTTCCATTATACAGAAAAGGAACCTCATGTTTAGCCAGGTGAGGTCTTTTGCCTCAGATTGCACAGGTAGTAACTGCTAACTGTAGGATTCGAACTCAGGCAAATGGATTCCATTATTCAGCTACTACACCATGCTGCTTCTGTGTTACGGTGTGCCCTTTTGCGAAAGCAGTCACAGGAAGCTCCTGTCTCTAGTCACCATAAGGATTTACTCTTAACCCTGCCTTCCTGGTAAAAGCTGATTCAATGAGGCATGAAAGCCTGAGCCAGAGGCCAGAGGTCTAGAAGGAGGTTTTGCATGGGTGTTCTCTGCCAAAGATTTCCTGTTTCTTTGTTTTCCTATATATCCTTTGCATCTAAGATAAACTGAGTGTATCATTCTTTGGACTCTCCAAGAGTTCATTTATAGGATTAGAACAGATCAGCATGATTTACTCTAATAGCATCCACAGCCCCCATGACTGCCTTCCTAACAAGCCCAAAAGAGCATTGCACACTAACTGTGGTTTTCATTATTCTATTTGTGCTTAGTCCCACTGACCCACATAGTGTTCCAGCAGTATCCACATCATATGGTTCATTATGTAATTGAATTTAGTGTTCATGATATTTGGAGCCAGGAAAACAACATTCCATGTGGCGAGCCAAATGAAGCTATTCTTCTAGTACGGACTGGGGTAGTTGAAGAGTTTGAAGACAGGACTTTTTAATTTTGATTAAGAGAGATTATTTGCTTCTTGGGGACATGATCTTGGGCCAGGAATCATAGTTGTGAAACCTTTGAAAGGATGAAGACACTTGGATGAAAAATTTAACAGTATTGCCTGTATGTCAGAGAGTGTGGTTGGCTCCAGGAGAGAAAAACTAAAATCCCTAAGCTCCAGGGACGTCCATTAGCCATGTGGCTGTCACAAGGGCTGGCACTTGCACTTCTGTGCTCTTTACACCAAGGCATGTCAGAACCATTAGAGAGAGAGATTCAGTAGTAGTAACATCAGGGGAAATGATAGGGCATATTTTTAGTTTGGATTGGTGGGTCTCTAAGGGAACCAGGCAAGCAGTTTATATAAATGTTAAATACTAAGACCTTTTCTGTAAATAGAACATCAGTGTAATGGTATTTAGTTTGTTCAAGCAGGGACTGCTAGTGACTCTGTTGAAATTACATTAAAGCAAGATGTGTTCCCACCATTTTGCTCAGAGTCCTAAATCTAAAGTACAAGTTCTTACAGTGGGTACAAAGTAACACACTGCAAAAGTGTTGGATACAAGTGGGTTCTTTTGAAGAGCATGATAAATAAAATGTACAATTGAAAAATACTTTGAATTCTCAAAAAGTGGTGAGAACGCTTTTTTAAGATCTAAATCAAATTGAAAAGTAAATTGCTACTGGCTAATATTCATGAAAGGAAAGTTAGCGTAGATGATGGTCAGAAAGGTGACTGTGTGAATATCAAATGCAGTGTTATGGAAGAAGTCCTAATGAGATCCAATGTGAATACACTGGGGAAACCACTTTTATAAGAGTAGTAAATGGCACTTTGGTGGACAGAGAAAAACATAAAATAAATCCCCTTGTTAAACTTCTTTAAACTAATAAACAGGATGTGTGGTGTATGGTACTGTGAAAGCAGGCAAGTGTCCAGTGAAAACAGAAGAGAGGAAATACTGCCCACGTGAATTGAAATACAAGGCTTTGGCTTGTTGGAAGTAATGTGTTATTCATATTTGAACCTAACCTGTAATTGCCAATATTGAACATTTTCTGTCATTAGATCAGTGACATTTGAAACAAGGTAAATAACATGCTTAGAAAACTTGCACAGAATTAAAAACAAACCACAACAATACACCTGAGAGATCACTTCTAATATGGGGAAAACATGTGTGACAGTCTGGATGCAAACAGATACAATAACACACTGACCACAAAGCTTTTTTCACTTGAATCACTTATTCTGATTTGAAGGCATGTTTATTAACAGGGTTTACTTTTAAGAAACATTCTTAGTTCCAAAGAATAAAATGGGTGGCTGGCAGTGCGCCCAGGTGGCTTAGTCAGTTAAGCGTCCAACTTAGGCTCAGGTCATGATCTCGCGGTTTGTTAGTTCAAGCCCCGTGTAGGGCTCTGTGCTGACAGTTCAGAGCCTGGAGCCTGTTTCGGGTTCTGTGTCTCCCTCTCTCTGCCCCTCCCCTGCTCGTGCTCTGTCTCTGTCTATCAAAAATAAACATTAAAAAAAAATTTTTTAATGGGTGGCTGGGAAAATTTCTAGATAGAGTAAAAAAAAAAAAAAAAAACCAATAAAAAGAAATACTTATACCAAAATATTCAGACAGTTGAGCAGAAGTTATAAATAAGGTTATATTTATTTTTAAATGATTTATGGAATGTTTTCAACTGTTTTAAGTGCCTAGACAAAAACCCAAATAAATCCTTTTCGAATGTTTTGTTTTCTAATTAAAGAAATAATACACACTTTAGACTCATGGTATCTTCAGTGTGAAGAAGATACTTGATGAGAAATCTTCTTGGGGGATCTGCAGTTCTAGTTTGCAAAATATCACAATAAAACAGCAGGAGTACAAGGCCATTTTAGCAAATAGTTTAGATCATTCATTTGATTGTGAACAAACTTTTGGACTAGAAACCAGAAAACTGCTCAGACTAATTTAAAGGAAATAGTGATATTTCCATTATCAAACAGATGTTGTTAGGGGTGCCTGAACGGCTCAGTCATTTAAGCATCTGACTTCAGCTCAGGTCATGATCTCATGGTTCCTGAGTTTGAGTCCCGCATTGGGTTCTGTCCTGACAGCTCAGAGCCTGGAGCCTGCTTCGGGTTCTGTGTCTCCCTCTCTCTCTGTTCCTCCCCCACTCAAGCTCTGTCTCTCTCTCAAAAATAAGCAAACATTTAAAAAAATAGAAACACAAACCAACAGATGTTGTTTAAAAAATTAGCATCTTCATTTATATGCATGGATTTGTTCCTCCTCCATATTTCTGACCATGGTGGAAGCATGGTCTAGAGCATGACGTGTAAGGAAAAGGGTCAGACTCCCTAGGGACAGATTCTAGTTCCCCCCTTTGTCAGCTAGATCTGTGATAACTTTCTTAACTCTCATGCCATGTTTCTTCATATGTAAGATGGAGATGATACTATCATACTTTCACATTTACAGTGGTTGGTTTTGTTAGTGTACAAGCTGGCCATTGGAGGAGTACTGTGAGATCTAGCAATCCTGACACGTAGTTACACGTCAGGGACAGTTGTGTATACCATCATTTGGGAGAGTTCGTTATAACACTGTGGGCCTTGTCCACTTCACTGTGAGCTTTTCTTTCTTTCTCTTTTTTCAAAGGTTTATTTATTTTTGAGAGAGAGAAATACAGAGTACAGGTGGAAGAGGTGCAGAGAGAGAGAGAAGGAGACCCAGAATCTGAAGCAGGCTGCAGGCCCCAAGCTGTCAGCACAGAGCCCAACGTGGGGCTCGAACCCACAATCTGTGAGATCATGACCTGAGCTGAAGTCAGATACTTAACTGATTGAGCCACCCAAGCACCCCTCATTGTGAACTTCTCAGCTTACCTAGCTTTCCTATGCTCCTTTGGCTACCTCCAGGGTCTAGGCAGTGGGTCACTCCTTCTAATCATCATCCTCATATACTCTAGAGTCAAAAGGAGCATTATCATTGCATATCATTCATATCCTAAAATATGTTTGTGGGGAGAGGGGCACGTCTCCAGGAAGTTTTTAGCAATGCCTTTCAATCTGTGCTAAGAAGACGTATGTGCCAACATATATTAATTTATTCATCAAAGAAATAGATGTTGAGTTCTTTTTTTTAATTCTTGTCTTGCAAAGAGCTGGAGATTCAGAAAAGAAGAAAACAGATATAGCTCCCACCGTCACAGAGCTTATAGCCAGTGGAGAAAGAAAGACAACTAAAAATAATAATAACAAAGAATCTTACAAGTACAGCAACAAAATATGTTCATGGAAAGCTTGTTACTCTGTGAGAGATAACTGTTCTTCGAAACTGTCTTGATAGCTTTTCTGGGTGTCAGAGAGAGTCAGGAGGACATTTACTGGGATAAACTAGATATACCCAAAGTTAGAAATACATTGCTTGATTTATTAAAGTTGGAAAAAGTTTGAATTTTCTGAGACTGAATGGGAGTACAGCAATAGGGCCTCAAGAGAAAAGGAGACAGAGAGAGAGAGAGAGAGAGATCCAACAACATGGCAAGACCCTGAGAAGTACTCAGAAGGAAATTGGCTAGTCAGAAATTCTAGAGCACAGTATACAGAATAATGATATTGAAACACGAGGCTCCCTTTTCCACACAGAGGCTCAATTGTAGTAACAATCTTCAGACACCTACTGACGTCAGTTATCTTCATACAATCAGTTTTGCTTGAACTTTGTTTCTGCTTTAAAGCGTATGACATTAGTCTCCCAAATGCATAGTCAGTTAGCCTTGTGCTAGACTTGGGTCAGCTGTGTTTTAAAAGGCGTGTCTTTCCAAGCTGGCGCTTGTATGGACCCAACTTTCATTTGTACTTGAGTATGCTGGAGGATAGTACCTTTTCTTTGGGCACTTAAACTTTGCCTTTCATTAAGTATATGCCTGTGTGCTTTTAATTAGGTGATGCTTTTGTTTGTTTGCCCCTGAGTGAGCCTGTCTTTCCTTCTTTACCATCAAATGGTTGTCCCCCTCCAGTGATCTTTTAGTCTGTCTCAAAATTCTTATTTATGACCTTATTAAAGGGGAAGTAAGATTTATCTGTCATCATGGTGGCATAATGTACGTATATAATATTTACTATATATTCATAGGGAAAGCAAAATTAGTATCAGACACTTCCAGAATTTATGAACATTTTAAATCTACCCCCGCCACCAACCTGCCAACTTCCTATCTCTTTCTTGCCCAGTTCTTCCATGCATGATCTTATGACAGATTCAAAGAGTAGAAATTTTACAGCTCTTATAAATTTCACAAAGTCTATAAAGTTGCATTATTAATTATTAAAGAAGCTCCACAAAGTCAATTTTGATATTATATAGCCTATATTTTACACTCAGCTGTCTCATATTTATCTGAGATTTGCAAGAGTATATATCTACCAATTTTCACATAATGTTCAAAGTCAGGAGCTAAATTCCATTTAAAGGGAGTGTGAACCTATAAGACTCATGGATTTGAGGAACTAAATGACTACATAATCACAAATGTCGCAAATGCTCTGAATGAGTAATATGGGGTGTTTTCAGTTCACACAACAGAAGAACCTGATCTATAATGCAAGGTCAGGAAAAGTTCCTCTGAAGAAGTGAATTTTGAACCAAGACTCTAAAACTGACATTGCATTTAAAAATTGGGCCAGGTGAGTGGGGTGGCAGTGAAGGTAGTTGGGTGGCAGGAGATGTTTCAGCTCAAGGGAGAGGATGGGTCCCAAGACCTTCAGGTTGAAAAGAGAACACTTTATAATTGGGGAATAGAAATAAGGCAGTTTGGAGTCAAAGGCCTGGTAGCCCTGGGAGCCAGCTCTTTGAGTCTGGATGATTATGCTAGGGGATTTTGACTTTATCCTGAAAGAAGTGAAATGCTATTGCAAAGTTCTCAGTACGTGACTGACTTGAATGAACATACTGCAGATTCAAAACAATTTAGGGAAGAAACATCATGGCAATCGGTTAGATTACTTGAAGTCAGTATCACTCATGTCAGCCTGGAGGGCTTCAGGTATGGTAGAAGGTTTTAGGATGTTAAGTTGAAGGTAGAATCATCAGGTTTTAGTGACTGGAAAATGAGAGGAAAAGAAATCGAGGATGACATTTAGATTTTTAGTAAAGAGCAGTCAGATGAATCCTAAAAAGTAAAAGGGAAAACTGAAGATGTAGATACACCAGTATATTATTACATTGTTTTACGGACAAGATACCTAATCATCTCTTTCACTTTACATAAATTTACAAAGTCTCACTCATTCAAACTACAGTACCTTTACTGACCCCTGGTGTTAGTTAGATTGTTTAGTTGCACATACCAGAAACCACTCAAAGTACTTCAAGTCAGGGAGCTTTATTATAAGGATTTACAGAGAAAAATAGATTTTTCAGCCGTGTTAAGTAAGCCTACTCATGCTCAGAGGAAGACTGGCATCCAGAAAACATTTTATTTTTATTTTTATTTTTTATGTTTTATTTATTTTTTGAGAGAGAGAGAGAAACAGTGAGAGCAGGGGAGGGACAGAGAGAGAGGGAGACACAGAATCCGAAGATAGGTTCCAGGCTACGAGCTAGCTGTCAGCACAGAGCCCGACACGGGGCTCAAACCCACAAACCGTGAGATCATGACCTGAGCCGAAGCTGGACGCTCAACTGACTGAACCACCCAGGCGCCCCCAGAAAACATTTTAATAAATGAAAGGTCATTCAGAGGTCCAGTGCTGCTTTTTCAATATTATTATTATTACCTTCCTTTAGCAGTTAATAAGAATTCAGCTATTCTTTCCAACTCTCCTTTCTGTATGTCTTTTCTCTTCAGTTTCCTATGTACTTCTTGAGTTCCCATCTCTGATTCCTGACAGAGGTTCACGGTGACAGCTGTGGAGTGAGGTTTTCATGCTAGGCGACCTTACACGTGCTTGTCTGTCTGTAGATGTGTTTCTTCTCTGTCATATACTATCAATGACCCAGTAATTCCTACCAGAGGGTCTGTGTACATAGTCAGAATGCTATCACTTTTAAATAAGAAATTTTATAAAGTGTTTCCTTTATAATTTTTTTAAGAGAGAGGGAAAGAGAGCCAGTAGGAGAGAGGGGCAGGAGAGAGAGAGAGAGAGAGAGAGAGAGAGAGAGAGAGAGAGAGAGAGGCAATATCTTAAGTGGGTTCCAGGCTCAGTCCAAAGCCCAACTTGGGGCTCGATCCCACAACCGTGTAATCATAACCTGGGCTGAAATCAAGAGTCAGACACTCAACCTACTGAGCTACCCAGGAACCCCTGAAGTGCTTTCTTTATAAAGGAAGGGACTGGTAAATGACAGTTTATCTCAAAAGAAATCTATAGGCAAGATGGACTCCATGAGGATAACAGATTCTGCTCTGGAATCTTTTAATTTTATGCATTTTCCCTTAAATTTTATTTAAGTTTCCCTCACTTCAAAAGACTGAAATAGAATAGTTGATTTAAGATGAGGCTGAGATGTGAGTAGGGGTACAAACAAATGGTGCCAAGAATCCCTCCAATGTGGGTGACACACAAATGCTACCGTGAGGCACATTCTAAGAGACAAGTCTCATTGGGGACCCTTTCATACCTACAGCCACCTTAATATATCATCATATTTCAGGAAATCAAAAAAAAAAAAAAAGAATAGCAGTTATTTCCTGCCTCTCTCTTTTGCTTTGAAAAGCATGAGGTGTCCTGGTGAGCTCAGCATACTCCAATGATGACGACACAACTTCTTTCCAACAGCTAATAATTTTATAAAATGGCCTGTGTAAAAGGCTGCAGTTATTACAAATGGGTTGGAAGGCACACATTTCAAAATGATTTTTTCACTCTTTCCTCCCCACCCCCAGCCCCCCACGTCTTTCTCTCTTCCTTTCTACTTTCAAAGTCCACATTCTGGACATCCTGAGCTCTTTGCATGTAAATCTGTGTGGGTGGATGTGATGAGAAGCAGTTGAATAAACTTCCCCCCAGAGCTGCTGACGCTCTGGTAGAGGCTAGCAGAGGCCAGGAGCTGAACAAATGGTCCGGAGTTAATAAGAGATGCCTGAGTGCTGACTTTAATTCATTGGGTTCCCCTTCCCCAAAATACAAAAGAAAATATTTTCTTAAAAAAAAAGAAAGGCTGAATAAAGCTTATTGAGAATTACGACCTTCTGGCTGTTGTAACCTACGTGTAGAATCATTAAACTATAGATTTATCCTTTTGCTTATTTATAATAAATAAAATTGGAAACGTTTAAGACACTTTGGGACACCTAAATTTATAAATTCGGAATCTCATCATTTAGCTCTATGATTTTGTATCTCTTTCTGAGTCAGCGTATTGACCTGTGTGTGGGAATCTTTTTCACATCCCAGGAAATTTTCAGTGAGTTCAATTCCTGGTTTCCAAGTATAAATGCTCCAAACACAAATAGGCAGCCATACAAAATGAGAAAGGGATAGATTGACAGGACTCAGATACAACTCAGGAAATTGGTTTTAACACATAAACTGCAGGCTTGAAAGAAATTAAGCCTGACCTAAAAGAAATGGTGGAAGTCGGTAAAGATTCTATGATGACTGAAAAGAGTATCTGTGTATTTCTTTTCACTTTGCAAATTTGTTTCTGTAGTTTCTTGGGCATCGTTAGCTTCAAAACACTTTCTTTCCTTTTAACTGCTTTTTCTCTGTTTGCTGTATTTTATGCTGGAACATACTTTCTAAACATTTTTTATCCACTATCATAAAAATCAGTTTCAGCAGCTTCAGATAGTCTGTCTCCACCCACTGAAAATGAAATGAAGTTGATGATACATCATTTTTATATATTTGCGATGTTTGTTTACTTATTACTTTTTGTAATCTAGATATACTTACCCAGATACACCAGGTATATCACACTAAAAATCAGGGCACAGCATACTGGTTTTGTTCTGTAGTATGAAAAAAGCAAGAATATGAGAAGATAAATTTATGAAGCCAGGAAATAAAAGTACAAAAATATATTTACTTGGGCCTTTGCTGTATGAAATCATTCAGACAGTCTTTAATTTTTTTGAGTCATTAATTCTTAAAGTGGAAAGTGATGCAGAAAAGTGAGCTCAGCAGGGGTAATGGAGTGAAATGGAAAGGTAGTTGATATGAGGCTGTGTTTCATGAGAACTGGGTGTTATTTTTTAAGAACACTAAATTCAGACTTTTTTCATTTATTATTTTTGGGGGTTATCACCTAAACATTATATGTTACTTTGATAAAAGAGAGGAAAGTATGGTGTTTTTTTTTTTTTAAGATTGAATTTCCTTCTTTCTGTTGAGAAAGCATAAAATTTGCTAAACTATATAAAAATTGATCCTATGCCTTTCCTTTAACTTTATACCAAAATTTCAAGTATCAATTCACAATATTTAAGTTGCCTTCCATAAAAAAAAGTAAGGAGATTCTGGTGGCTCAAATAACATTGAGAACCCCTGATGGAATGGCCTCATGGATTAAACATCTGCTTTATATTGTGAAAACATTTGATTTAGATTCTGATGTTATTAGGATTAGATTGTTGGTTTATTTTTTAAATTTCCATTTTAGATTAATTCTTACTAATTTTAAATAAAGATATCTAAATAATCTTTTCTTAATATTTATTTTGTGTGTGTGTGTGTGTGTGTGTCTTTGTGTGAGAGAGAGACAGAGACAGAGAGACAGAGACAGAGACAGAGAGAGACAGAATCCCAAGCAGGCTCGCTGCTGACAGCACCAGAGCCTGACATGGGGCTCCAACCCTGAGATCATGAACTGAGATCGAGTCAGATGCTCAACTGTCTAGCCACCCAGGTGCCCCAAGATATGTAAACAATATTATATGAACTGTAAAATAATAAAAATTATTGAGTGAACAATGCCATTTATGTGTAGGATTAGATCCCCCCCATATGTCTCCCGGTTGCAAAGTATTTATCTATTAAAATATGTGATATATACAGTTGTATGGATATTCTCTCTTCATTTACTTCTGTTTTGGGGTCACTTAATGGCACTCATTATGAAAAATTAAACTCTGAAAAGGAAAATTAGCACTTCAAACACAGTATCTTCAACCAGATTTTGTAGCCCCGGCACATGACCTTATAAAAAACAGATAACAAGTACCTGAACCAAATGCTTTAGTATATAGGCTGCGCCAAAACAGTCCTTACTGGAAGACCACCTTCAGGTATAGGTAAAAGTCTTGTCATGCTTGCTACGATTGGTTTTTATGAACAGTTTGTCCTATTTTGCCACATATAGCCTCACTCTCCCCTTTATCTATTAAGAGCACCCCTCAACTCCATGTATACAAGGTAGAGCTGCCCATCTATGATGTTCCCCTCCCTACTCCCAGTCGGAATGGCAGTTGAGAGTTCTTGAAAGAGCTGTCTGTCAAGAGAGCAAGTCTTGCCAGGCAGGAGAAGCTGGGGAGGAGATGTGGGATTGGGTTGTTTCTCCTCTCCAATTCCTCCAGACTCTTCTTATACTCTCTTCCTCTAGTTCCTCAGTCTCTGCCTTTGTCCTACTAACTTTAACATGGGACCATGATTAAGTTCTGGATGAGCCTCCTTGGTTCTGCAAGAAAGAGAGTATCTTTGGTCTGAGCCGGGCTGTCTAAAATCAGAGTAGTGAGAGTACATAGCATTACTAAAACAGGCCTTTGTTTTGACAGATACTAGTCCTGGTCGGCTGAGGCAGGTCAGCAGGTACTCTGTAGTCTCCTCCCACCCAAACAAAGGGGCAAGCAAGGACCAGACTGGACTGTCCAACAGTGCCATTCCTATGTCTAAGGGGATTAGTCTAAAGAGGAAAATGTGACTCAAAGCAGACATTAAGATTCCTCCTAGGGGTGCTTGGGTGGCTTAGTCGGTTCAGCGTCCAACTTTGGCTCAGGTCCTGATCTCACGGTTCATGGGTCGAGCCCTGTGTCGGGCTCTGTGCTGACAGCTCAGATCCTGGAGCCTGCTTCGGATTCTGTGTCTCGCTCTCGCTTTCTCTGCTCCTCCCCCACTCATGCTCTGTCTCTCTCTCTCTCTGTCTCTCAAAAATAAATAAACATTTAAAAAAAATTTTAAAAAGATTTCTCCCATACATGTGTTACACGGATGCTAGAGATCAAAGCATGCCTCTTTTTCTGTGGCATTGAAACTTGTAAGAATGACTTAAGCAGGAAATGTATATGGCCGTCTTCTTATTTTATTTTATTTTGTTTTATTTTATTTTATTTTAATTTTGTGATTATTCTGTCTGAGAAGGAAGTAGAGCTAGTTACAGCCTGATTATGGAAAACCCGGTGTACCAAAGTAACTAGCTTGTTCTTAATTCTGGGATTGATGGAGACCCACTTAATGGTTTGGCATTGATATACATCACTTTTTCCATTTTGTTGCAAAAATGTCCATATCATCTAAGAGTGGTTTTAATAATGCTGCAGAATGTGAAAGTTAATAAACACAAAATAATATAGATAAAAGAGAAACTTATCACACTCTTAAATCAGCTTTGAGATACCTTTTGAACAAATAACCTATACCTGTATTTAAAATTTTATTTTGGGGAGCCTGGGTGACTCGGTCAGTTGAGTGTCAACTTTGGCTCAGGTTATGATCTCACAGTTTATGAGTTCCAGCCCCACATGGGGCTCTCTGCTGTCAGCAAGGAGCCCCCTTTGCATCCTCTATCCCCCACTCTCTCTCTGCCCTTCCCATGCTTGTGCTGTCTTCATCTCTCTTGCTCAAAAATAAATAAACATTAAAGTTTATTTCAACTCTATTATTTACTGATAGTATAATTTCAGGAACATTCTCAATTCTATATATCAGGTATTCTCAGTGTTGGCACTATTAACATTAAGGCAATTTTTTTAGAGTGTGGTCATCTTTTCAATTTATGAAAAGCTCTCTTCCATCAGAGAGAGTAACCTGCAAATCGAAACTGGACTAAGACATTGTTTGGGTCCCTGGTCCTGCTATGCTTAAAGTTAGTACACCTCTGAATTTTTGCAAAAGAAATTCCTGTTTCTATGAAAACATAGTTTGAAGTGTGTGTTTGTCGTTTGTAGCTAAAAAATTGCTGTTTACCACATGTAACAAAAATTACCTCAAACCACGTTCACAGATTCCTATTTGTATGTTGCTTTTACTTAGTGATTAAGCAGTGATTGTAATGATTGGTATAAACACAGTTGGTTTATAAACTCAGGTTCATGATTTTAGCCGTGTAGATATTTCAACTTAATCGACTCAGTTGCTAAGCAAGTCAAGCCATTTTTGGGAGATCAAACCACTTGTTTTTAAAAAATAGTCAGCTGTTTTTTATTATTGTGTCTGGCCTGGAAATGCTGTTGTTCTCTATGGTTTACTACTTAGAGAAAGATACTGTCCTTAAAAATACAATCCCAAGCTTCTCTGGGTAATAACACAGTAGATAGTACACAGGGCAGCACATTAAGGTGTTAATTGGAAGATTGACTCATGGGAAAGGCTCTTGCAGATATAGCGATGAATAAGAGAGAAAAAAGGTAAGGAGATGATTTGAGGAGGTGGCTTTAGTTGCTCTAATAACATCTGCCATCTTCATCCTTAACTCTTCCATTTCCTTTGGCCTTTCATCTTGTTCAGTTGTTAATAACCACTAAATACTTGAGCATTTGTTAATAACCACTGCATATGGCTACAGAAAAAGGGGCTCTGGAGGATGGCTAACAAGGATTTCAGATTTTGTTTTAAGTATAACTTTCCCAGCAAGGGAAGGGCCCAAAATTTTAACCTAACTGAATATAAACTGGTGTTTCTCTTTCTCTTCCCCTACCTCCCACCCCGAGCATACTCAGAGTCCACTCTATTTCGAATGCACCATTGGGGCAGAATGCATAATGACTAATGGCCTGGCAGAGACCCAAGTGACATGTGAACACTGCGCCTTGGCCACAGCCAGTTAGCCTGGAGCAGATGTCAAGGTTTGTTGTCTTTGCAGTTTTCTGGCCTCCACCAGTAAGAGGAGTCATGGCTCTTACCAGACTTTTAAGCTAGACTCCTCATGAGCTGTATATTTATAGGCATTTCATAGCAAGAGGCATTATTGTATGTAAGTCAATGGTCAGAGAAGACTCATAATGCAATTAGGAGAGAGTCGCATTATTTTACGGTTATGTTATGCTTTGAAACAAACTCCATGTGTCCCTCTGTTTGTCATTACATTCTTACATGTAAATAGGCATGGGAAAAGGGAAAGGTATTTATAAACGGTGCTGTGTGTCCTGAAGTTACTGACTTCTCAGTTGAGGAAGCTGAGGCATAGCAGAGGCCTGGTGTCTGAAGAACAGTCTCAAGGTTGGAGCCTGGCTTACTTAAGTCTCCTCTTCAGGCGTTTGAGCTCACTTAAAAAATATTCCTAGGCATAAGTAGAAAAAATTCTTCTGACCTATTTTCATTTCATTGTCTTTAGCCACCACTGCTATGGAGAGGACCATTGCTGTCCAGCTCAGTTCCTGGAGTAGACATTATGAGTAAAACTACTTATGGGCAAACGGAATCTATGCCTTCCTGCTCTAGTCTTCTGGGATCCAAGCTTCCCCATCTTCTTAGCAACAGACCTATGTTTAGGCTTCCCAGAATTATTGAGGTGCAAAAGAGGGTGGAAACTAAGAGAGTTCTCATTCAGGGTTCACTTTTTAATATATAGGATGCCTTGCAATAACATTTAGAAGTCTAGTAGAGAGTCATGGAGAACTCTACTGTGCTTGTGATTTGCCCTCCATATCCACTTAGGTGTTATTGTGTACGGTTTTGAAAGACTTACTGGTAAAATGCAATTCCGTCACCTGAAACCCATCCACATAATTCCTACTTTGTTACAGCATCAGTAAAACCTAACTAAATATAATGGTAGGTGGAAGAAAAGAGAAGCCCTGCACAGTCATTTATTGCCAGTGAGAAATTTTACGTCAAGAATTCTCTAACAGGCTCTAGAATCTTACCTTAAGCTCCCTAGTCGCCTCACATGAATTCCTGGAAGATATGTTCTTTATGATTCCCTTTGAATCATCCTCTAAAATGATGACATTACCGGAGCAAATTTGAACCTAAATTCCATGCTTGATAACACAGAGACCAAGTTTTCCAATGTTTTGGAATTGCTAAGGGGACTGCTTCAATTGTAGCAGCAACAAAATATCCCTAGGTGTATGTTTTTTTCTAAAAACGAGTTGACAGAAATTTGGTTTGTCTAAATGTCAATATTCATCTTTGGTCTCCTGTTTTTATTTTGTGTGTGTTTACTAACTTAAAAAAATTCTTTTTTTTTTTTTTAAGGATCTCTAATGAATTTCCTGATCTTTAAACTAACACAAAGATGAGAAAGTAAACTTAGAAATGCAGCTGATTTGGGTATAAGGCAACCATAATGAAGTCCCCAAATAGAAATAGACTTTTGTTTTGTTTTGTTTTGTTTCCCTCAGCCAAGGACAACAGTTCCTAACCTAAGTTCTATCCATTCCATGGGGACCACTGGGTTCTGTGAAGCTCATCGTGGACTAAAAGTCATGACTAACATGGAAAATAATGTGTATTTCTATGGTTCCCTGAATCACAGAGTTTGTCCAGGATCCTCTTCCCTTATCTCCCAAACTTGATGTCAGTCATAGCCCCATTAAGAAGGGGTAAACAATATGGTACCACTGTACCATATATCAGAGATTTCTTCTAGTTATAAAATAAATGTTATGTACAGCCTGGTGACTCTAGTGAATAATACTATATTGCATATTGGAAGTTGTTAGAAGAGTAGATCTTTTCCCCCTATCACAAGGGGAAAAAATGTAACTATGTATGGTGACAGATGTTAACCAGATGTATTGTGGTGACTATTTTGCAATATATAGTGGTATCAAATCATTTATGTTGTACACCTGAAACTAATATAATGTTATACATCAATTATAACACAATAAAAAATATCTCTAACATGTAGCTCTTTTTTTAATTTTTCATGTTTATTTATTTTTGAGGGGGAGAGAGAGAGAGAGAAAGAGAGAGCAAGCTCGAGTAGGGGAGGGACAGGGAGAGGGAGATACAGAATCTAAAGCAGGCTCCAGGCTCTGAGCTGTCAGCACAGAGCCTGACGCGACAGGGGGCTTAAACACACAAACCATGAGATCATGACCTGAGCCGAAGTCTTACGCTTAAACAACTGAGCCACCCAGGTGGCCCACTAACATATAGCTCTTTAGAAAATGTCTGAATAATATATAAATAAAATGAATAAAATAAGTATAAAACGAAGAGCTAAAAAAGGAATAAAAATGCACAATGAAAATAAAAGGATTAAATTAATAAAATTAAAAATAGAGGTTAATCAAATAAATAGTATGAAAAGTAAATTAGTAAGGGGTGCCTGGGTGGCTTAGTCAGTTGAGCCTCCAGCTCTTGGTCTCAGCTCAGGTCTTGATCCCCAGGTCCTGGGTAGAAGCCCTGCATTGGACTCCATGTTGTGCATGAAGCCTACTAAGTAAATAAGTAAATAAATAAATGAGCGAAACCAATATGTTTTCCTGTAAAGCCCAATGAAATGTACTCTGGGAAAAATAAGAATGTCCACTATCATGTCACAATCTAATATGGCCCTGGAGGTCTTCAGTGATTAAATGAATCAAGACAATCACAATTGTATTTCATAAAAAAATGTGTATATATATATATATATATATATATATATATATCAGATATGTATATGTTTCAGATATATATGTATGTATTTATATCAATATCTGTCTATTTCTGGATAGAAAAAACACAAAACTGGTAATTATTTGCAAGTAAATAATTGAAATTAATTAAGAGTTAAGAATAAGATAATTCATAAGGGTGTTTGAGTATAATACCCACTATATGAAAATCATTAACTTTCCTTTGCATCAGTGATAACCAATTAGAAAATTTTATGCTAAAACAACATCCCATTCACAAAATCATAAATGTCTTAGGCAGAGATGAAGTAGGAACTGTATAGAACTGTATGATTTAAATTATAAACTGCTACTATAGGATTCCCCCACATATACCTAAATAAATAGAAAAGGTATATCCTGATTTATATTAAAAGGCTCAAATTATGAAGATGCTAATATTTATGAAAAAATAATTGAATTCGATGTATATCACTCAAAATCACAGCAATATTTTTCATACACATTAACAAACTTATTCTTAAGTTTAAATGTAAAAAAAGAACAATCACTCTAGATATCAAACTGTATTGTAAACACGTGCTTTATGTTGTCTGGTATTAGAGCAGGCAAGCGTAGATGGAAAAATGGAAAATGATGAAGTGGAGAAAGAGATTCTTTTTTATTATTTTTTTAATGTTTATTTTTGAGAGAGAGAGACAGAGGCAGAGCACAAGTTGGGGAGGGGCAGAGAGAGAGGGACAGAATTCAAAGCAGGCTGCAGGCTCTGAGCTGTCAGCACAGAGCCCGATGCGGGGCTCGAACCCATGAACCGTGAGATCATGACCCGGGTGAAAGCTGAACAGTCAACCAACTGAGCCACCCAGGCACTCCAAGAGATCCTTTATGATAAAGAATTTTTTTTTTAATCAGTGAGGAAAGAATAGTTGATTTAATGTGCTGGGAAAACTGACTTTCTTTGGAAAAAAATAATTCCAGCCCATACTTCACACCAAACATAAACTTGAATAGCTTTATGGAAACTATGGCTCAACAAAACCATTATGTTACAGGAAAATCTAAAAACAGCTATAAAATGTATCAAAAATGTATGAATATCTTCTCAGCTTCACTGACAATTGAGGAAATGTTAACATAACAGAGATATTTCTTACTCCATCAGAACTTTGTCAGATATTTTGAATCCTTTTTATATTCATATATTCAAATATATTATTTATATTTGCCTTTGAGGAGGCAATTGATCAGTATTTCTCCAAAGTAAAAGTGCACATATCCTTATATCAACAATTCCACTTCTGGGAATGTCACTTAAAGAAATAATTACTCATTTCTGCAAAACCACAAGGTACAATTAATGGTGAAAATAGGGAAACAATTGTCCAGCAATGAGGAAGTAATTAAGTAAAGTATGGTAGAGTCATACTGTGGAATAATATGTAGTTTTAAAAAAGAGAGCTGTGGGGCGTCTGGGTGGCTCAGTTGATTAACCACCGGACTCTTGATTTTGTCTCAGGTCATGATCTAACTGTTTGTGAGATCAAGCCCCATGTCAGGCTGCGCAATGACAGCTTAGAGCCTGCTTGGGATTCTCTTTCTCCCTCTCTCTCTCTCTGCCCCTCCCCTGCCTGCTCTCATTCTCTCTCTCTCTCTCTCTCTCTCTCTCTCTCTCTCTCTCTCTCTCCCCCTCTCCCTCTCCCTCTCCCTCTCCCTCTCCCTCTCCCTCTCAAAATAAATAAACTTTAAAAAGAGAGGGAGAGAGCTGTAGACTTATAGGCATTGACATGAAAATATCCCCAAAGTTATAATGGAAAAGGAAATTGCAGAATACTGTATTTAGTGTGATGTTATTTACAGAATATAAAAGATATTTGTTTATTTATAAAAATGTATGGGGCTCTGTGCTGACAGCTCAGATCCTTGAGCTGGCTTTGGAATCTGTGTCTCCCTCTTTCTATGCCTCCCCTGCTCATACTCTGTCTCTCACTCTCTCTCTCAAAAATAAACATAAAAAAAAAATTAGGGGCACCTGGGTGGCTCAGTCGTTTAAGTGTCCGACTTCGGTTCAGGTCATGATTTTGAGGTCCATGAGTTTGAGCCCTGTGTCGGGCTCTGTTCTGACAGCTCAGAGCCTGGACCCTGCTTCAGATTCTGTGTCTCCCTCTCTCTCTGCCCCTTACCCCCTCTCCTCTCTCTCTCCCTCTCTTTCTCTCTCGCAAAAATAAATAAACATTAAAAAATTTTTAATGTATGTAAGTGCATGTAAATACATAGAAAGAGGACATGACCGGGTAGAATGTGTGACAAATGTTAACATTGTTACCTCTGGGGAGGAGAAGGGGATTGAAGGTGAGAAAGTTGAGAATACCCTATTTTTCTCTGAATACTTCTGTTTTCCTTGAATTACATATCACAAGTATTATTCATGTGTTACTTGTACAGTATTTTTTAATGCTGAAAATAACTAGAAAAATCTGAAGAAAGAAGAATGGAGGCTCAGAGTATGAGAAAGATACTGTAATCTCAAGGAGAAATAAATAACAAACCTTATGGTTAGAAAAAAGCTAATAAAGAAGATGGAAAACTTGGATTATTAAACAAAGATAAAGGTACTGGTTTGAAGTTGATGTGATTAGTAGAATAGGGGGGATGTACTAATTATTTATAACGTGATGAAATGCCCAGTGTCTTAGAAGACAGCCTACAGAGGGATGGTGTGGCAGAAATAGCTGGAGAGGAAGATGATTTAAATGGAGCCTGTTTAATGCACACACCATTTAATATATGTATTGAACATTAAAATCATTTCTCAAATGTGAGACAACATGAGGATTGTGGGGGATGGAAAAACAAAAAAAAGGAACCATTAAATTGTCATGAAGTCTCATTCTTCCCATTTTGGATCATGCTTTTGGTGTCAAGTCTAAGAACTTTTTTACCTACCTTTAGATCTTGACGACTTAAAAAATTTTTTTTAATGTTTATTTTTTGAGAGCGAGAGAGAGAAAGAGAGAGAGAGAGAGAGAGAGAGCGCAAGTGGGAGAGGGGCAGAGAGAGGGAGACACAGATTCCGAAGCAGGCTCCAGGCTCTGAGCTCTCAGCACAGAGACAATGTGGGGCTTGAACTCATGGACCGTGAGATCATGACATGAGCTGAAGTCAGATGCTTAACCAATTGAGCCACCCAGATGCCCCATTGAAGACTTTGTTTTTTGTGTTTGGGTTTTTTATTTTTTCTGAAGGCTTTATAGTTTAGTATCTTACACTTAAGTCCAGGTCCATGATCAGGTTGGAGGGTGGGAGACTTCAGTCAATCTTCATTTTCTTCCAGTTGATGCCCAAGTGTTCCAGCACCATTTGTCGAAAAGGCTCTATTTCTTCCATTGTATTATTCTTGCACCTTTGTCCAAAACCATTTGGGCATTTGTGTGGATATATTTCTGGGTTCTCTATTCTGTTCTTTTGATTTATATGTTTATCTCTCTGCCAACTACCAACCTTGATTACTATAGCCATTTAATAAGTCTTGGAAACACGTATACTGTTTCTACCACTTTATTCTTCTTATTTAAACACCGTTTTTAGCTCTTCTAGTTCCTTCTCCTTTTCATATAAATTTTAAGTTAAATTTATCTATATCTACAAAAATCTTGCTGAGATTTTCATAGGAATTGCATTGAGGGGTGCCTGGGGGCTCGTTGGTTAAGCACCCAAGTGTTGATTTGGGCTCAGGTCATGAACTCATGCTTGTGAGATGGAGCTTGTATCAGACTCTGTGCTGGGTGTGAAGCCTGCTTAAGATTCTCTCTCTCCCTCTCCCTCTGCCCCTCCTATGCTTGTGTGCACTCTCTCTTTCTCTCTCACTCTCAAAAAAAAAAAAAAAAAAGCAACTACATTGAGTCTGTGTATCAATTTGTGGTGGATTGGGACTGTCATCTTTACTATAGTGAGCTTCCAGTCCCTAAGCACAGTGTGCCTCTCCATTTGTTTAGTTCTTTGATTTATTTTATGGGCATTTGGTAGATTTCAGCCATTTCAGACTATCAGTCCTGTACATGTTTTGTTGGATTTATACCTATATCTGCCTGCCTGCCTGCCTGCCTTCCTTCCTTCCTTCCATCCTCTCTCTCTCTCTCTCTCTCTCTCTCTCTCTCACTTTCTCTCAATTGTAAATGGTGTTGTAGTTTTAATTTTGATGACCACTGGCTTATTGCTAGTATATAAAGATAAAATTGATTTTTGTATGTTTATCTTATATCCTGTAACCTTTCTGAACTCACTTATTGCTTCTGGGTGTGTTTTGGAGTTATGTTGGGATTTTCTGTGTAGACAATTATGTCATTATTACTGATTTGAGATTGTTTCCTATTTTCTAATGTATGCATTTATTGCTACAAATTCCCTTTGAGCACTGCTTTTGCTGTGTTGCACAGATTTTGATATGTTGCATTTTCGTTTTCATACAGTTCATTGTGTTTTTAAATTTCTTTTCAGACTTCCTGTTTTGCCCATATATTATTTGTAAAGTTTGTTAATTGAGCATCCACGCATTTGGAGATTTTCCTGTTATGTCTCCATTATTCTTTTTCAATTTATTTTTTTTAGTTTTTAATGTTTATTTATTTTTGAGACAGAGAGACACAGAGTGTGAGCAGGGGAGGGGCAGAGAGAGAGAGAGAGGGAAACACAGAATCTGAAGCAGGCCCAAGACTCTGAGCTGTCAGCACAGAGCCCGATGCAGAGCTCAAACCCACAAACTGTGAGATCATGACCTGAGCTGAAGTCAGATGCTTAACTGGCTGAGCCACCCAGGAGCCCCTATTCTTTTCTAATTTTATTCCATTGTGGTTGGAAAATACACTGTGTATTATTTAAATTATTTTAAATGTATTGAGGTTTGTTTTGTGGCTCAGGATATGGTCTTGGTGTATGTTCTGAGAGCACTCGAGAAGATGAGTATTCTGCTGTTAAATGAAATGATCTATGAATGTTGATTAGATCCTGATGGATGATGATGTTATTGAGTTATATATCCTTGTTAACCTCCTGTCTAGTTGTTCTATCAGTGTTGAGATAATACTGTTGAAGCTCCCAAGTATAATTGTAGATTTGTCTGTTTCTTTTTAGTTCTGTTACTTTTTGCCACATATTTTGTAACTCTATTGATTAGTGCGTACACCACTGTAAATTGTCTTTGTTCATTTAGTTTACTATCTTCCTGGTTCTTGGTGTGATGAGTGACTTTTGATTGAAACCTGGATATTTCTAATATTTTGTTGTGAGCCTCTGGATCTTATGTAAACCTATTTTAGCTGGCTTCCTCTCACATGGCTCCAGCAAGGGAAGTAGGTGGGAGGTGGAGGGGGCACTGCCTTTCTACTGCTAGGTGGGAGTAGAAGTGCAGGTTCCTGTTCGCCTTAGTTGACAACTGAGATTGTGGACTCCTCCTTACCACTGGGCAGAAATGGGAATTAAACTCCCCACTTGGCGTCCACTGATAGCTTCTTAGCCAGGAGGAGTAGGCGTGCCTGGTGAGGCTGCTCCTTCTTCTGCCCAGGTGGCTGCTCCTGATACCGCAGGGTGGGGTGTGGCCTCCTACGGCCTATGGGGATAAAAGTCCCAGGTTCCTAATGATAGTGTATTTTTTTACATTTGTTTTTTACATTTATTTATTATTGAGAGACAGAGAAAGACAGAGCATGAATGGGGGAGGGGCAGAGAGAGAAGGAGACACAGAATCCGAAGCAAGCTCCAGGCTCTGAGCAAGCTATCAGCACAGAGCCCGACTCGGGGCCCGAACCCGGGAACTGCGAGAGCATGACCTGAGCCGAAGTCGGTCGCTCAACCGACTGAGCCACCCAGGCGAAAGTCCCAGGTTCCTACTCAGCCATCTCTGACACCACCCTGGCACTACAGGAGTGGAAGACGTGGAATAGGACGCCTTGTCACAGCTTGGTGAGGGGAATTCTGAGCTCTCCACTCAGCTTTTGTAGGTGTGGGTAAGGATGGAATCACGCTTGTGTTTTTTCCCCTGTGGTGTTTGGCAGTCCTAGAACAGTTATTATCAAACAGGCTCCTGTCTTGCTAAGCTACCTGTTTCCTGGTACTTTGTCTGGAGAGTGCAAGCTTTCTGGGGAGTTGTTTTTCCCATTACTGTTTGCAAGAAGCCACCTCCTTCGGCTCCCAGTCTGGCATCTCGGATGTTACGGGGCCCTCAGGTCCCTAGCTGGTCTGCTTTCCTGTGTCTGCTTTTCAGATTCTTCCTAATAGATTTTATATAGAATGTCCAGAATTCTTGGTATTCATTTTTACTTGGTAGGAGGAATAGAGGAAAAGTAGAGTGTTGAAGGAGGCTGGCTACTATTAATGACATCCTCACGGAAAAAGGACTGGTTATGACCTGGCAAATGACAAACCTCTCCACTAGCTTGTTGCCACTATTTCCCTACCCGTGTCTGACTTAAAGCAACCTGCTTAATCCCAAGCATCTTTTAGGAAGACACCATCCATCATGCCAGACTCCTTGGCGGTTTTGTGTTTGGGCCAAAAACACTAAGAACAAATGCCCAGAGTTAGACCACCCAAGATATTTTCACTTTTGTGGTTAACCATCTTTGAATTCAGGTTTCTTGGGGTCAAAAGGTTATTCACATTCTGAATACATGAATACTTCCAACTTTTTATGTTCTTACCGTCACATTAATGTTACAGACGCTGGATTTATATGCATGCTGGGAAATTTGCACTGCAGCCGTAGCATCTTCACAAAATTGATCAAAGTCACCGATTTTCACCATGGTTCTTCTTATTTCCACTGAATTTTATTTACTGGGGAGCAAATATAAAACTGTTCCAAGTGTCTGGCCCCGGCAGTTGGCTACCATGCATGTGAAAGTATAAGAAAGGAATTGACCAGAATGATGGGTGCACCAAGGTAGAAACATTCTTCTCTCTATGATTTACATTGACTTAGAGAGTTTTTATGTAACTCCATTCCTACTTGGTTCCAGATGGATTGTAGTTTTCTGTGAACAGGGAGAGAGACATTGTATAATATATAGCCTGTTTTGTCTTGCTTTGATAAAGAAAATATTGTCTTCTTTCTTAAACAAATACAGGCTGCGTAGCGTGATGCAGTTGTTCATGGAGACCATAAACTTCATTTAAGTCCTTACCTTGCAGAATATGCTTTTTTTAACTGTGTGGAAACTGATGTTCTTCTATTCAGAATAACCCAAGAGGGACAGTGGTAATGGCCCTGGAAAACAAAGAATCAGGTTTATTTGAAATCAAAGGAACAAATTCATTTTTTATTTTATTTTTTTAATTCCAGTGTCATATTGGTTTCAGGTGTACAATATAGAGACTTAACAATTCTGTACCTTACTCCGTGCTCATCATAAGTGTGCTCTTAGTCCCTTCCATCTATTTTACCCATCCCCCACCCACCTCCCTTCTGGCAACCACCAGTTTGTTCTCTGTATTTAAGAGTCTTGTTTTTTGCTTGTCTCTTTTTTGTTGTTCATTTGCTTTATTTCTTAAATTTCACATATGAGTGAAATCGTATAGTATTTGTCTTTCTCTGACTTATTTCAGTTAGCATTATACATAACTCTAGATGTGTCCATGTTGTGGCAGATGTCAAGATTCCATTTTTTTATGGCTTAGTAAAACCCCATTGTGTGTGTGTGTACACATTAAGACAGGTACGTTTTTTTCTTAAGTTTCTTTCCAGTATAGTTAACATACAGTGTTCTATTACTTTCAGGCAAAAATCTAGTGATTCAGCAGTTTCATACATCACCTGTTGCTTATCACGACAAGTGCACTCCTTAATCCCCATCACCTATTTCACCCATTCCCCAGCCATGACCCCTCTGGTAACCATCAGGTTGCTTTCTATAGTTTTTCCTTTGCTCATTTGCTTTCCTTCTTAAATTCCACATATGAGTAAATTATTATATTATTTGTCTCTCTCTGATGTATTTCGCGTAGAATTACCCCCTCTACATCCATCCATGTTGTTGCAAATGGCAAGATTTCATTCTTTTTGAGGGCTGAGTAGTATTCGTGTGTGTGTGTGTGTGTGTGTGTGTGTGTGTTAAAATAGGTTTAAGAAAAAAAAATACTGTCTTGTTTTTGCCTTAACTAGGGTACTTTTGTTCTAATTGAGTTATTTTAAAAGTGTGTACTTATTATTTTTATTAAGTAATAAATGACCATTATTCAAATATTTTTATTTTACCACTTGTAGTGATAAAAGTACTCCACCTCAGCTCTCACTGCCAGAGGCTGCTCCTTCTGTAACTTTTAATTTGTATTTTTAAAATTAATGGAATTCTGAAACTCTTCTCAAAATAGTTAAGCACAATAGGTAATCAGAGAGTTCTGTCTCCTCCCACCTCCCCAGATCCCTTCTTGAGCCTGAACTCAATTTTTGTCCTGGGAAATCCCTTCCAGTCACCTTGGTAAATCTTTCCATTCATGTATATCCTCCTTCCCTGAATCCTGAAGTCCTCTTTCTTGGCTTACAGACCCTATTTTAGTGGTCCACATGCTCCAGAAACTTCTTGAGTAGATCTGTGTAAGAAGTACAGTTGTTGATGATGATACTTATGTACTTCCATCTGCTTGATTAGAGTATCCTATTTTAGGTGGAAATAATTTTCTGTCAGAATTTCAAAGGCACCACTCTATTGTCAACACCACGCAGGGTACCTGGTGCAAAGTAGATACTCAACGAATTATCGTTGAATGAATATTGTCTAGCTTATAGTGTTGCTCTTTTGCAAAGTTCAGCACCTCATGCCATCCTAATGACTGCTCCTTCGAAGACATGGAACCCTATTTCTCTTTGGGAACTTTTAGGATTTCCTCTCATCTCCAGAGGTATAATATTGCACAATGATAAGCACTGGTGTAGATTTTTTTAAATTTATTCTATAATGCATTCAGAGAACCTTTTTAATACACAGATCTAGGTGAGCTTTTTGTTATGGAATATTATCCTATATATTTTTTAGTAATTTCCCTTTCTCCATATCTTCAATTTATTTTCCTATATATTTTTTTAGAATATTGACTTTCTTGAGTAGCTTGTCAAATTCTTAATGTTTTTTTTTTTTGAAATTTTTATCACTTGGAGTTTTAGTTCTTTTTTTTTCTAGCTGGTAGCTTCTACTTTATCTTCCAACCCACTATTAAAATTTTTCCCACTATTTTAAAATACTTCTGTGACTTTTTAAACTGCCAAGAACACTTTCTTGTTTTAGATGTAAACTAAATGGTTGATCACATGAGTCTAAAATTCTGGCACAATATTTGGGCTGTAGGTATATATTTAGGAGTTGTCCACATAGGTAGAATTTAAAGTTATGAGACTACATAAGATCACCAAGGAAGTGAATGGAGACAGAGAAGTGAAATGCAAAGACAAAGACTAAGTTTTCTAACTTTTAGAGGTCAGTGTGATGAGGAAGGGCTAAGATAGGGAACGAGCCAGTGAGGGAAGGAGAGGAAAACATACAAGTGTGTGGTGTCCTAGAAGTCAAGGTGAGAAAGTGTTCCATGGCCAAAGAGTATGATTATCTGTGACAAATGCCACTCAGGTCAAGTGAGATGGAAATGAAAACTGACTACTAGATTTAGCACCAAGGGGGTCATTGAGTCACTGGTGTTCTTGAAAACATGCTATTTAAATACAGCAGTGGGGGCAAAAGCCTGAGTGCAGCATGATGAGGAATGAATGGGAGAATGGATATTACAGAAGAGATTGCAGTCCTCTGGTTTTGCCACATGAAGGAGCAGATATGGAGCTGTGGGTGTGGGGGAATATGGTATTCACGGAAGCCTTTCTGAAAAAGAAGGGAAATATGGGGTGCCTGGGTGGCTCAGTTGGTTAAGCATCTGACTCTTGATCTCAGCTCAGGTCTTGATCTCAGGGTCGTGAGTTCAAGCTCCGCATTGAGCTCCATGCTGGGCGTGCAGCCTACTTAAAAAAAAAAAATGAAAAAGTGGGGAAACAGATGCTTCCCAGAGAATGGCAGTGCCTGTCAAAAGCTATGGAAACTGGCAAGTTCCAGGTGTGAAGATTTTTACGAGATGAGATACAGCACAAGATTTAGGTTATAGGAAATTTTCATCAAAAACAATATTCATCAAAATAATTGTATCCATAATCATGATGTTTACTGGATATCAAGTTAATACAAAATAGAGAGTGAATTTGTGTATAAATTAACTTGTGATGTGTTTTTCATTACACTCAGCTACTAGTTATCAGTATTTAATCATACTGACTTTTTTGCTCAGGGTGTTTTTCACAAGCTCCTGATACAAACTGCTTTCAGGTGTCAAGAGGGCTATATTTTAGTTTACAAACTCTTGCCTCTAAGGTACACTGAAAACACTTACTGTGTTTGTGAGCTGCCTCCTTCTCCTGGAGTAATATGTCCTGGACTGCTTTCTTCAACGCCTCCAGTCTTTGACCTTGACTTTTCAAAATCAGCAACAGACATTGCCGCTTATCTTCTTAGGGAGACGCATACCCAGGCTGTGACAATTTCTTTCTTTTTCTTGTAAGGAAAGGCCTTCATTGTGCTTTGTAATACCGTTTTATTCTACTCAGGAGAAACTGCTTGTTAAAAGAGCCAACTTTTTCTTCTATGAAAAACTTAGGGCTTAGTGTCAACATAGCACAGCCATTTTTTAAAAAGTTTTTAAGTGTATTTATTTTTGGGAGAGAGACAGAGTCAGAGCACGAGCAGGGAAGGGGCAGAGAAGGAGACACAGAATCCAAAGCAGGCTCCAGGCTCCGAGCTGTCAGCACAGAGCCCTATGCAGGGCTCGAACTCATGGACTATGTAATCATGGTCTGAGCTGAAGCTGAGCTCTTAACTGACTAAGCCACCCAGGTGCCCTTTAGCAGAGCCATTTTTAAACAGAGCCCTCCTCTCAGGAGGATACGTTAAGAGGTGTGATAAGAGTGTACTATTGGTCAAGTTACTGAAATTCTATGAACATCAGTTTCCCCTGGTCTCCAAACCTTGCACCTTCTCAGTCTGTATGTTTTGTGTGGCCGAGCCCGTGGATTCAGGATCCACCAACCATCAGATTATAATCTCACAGACTTGTGTCTCTGACAGAGTTTTCCTCTGACATCCCACTGCCCTGTGCATCCATGTAAAACACTTTAAAATCTTTCCTCGATGTGATCCGCAAAGCCCCATATGACTGGCCACAGCTGACCACTTCGAGCCTCATTGTGCACCACAGTCCCTTGGCTTTCTATGCTCCATAAATCCTGGCTTTCCTTCAGTTCCTCAGGGGTACTGTGCTCTGCCCATCCACTGAGCTTTTTTGCACATGCTCTGCCCTCTATCTGGAATGTTCTTTTTACCCTAATTCCTTTTCCATTTTTGTCTTATTAATGCCTAATCTAATTCAGATCTCTGGTAAATACTGCCAATGCCCTATCTTAACTGTATACATGGCCCCTAGGAAATTTTTTCTCCACTTGTGATACCCAGGATTTAAAAATCATGCTCTCCTGAGAACCTTCCTAGGTACCTGGCTTGCTGTTTTTGGCTGTTAGTTACCCTCATTTTTAATTAAACAAGTAATTGAAAGAAGCAACCTTGTATCACTTTGTTTTCTGGTTGTAACAATGTTCTGCATAGTTGTCCTTAAACATTACAACATAATAGTTTTGCTTCATAGAAGTACATGTTCTTATGAATACCCACAGGTAACAAGTTATACTAAATCATTGTCAGAAAGTGTTTCAAATACCAGTTTGTGAAACATCAATGTGTACAAATAACAGAACATGATCACTCAGGACATTTCCTAACTGCCTGACAGATTCAACACTAGGGAGAACCCTGCGGAAAGTTTTCCTCCTTTCCTCCTCAAGACACAAACTTTCATGCCTGGAAGGCTATCACCTATGTTGGAGATCCTTTCACTGTAAAGGGATTATTTGGAATAGTGCATGTATTAGTTTCCTAGGGCTATAGTAACAAAAGTATCACAAATGGATGATGGGGTGCTTAAAATAACAAAAATTTATTGTTTTGCAGTTCTGAAGAACCAAAGTCTAAAATCAAGGAGTCAGAAAGGCCATACTCCCTCCAAGGCATGTAGAAGAGAATCTTTCCCTGCGTCTTCCTAGTCTCTGGTGGCTTTCCAGAAATCCATGGCGTCCCTTAGCTTGCAGTTCCTGTGATTCAGTCTCTGCCTTCGTCATCACATGGCGGTGAATAAGGTGATAGAATTCTTCAGATATGAAATAAGCCCACTAGGAGGGAAAAATTGACTTTAAAGAAAACCAATGCAAATTTTGTTTCCGGTGCTAAAAACAACTGAACTTCTTAGGTAAGATACAATACTCTGAAAAGCGTCAATGAGTTGACAAGAGAGTAAATAATTCTCAGTCTAGGGACTGAGAGCTACATGGGCCACTATAGCTGGATTTCACTCTGAAGATATTTGTTCAACTACATTAAAATGAACTTTGATTTTCATAGTCTCCCATGACTGAAAAGTCAGAGTTCCACCCATGATGAGGAGTCAAATAGATAAACTCGCCCCTCCCCATACTATTGAGACCCCAAATGGCAACAGCCTCAATGTAAAAGTAGTCTGGGAAAATTGCATCCCCAATCATGAGTCTATAAGGAACATCAGCCTTCTCAAATAGGTGCTGAATGGGAGAGAGAACAAAACTGTTGAGAATGTATAACCACAAACCAACCCTAACATGCACTTGAAGCCTAAATACACAGCACTTGGGTGGTCAAAAACCTCAAGCTGAGAATTTAATTTAGAGTGATCCCAAATTACTGGGGCACCAGAGACCCCCTGGCAGAAGCAAATGCAAATCCCCACAGGAACCCATCGCCAAGCCAGTCGTCAGTGGATTTCCATAATAAACCCGAAGGCAATTGGGAAGCCCATAATCAAAAATAACTAAACAGACACCATAAGGAAGAACCCACAGAAACAGACATTCCAGGATTTTTAAGACGATGAAATATCAGACACCATTTATGAAATATTTTTGATCTCTTATAAGACATAGAAGCCATATTTGAAACTATATGTAGGATATGAGGAACTTTATGTAACAAATGACCACACAGCTTTGAAATGTAACCAAATAAAATTTCTAGAAATAAAAATTCTAATTGGAACAAAACAGTCAAAGAACCTTTTACACCTTAAGTGTGGAAATATAAATTGGCATAATCAGCTCAGAAAATAGTTTGGCATTACCTATGAATATGAAAATATGTCTAATCTGTAACCCAACCATTCTACTAGTGGCTAAATTCCTTAGGAGTTTACCTAGGAAATACAAGTAAGTATGATTTACATGGGCCAGGACACTTGCAGCAGGGTTGTGTTGTAGTAGCTAAGAATTGGAACAATCAAAATTTCATTGATAGTAGAATAGATGAATAAATTTGGTATAATCTTTAGAAAGCAATGTTTTATAGCAATGATAGATAGAAATAAGCAACACATATATGCATCAGCATAGAATATTAAAAACATAATGCCTTTTTAAAATGCTTATTTATTTTTGAGAGAGAGAGTTCAAGTGGGGGAGAGGCAGAGAGAGAGGGAGACACAGAATCTGAAGCAGGCTCCAGGCTCTGGGGCTTGAACTCTCAAACTGTGAGATCATGACCTGAGTTGAAGTCGGATGCTTAACTGAGTCAGCCACCCAGGTGCCCCTAAAAACATAATATTGAGTGAAAGAAGCAAATCACAAAAGAATAGGAGGCCTTGCATTTAGCTTTGTTCTGCTATTTTGTGGCTCCTAAGGTATATAGCCTTAGCTAAGCTGTGATAAATTACGTCAGTTGTTTTGGCAATGGAATTGCATGTGTATTTGGAGTTCTTCAGGTATAAAATTCTGTAGCCAGTGCTATAAAAATCCTGTTCTTTGTGGCTGAAACAGCTGTTTCTTATTGTGTGGTTATTTTTAGAAACATCATTGTGAATGATAGTAATGATCAGAAAATTATCTAGTAGCGGCTTTGTGCTCATGTCGGCATTAATATGGATGAAAAACAGAGATGTCCAAAAGACCATGAAAATGTAAGCTCCTGCGAGATCACAGAAGTGGGGATGGGATTGAGGGTTGAAAAATGAGGAATTCAAATCAACTGGGTTTATATGCTTAAATTGTAGAGTGACCCTAAGTAATGGGTGAGTTATAATCATAACAATAATATAATTAAGATACAGAAAATTTGGACATTTCAGGGTAAAACACCAGGATAAAATATTAAAAAAAAGAGATCATCCTTAACCCCGACAAGCATGTGGATTCGATGTTGTAAAACATCTAATAGTGTAGAATTATTGTCACTGTAAATAATGGTGGGTTCAATGATAATTTTGAGTCTTAAACTATATATAATATTGCTAAAATTTTAATAGTATAAGTCAGTGATTAATTCAATGATATTTTATTACTTTTTTTTACAGAAATTCTTGTGATCTACTCTCTCAGCAAACTTCAATTAGACATACAATATTGTATATACAATACATTAGATCCTCAGACCTCATTCATCTTATAACTGAAATTTTGTACCCTTTTACCAACCTCCTCTTATTCCTCTCACCCATTAGCTCCTTGGCAACCACAATTCTACTCTCTGTTTCTGTGAGTTTGACATTTTTTTTTAGATTTCACTTAGAAGTGAAACCATGCAGTATTTGTCTTTCTCTTTCAATCTTACTTCCCTCCAGTTTCATCCATATTGTTATAAATGGCAAGATTTCTTTATTTTTAAAAAATGTATAATATTCCTGTATATATACATACATACACACACACACATACATACACACCACATTTTAGCTCTTCATTCCTTGATGAATGCTTAGGTTGTTTCCATACTTGAGCTGTTGTGTGAATAATGCTGTAATGAATATGGGAATACAGCTATTTTTTTTTCTTTGGATATATACCCAGAAGTGAGAATGCTAGGGCATATAATAGTTCTGTTTTTAATTTCTTTGGGACCATCCATACTCTTTACCATAGTCGCTGTACCAGTGACAGTATACAGGGACTCCTTTTCTCTACATCCTCGCGGACACTTGTTATCTCTTGTCTTTTTGATCACAGCTATTCTAACAGGTGTGAGATGGTATCTCATTGTGGTTTTGATCTGCCTTTCCCTGATGATGAGAGATGTTGAGCACTTTTTCCTGTACCTGTTCACCATTTGTGTGTCGTCTTTGGAAAAATGTGTATTCAGGTCCTTCACTCATTTTTTTTCTTTTTCTTCCTTTTTTTTAATGTTTATTTATTTTTGAGACAGACACAAAGCACAAGCTGGGGAGGAGCAGAGAGAGAGGGAGACGCAGAATTGGAAGCAGGCTCCAGGCTCTGAGCTGTTAGCACAGAGCCCAATGTGGAGCTCAAACTCAAGAACTGTGAGATCATGACCAGAGCTGAAGTCAGATGCTTAACCGACTGAGCCACCCAGGAACTCCATTTACTCATTTTTTTTCAATTGGCTTACAAGGAAACCATTAAAATTGTCAGGTTATTTATTGCTATGCTTCAGAGGTTGAGACACCTAATGTCGCTTTGAATTTTTCTTGCTCTAAGATCAGGGACTGAAGAGTCTTCTAAATGCCCAAAGAATCAACCTTGCATTTCTTAAAATGGGATATTAACTATAACTGATATATTCTTTCTTCTCAAATATGCTAATAGAATTACATTAAAATTGACCTGGGGATGGCATCTGGGTGGCTCAGTTGGTTAAGCGTCTGACTTTGACTCAGCTCGAGCCAAGCATCAGGCTAAGTGCTTAGAGCTCAGAGCCTGAATCCTGCTTCGGATTCAGTGTCTCCTTCTCTCTGTGCCCCTCCCTTGCTCATGCTCTGTTTCTCTCTCTCAAAAAAATTAAGTAAACATTTAAAAATGATAAAGAAATTGATCTGGGATCACAAAATGAAAACAATATAAGTTTGCAGCAAAGAGCATTTTATAGCTGTAGGAATGCTTTCTTCATGTATTATAACATCCCACATTCAAAGTCTTAGAACTCAGGAGATTCCTAGTTAAATTTCTCATATCAGAAGGGCTCCTTGAACAATTTTGAGAAATTTTTTTTTTTCAGAGATAAAGAAAAGAACCTCTTAAGCTTCCTGGCCTTGGGGTAAGTTGGCAAGCCCAATAGAAAAGGTTTTTAGAAGAGATAACAAAATTCTTTCTTTAGCTAGATATTCACAGAACGTATCTTCCTCTATTGATTCCAATATACTTTGAAAGAGAAAAGGAATCATTTTCTTCCCTTTTAGTGGTACTACTAGTTCTTACTAATATATTATCTGATAATAAGAATGATAAAAAGTTAAGATTCTGTTTATGACCACCCACACTCATCCTTTTTATGTTTCCTTTTATGGAACCTAATATTTCAACATGTCCAATTATGTCCAGTTATGGTGCCAGACTTTGGATTTATTTAGAAATGAATTTAAAAAAATCATTTGTAAACATAAGAGACACACAAAATAAGTTACCCTTTACTTACTCATTTTCTACCATTCTTCAATTTTTGTTTTTCCTAGAATCTACAAATGCAACTAAAAAATGTAGTTTCATAAACTGCATTTAAAAAGTTACTAAAATGCGAAATAACCAGAATAACAGCTAAAAGTAGGGACCTAGCCACAAGCCTAGCACAGGGTATCAACCCAGGATTTCCTGTTAAGTCTATAGAGAAAAGATAGATTAGCCATAAAGCTGTTCAAAAAATCTTGGAATCTTCTACTCTTTGAACTGGAGAAGAGTAACAGATATTTTAAATGTGGAAGGCTTTTCTTTCTTTCTGTATTTCCAGGGTTCCTATAGTGAAGTCCCTTTTTTTCTGATATAAAACTGAGATTTCAAGTAGTTAAGAACTAGAGATCTTGAAGGAGTATGAGCAATATCCTCTATCAATCAATAATATCTGCAAATGATGCTGATAATCTGAGCTCCCGTTGAACATGAAAAGCTTTCAGATCTTGGTCTAAATTAACTCCTTAAATTTTTTTAAAAAAGATTTGTCCCGACTTCATACAAACAGTTTGATGAAACTTATAAAAAACTGACTTGCTAAGGAGGTGATAAACTCAGATACTGATGTTACATTTAGGAGATCTAATCAGTAATTGCACAAAATGAGAAATCTTTGTATCATCTCTTTCCCCTTTCTCAAGCAAGAGTATAACACCACTTCCTTTTCTCTGCATTTCCTTATTTGGCTGTAGCTGTCTGTCCTCCAGGGACTGCCAGTTATACTAGAAAGTCTCCCAGGCAAGGCATTACTTGCCTAGCTAGGGCTTAGAGAAGAGGCAGCAAATTAGAAGTTTCTTTCCAGTTTCAGGGTTTAATAAATTTCATTAACACCATGCCCTGCACAGGTCCTTTTGCTGCATCTGATTAAAAAGAGAAAGATGGTTTGGTGGAGAAGAGAAGGGGAGAGCAAAAGGTGCAAGGGTCTGTCCAGACCTCAGTGTTGTGGTTTGCTCAGAAAACCTAACTTTCATCTTGCTATTGACCTTGTTTTTCTGAGTCTGGGAACACTTGGATAGAGGGAGTTAACCTGAGGTTTTAAGTACGTTCCTAATTTTTTTTCAAGTACTTCTATCAGAAGAAGCTTTGCCTGGGTGGGTAAACAAACACACATAATAGAACTTCTTTGGCCTTATTACTTTCATTTCTATTTTATTTTCTTATTTTTTTAATTTTTTTTTTCATCTTATCTTCATTTTAATTCCGGTGTTGTTAACATACAGTGTTCTATTAGTTTCAGGTATACAATGTAGTGATTCAACAGTGTCGAATATTACTCAGTGCTCATCAAGATAAGTGTACTCTTTATCCCCTTCATCTATTTCCCCATCCCTCCACCCACCTCCCCCCAGGTAACCTTCTGTTTGTTCTCTATAGTTAAGAATCTGTTTTGGGGTTTGTATTTTTGTTGTTGTTCATTAGTTTTGTCTCTTAAGTTCCACATATGAGTGAAATCATACGGTATTTGTCTTTCTCTGACTGGCTTATTTCATTAAGCATTATACTGTTTCGATCCACCCATGTTGTTGTAAATGACAAGATTTCATTCATTTTATGAATGAAAAATATTCCTTTGTGTGTGTGTGTGTGTGTATCTCACATCTTTATTCATTAGTTAATGGATACATGGGCTGCTTCCATAGTTTGGCTATTGTAAATAATGCTGCAAAAAACATAGGGGTACATATATCCCTTCAAATTAGCATTTTCACATTCTTTAGGTAAATACCCAGTCATTCGATTGGTGGATCATAGAGCAGTTCTCTTTTGAATATTTTAAGGAACCTGCATACTGTTTTCCACAGTGTCTGCACCAGTTTGCATTCCTACCAACAGTGTAAGAGGATTCCTTTTTCTCCACATCTTCACCAATACTTGTTGTTTCTTGAGTTTTTGGTTTTAGCCATTCTGACAGGTGTAAAATGATATCTCATTGTGGTTTTGATTTGCATTTCCCTGATGATGAAGGATGTTGAGCATCTTTTCATGTGTCTGTGAGCCATCTGTATGTGTTTGTTGGAAAAATGTCTGTTTATGTCTTCTGCCCATTTTTAATTAAATTATTTGTTTCCAGGGAGTTGAGTTGTATAAGTTCTTTATGTATTTTGGATACTAACTCTTTTTCAGATATGTCCTTTGCAAATATCTTTTCCCATTCAGTAGGTTGTCTTTTAATTTTTTGGTTGTTTACTTAGCTGTGCAGAAGCTTTTTTTTTTTTTTTTTGAAGTAGTTCCAATAGTTTATTTCTACTTTTGAGCCTTACAACTTCCATTTCTAAAGTTAAAACAAGTCAGACCAGAATCTGACCAATGACAGTTGTCACTTACTTGTAAATTAATCTTAGAAAAACATAAAACACAGCTAATTCCAATGAAGATATCACGAAACAACAAAATGCTCTCTAATTTTTAGCAAAAGAAGCTTTTTTTTCTGTTGCATAGTTTAAACTTTCAGTGGAATTTGAAAGTTAACGTCCTTATCCATATGGCTTGTTTTGCAGTTGAGACTTTCCAAGGTCCCATTCAGCTCCAAGGACCAGTACCATTAACTCTATCTCTGGCCTTTTGGAGCAATCAGTGGAATTGAATTTCAGTAATACAGGGAAGTCCTGCTCAAGCTAAGGGCCACATGGGGATCTGGCCTTGCCTCAGTAGCCGTAGGTGTTCAGGTCTGCTGAGAGGCAGATGGCTTCCTGGTTGGTGATCATCCCATCCTGACCCAGAAAGAGTCAAAGGTGGCAAGACTGCAGTTAGTATGTGTGCCTCCTGAGCAGGAAGCTATGGTTCCCTTATCCCCCAGGGCAGAGTGAGTGCTTTCCACATCATATTTCACTGAATCACAGTTTTCTGAGAATGTCCTAACAGTTTCAAAATGACATTTTTATGTGGCTTAATGTTCCTAATTTGCTACAACTTACATTACATCTCTACTTGCCTAAACCAAGGACCAGATGGAATACATTCTGGTCAGGCATCCAGACAGTTACTATTTAGGGGATAATGTAGCCTTTTTAAATTTTTCACAAGAGAGTAAGAGTCTGAGTTTAGTAGTCTCTACTCACAGGATAAAATTTATGCCAAGATAAATTTGAGCCCCCAAAGTTACCTTTTAGTCGGAAACATTTTATCTTGGCTATAGGGATCCATTTGATTTTCTTATATTTTCTGGTAGTGGTTTGCTAACATTTAAGATGAGATATAAATATTTGGCAAAGCATATAAACAGTTTCCTTGATCTATGGCAAGAAATACTGAATTTCTCTTTCCGCACAGAAATGCAGTTAATGGAAATTATATTTATGAGATGTAAGAACGATGATATGTGGGGACTCAATTGTACATTTAAGTACTTGAAAATATTTTTGCTTAGTCAATTTTAGGAATCTATATAATTTGATATAAGTAACTCTTGGAAAAAAAATTCTAATGGATTTCTGACAGACCAACTATTCTTTCGGAAGCCAAATTTGACATCCTATTTGTTGGACCTAGTAGCCTCTCCCCAGTCATCAACCTACTTGATCCCAAAGAGCATTTGGCACTCCTATTTCTTCTTTCCTTTACAGTGTCTCTCTACTTGGTTTTTGTAGTGTCATTCCTAATTTTCCTTCAATCTCTGTGAGTGTTCCCACTCAGCTTCTGGTATTAATTTCCTTCCTTGTTTCCACTCCATAGTTGTAGGCATGCCTTAAGATTCTGTCATATATTTGTGTTCTCCTGTCTCTTATATGCACTTCTCACAAACCAAAACTAAACTAAACTAAACTAAACTAAAAGTATTCTTATTGTTTCATGTAGATTCAAGGAGCTATTGTTTTAACATAACACCCTAACTATTCTCTTCTGAAGAGTTCATTCTGAATTCCTGGCTGGTTGCTTATATTTCAACCTCTATGACCCATACAACCATCACACATAACAATTAATTATATCCATTACTTTTCTCTTCAATCTGATTTCTCTCCTAATTTCCCTCATTTATGGATGCAAGGGTAGTCTCCTTTCACTCACACTCAAAAACCTGGGGCTGTCTTTAATTCCTCCTTACTACCTACATTTAATTTGCCACCATGTTCTGCTGAATCTGACTGCTAAAGTGTCCTCAAGAAGATTTCACCTGTGTTTCCATTTACAGTCCCCACCATAGAGTATGCCCACTCTTCCCTGCAGTGCCATCGATACTGTGTCCTAAAAATGTTTTAATCTTTAGCAGGAACATTACTTAAATCTTACAGAAATCAAAAGGACCATAAGAGAATGCTGTAAACAGCTGTGTGCTGAACAATGAGATGAATTAGATGAAATGGACAAATTTCTGGAAAGACAAAAGCTATCAAAAGTAACTCAAGAAGAAACAGAAAATTGGAAAAGACCAATAACAAAAAGATTAAATTAGTAATTTAAAAACTTCTTGAAAGAGAATCTCAGACCCAGATGGCTTCACTAGTGAATTTTACTAAACGTTTATGGAATTAACAATAATTCTTATAAATTCTTTCTAAAATACAGCAGAGAAGGGAAAACTTCTCAATTCAGTGTATAAGATCAGTATTACCCAGATACAGAACCAGACAAAGACATTATGAGAAAAAATTTTATGGATCAATACCTCTTATGATTATAGATGCAAAAATCCTTAACAAAAGGGGCACCTGGATGACTTAGTTGGTTAAGTGTCTGACTTTGGCTCAGGTCATGATCTTGTGGTCCATGGGTTCAAGCCCCATGTTGGATCTGCACTGACAGCTCAGAGCCTGCAGACTTCTTTGAATTCTGTGCCTTTCTCTGTCTCTCTTCCCCTTCCCCATTGTGCGCTCTCGCTCGCTCGCTCTCTCTCAAAAATAAATAAATTAAAAAAATTTTTTTAATTCCTTACAAGCAAATCAAATGTGGCACCATTTTAGTTTAGTTTAGTTTACTTATTTAGAGATCGTGTTGGGGCGGAGTGGCAGAGAGAGAGGAAGAGAGAGAATCCTGAGCAGGCTGCACACTCTCAGCACAGGGCTCAAGCTCAGAACCCATGAGATCATGACCTGAGCCAAAATCAAGAGTCAGACGGTCAACTGACTGAGCCACACAGGCACATCTGCCACCATTTTAAAAGGATTATATACTATAGACAAGTGGGATTTATCTCAGGAATACAAGGTTTGTTTAGATCTGAAAATCAATTAATGCAATGCACTGTATGAGTTAGATAAAGGAGAAACACCATGTGATCATCTCAATAGACACAGTGGGAGAAATGAAAAAATCCAATCCCTTTTCATGATAAAAACACTCTGCAAAGGAGGAATAGAAGGAAACTTCCTCAGCCTGACAAAGGACATTTATAAAAACCCAGTCCTAATATCATATTTGATGGTGAAAGAATAAACATTTTCCCCCTCTGATTGAGAACAAGACAAGAATAACCCCTCTTACCATTGGGAATTCTAGCCTGGATCAACAAGACAAGAAAACAAATTAAATAATTCCAGACTGGAAAGAAAGAAGTAAAACTGAGTGTATTTGCTCATTACATGATCTTATATAGACAAAAATCCTAAACAATCCAGAAAAAAAAAAACCTGTAAGAACTAATAAATGAGTTCAACAAGATTGCAAGATACAAGATCAATGTATAAAAATTAGTTGCATTTCTGTATACTAGCAATACAATTCCAAAAATGAAATTAAGAATTCAATTTACAATGGCATCAAAAAGAACAAAATACTTAGAAATATATTTAACCAAAGAAGTACATGATTTGGAAACCAAATGGCACAGCATATTGCCGAAAGAAATTAAAGAAAACCTGATTAAATGGAAAGGCATCTAATGTTTATGGGTCAGAAAACTATGTTGTTATATGGCAAGACCCACAAAATGATCTAGAGGTTAACACACTCCTGTTCAAAATCCCATCTGAGTATTTGTAGAAATTAACAAGCTTATCCTAAAATGTGTATGGAAATACAAGGGACTAACAAAAGCTGAAACAATCTTGAAAAAGAACAAAGTTTGGGAAAGCACACTTTCTGATTTCAACCTACCGTAAGCTATATGAATAAAGACAATGTGGAACTGGCATAAGGATAGACCTGTAAATCAATGTAATGGAATTTAGAGTCTAGAATATACCCTTACATTTTATGGTCAATTGATTTTCACCAAGGATGCCAAGACAGTTCAATTGATAAAGGATTATCTTTCCAAAAAATAGTAGTGGCGTACCTGAGTAACCACATGCAAACAAGGAAATTTGACTTCTTCCTCATACCACATACAAGAATTAATTCAAAAGAGATCATAGCTAAACTATAAATTGTTAGAGAAAACATAGTAAATCTTTGTGATCTTGAGTTATGCAGAGCCTTCTTAGAGACGAAAGCATAAGTAATAGAAGAAAAAATAAGGAAATTTGATTCCATCGTTATTAATAACTTTTGTGCTTGAAAGAACATGATAAAGTAAATGGAAACAATTTACAAAATAGGACAAAATATTAGCAAACTATTTATCTGATAAGGGACTTGTATCATGAATATGTAAACAACTCTAAACTCAACAACAACAAAAAAAGACATTCTAATTGAAAAATGGCAGTGGAGGGGTTCCTGCCTGGCTCATTTGGTTAAGCATCTGACTCTTGATTTCAGCTCAGGTCATGATCTCATGTTTCGTGACATTGAGCCCTGTGTCAGGCTATGCACTGACAGCACAGAGCCTGCTAGGGGTTCTCTCTTTCCCTCTCTCTCTACCCCTCCCTTGCTGGTGCGCTCTCTCGCTCTCTCTCAAAATAAACATTTAGAAAACTAACAGTGGATTTTAACAGACATTACACAAAAATAGCCATAATAATGTATATGTCCACTAAAAAACTGTGCAAGAATGTTCATAGCATCACTATTCAAATTAGCCAAAAATTGTAAGCAGCCTAAATGTCCATCAATTGATGAATAGATAAATAAAACAGAACATAAAACAGTAAAATAATAAAATACTGATATGTGCTATAAACTGGATGAATCCAAAGACTGAAAGAAGCTGGTCACAGAGAGTCATTTTGTGGCCATTTATGTACATGTGATCCTATTTATATGAAATGTGTAGAACAAGGAAATCAATCAAAAAAGAAATTCGATTAATGAATACCTAGTACTGATGTATAGGGTTGAGAGTAATTAAGTGATTGCTAAGGGGTACAGGGTTTCTTTTGGGAGTGTTGAAAGTGTTTTAAAATTGTGTGATGGTTGCACAAATTTGTGAATGTATTCTAAGTAGATGAATTGAGTGGTATGTGAATTATATCTCAGCAAAGCTATAAAGATGTTTTAATCTTTGCAGCTAAAGTGAAGAATAGTTACATCATTGGCATGTTTTAAAGTTTATTTATTTTGAGAGAGAGAGCATGCACAGAAGGGGCAGAGAAAGAGGGATAGAGAGAGAATCCCAAGCAGGGTCCTTACTGTCAGGGCTAGGAGCCCCATGTGGGGCTTGAACTCACAAACCCATGAAATCATAACCCGAACGGAAATCAAGAGTCAGATGCTTAACCAGCTGAGCCACCGAGCTGCCCCTACATCATTGGCATTTTAATTTGTATATACTGGGCTCTGTGAAGATGAGTATCTTTTCGTACAGTTGTAAACCATAGACATGTTTTCATATTAACTGTCTACTGATGAACTTGACTTACTTTCCTATTGAGCTGTTAGCTTTTCCTTACTGATTTTTAACTAAAATAGTACATTTATTTACTAAGTAAAGTCATACTTTTATCTCTAAGTAATATAATAGATTGCTGACATGTGTTATAAATGTTTTTCTCCCAATTATTCATTTATCTCTCTGTTTATGATATTTTTTGGCCTTGTGTATAATTTTCATGTATGTAGTCAATTATCAATCTTTATTTTCTGGTTACCCTAATTTGTATCTTGCTTACAAAGACTTTTCCCAAGATAAAAACAAAACCACTCATTTATTCTTCTGTTATTTTTGGAAATTTTCTTCTTTATGTTTAAAACTTGGACTCACTTGGAATTTATTTGAAATTTAGATTGAAGTATTATTGAAGAATATTACTGGATAGTTATCCCTACATGATTTACTTTTATCTGCCTATTTGAATACATAGAGTACACTAAATTTGTGTTGTTAGATCTATTTCTGTACTTTTTAATCTTTTCTCTTATACTGCGTATCTAATCTTTTAGAAGCATTCTTTTCTGGGGTGCCTGGGTGACTCAGTTGGTTAAGCAGCCGGCCAGCTCAGGTCATGATCTCGCAGTTCGTGGGTTCGAGCCCCATGTTAGGCTCTGTGCTGCCAGCTCAGAGCCTGGACCCTGCTTGGGATTTTGTGTCTCTTTCTCTCTGTGCCCCTCCCCGCTCATGCTGTGTTTCTTTCTGTCTCTCAAAAAATGAATAAAAACGTTAAAAAAAAAAGAGGCATTATTTTCCTGCAGTCTTATATTTATTCTCATACCTAGGCAAGCAGATCTCCTACCTTTCTCTTGTTTTTACAGACTTGTTTCTCTTGTTGTTCCAGCATTTTTGGCTATGTGTACATGTTTAATTTTCTACACGAATGTCACAGTGAACTTGTCTGAAAGGGGAAAAGTGAAAGGAACTCTATAAACATCCATATGCTTTTTAAAAAGTTGTAATTACATGGTATTTTTAGATTAACAGAAAATTGATATCATCACAGCATTGCGTTTCCTAATTAAAACAGAATAAAAGTTTTTTTGTGTACTCAAGTGTTTTTTAAAATATTTGTCAGTAAAATATTCTGTTTCCTTAAATGCTCCAGACATGTCTGGGGATTGTAACTTTGTGGTTGGATCTTTTCTTCCATTTTATTTTAATGAAGTAGAATCATAGGAAATCAACTTGTTTCATAAAAACAGGAATTTTGGCAATTAAATATGCTTCAAATTAACAACTGGTTGTTTTTATTTTAAAGGAAAATACTTTTTACTTAGTAATTTGTGATCATATGACTTACTAAATTCTTATTCTTTAAAAAAACTTTAGGTTGATCATTGTGGGCTTTCAGTCTAAAATCAGATCATCTCTCTTTTCTTAATGCTGTATTATTCTTTCTCATTTTCCATGCTTCATGTCCTCACCTTGTTACTTGACTTGGTTGGTACTTCTAGAACATTTTTAAATTATGGTAGTAGTAGTAGTTGGCATCATTCATTCAGCAGGTGTTTACTAAGTACCCACTATGTTCTAGGCCTTGAGATTGATCACTGATTAAGACAGATAAAGTTTTCTATGAAATACAGACTTTAAATTCTAGCATTCTAAAACAAACAAATTCTACCATTCTTCCATTTTTTTATTTTAATGTGAATGATGCCAATCATATATAAAATATGCTGCTCTTTTCAGTAAGGTATATTTACTGTGATAAAAACATTTTCATCTATCCTGTTTAATCAAGAGCATTTCATATGAATGAATGGTTTTTGTCATCTACAAGAATGAACATACACTTTTTCTAATTTGACCTATTAATAGTGTGAATTTCAGTAATAATTTCCAATCATTTTATTCCTGAGCTAGTCACCAGTTAGGGAAAGTGAATACCTTTAAATATTCTTGTAGATTTTATTTACCAATACAAAGGTTTTTGTGTTGATATCGATAGGGAGACTACTGCATAGTGTTTTATTTTCTGTGTTACTTCCTACCAGCTTAGTAAGGAAGAAATTTCTCTCTCTTCGGTTAAATTGTTTAAATAGCATTAGAAATTATTTGCTCCTTGAAACTAAGCATATTTACCTTTGAAACTAGACTCGGTGCATACTTTCCTCCTTGAGATTTTCCTTTAATATTGCTTTCTATTTCCAGTATGATAATTTATAGTTTTCAACTTTTTAACTCTGGATGAGTTCAGTTTGGGTAATGTGTGTTTTCTGAGAAATTCATCCATTCATTCAGGTCTTTGAATTTACTAGCATAGATGTGAGCAGAGTAGCTGTATAATTATTCTGCGATTCTCATATTTATAGTTATTTTTCTTAAGAATGGGTGTGTTGTAAATGTAAGCTCTTTTACACATGGTCAGATCTTCTGGGTGGTGGAGATTGGGGCAAGGGGAGGAAGGTGGGAGGGAATTCAAGAAGGGACCACATCCCTGGCGGGGCATTTACAGTACTGAAGATAAAAGAGTACTAAAGGTTAAAATTCACCGAACACTTGGAATCTTATAGGAGTTTCCCTGACAAATCCTCACAATAGCCCTTTCGTCCCACCCTGGGTTGCTGTGGCTATCCATTCATGTTCACAGATGGGGAAATTGAGGCCCTGAAAGGTTCAGTCACTTGCCCAAGGCTGTATGATTACTAGAAGGCTGAGCTAGAGTTTGAAACAAGGCAGCAGAGTCTGCTCTCCTCATCACGGTGCTGTGAGCTAAGGAGGTGAAGCACAGTGCTGTGTGAGGAAGGAGAATTTAGACAATGCTAGAAAGTGGAGTCAGTAGTAACGAAGAGAAATATCAGCTCTTAGAAATTTGCATACATCTTGGAAAATGGACTCCTAAATATCAAGAGATACTGAGTTCAGGGTGAACTTAAATCTTCGGCAGCACAACGATTCCTGTTGAAATCAGAGTGAGAGACTGAACATACAAGCACATAATGGTCAGAACATATTCAAAAATAGAACTTTCACCCCAAACCTGCAGCAACCAGCTCAGGAAACCAACCCACCATCTAGCCATAGAAGCCAGACTGCTATCTATGAATCAGACCTGTAGCAAGCCTGACTCCTTTCTCTAGTTACCAGTACCAGAGGCCAAACAGTAATCATGATAATTATCAACTCAAATGTCCAGGACTTGATTAATAAGTGACAGCTTTCCTAATTTTGTTTTCATTTCTGACTGAGACCCAACCAAACAAAGCCAAATATTTAGCTCTAATCAATCACATGCGATGCCAGCTTCTGGTTAGCATACATACAGCCAACATGCCAACAGCCAGCAGCCTCTGGTCAGGGCACGTGGAGCTTTCTTTTTCCTCCTGGAAAGCTTCCCCTCTCCTTTGCCTGCCCTTAAGTCTCTACCGAATGCATGTGCTATATTGGCTGACTGTCTTGGTCTGTTCAGCTCTGAATAAACAACCTTTGCTTGTTCTCATTTGGTTGATCTTCCTTTTGTTCCACAAGTGTCAGTATTCTCCGTGTATGTGTGTGTTTCCCACTGCCTGGTGAGCCTCAAGACTCGGCTCTTGATTTATTCCTAGTTCTAGCTCCCAGATCACAACCTAGTGTGTTTTACATTAGTAGGGAGCCTGATTTTTGTTGAATAGAATCTTTTATGAGAATTCGATTAGCATATGTTTCCTTGTGCTATATAAAAATGCCTCCCTCTTGTAGTAGATATTTAGAGTTTAATAACATGGTGAAAAGACATCGTCCCTATTCTATACAAGATTGTGTAGTAATAATACTTAATAATAGATTAATAATAATAGATAAGTAATAACTGTAGTAATCGTATGTTAAGCATTATTTTAGTTATTTCAAATATATTAACTCCCAACACAGCTCATGACATGGGCATTATGATGATTCCTGTTTTACATATGAGGGAACAAAAGACAAGCAGCTTAATTAATTTTTACAAAGCCACAGAAGCTGGCAAGTAGTAGAGCCAAGATTTACACTCTAGGAATCTAGGCCTAGAGTCTGTGTTCCTAACTGCTCAACTGTAATGTCTCTCAATTTTAGAGGCAGATTTAATATTGTTCACTTTGGTTCTGGGATCAAGTCCTGGGCCACAAAAGTGAATAGAGTCCCTCCTTCTTCAAAATGTAAGCATTAAAAAAAGTGCATACCATCTCTGGAAACATTGGGGAAAAATTTATTTTTTCTGAACTTCAGAGTCCTTAACTAAAAACTAGGAAAATATCTACCTGGATGAGTGATTGACAGATATGAAAAATTATATAGAGAGCAGCAAAGGAAAAAATGTGGAATCTTCCATAAATGCCCTTGTAGAGTATGGTAGAGTAAAAGAGAGGGGACTTCGAAGCAAGAGAGCTCTGGATAAAATTACTAGCTCCCACAATGATTATGGATGTTGTGAAGATCAGAGTTAAGCATCAAGCATATTAAATGTCTGACATGACCTGTGATTAGTATTCATTTAAAAAATTCTTATAGGCAGTATCTTTGAGTCTCCAATCTCTACCTGGCAGGGAAATATATTACAAATTGAACCATTCCACCAAATGCTGGTGAGGGATATACCTCCACCTCCACCACCACCAGCACCAATGACAGCACAAGGCAGACTCCAGTTCCTCTCAATCCAAGAAGAATCGCATAAAAGATAAGGTTGTTTTTTTCTGGATAACGTGGTCAACAAATGTTATCAAAGCACAGAAGAGGTTGCACAACACAATCATCCTACAGGATTTGGAAGGGGGAAGAGGTGAAACCATACTCTTCAGCAGTGGTTGCAGACAGGTAGGGAGATGACAGACATAAGAGGCATGGAGTTTCGCAAAGAACTCCTGGAAATTGCCTGCTTGAAAGCTGCAGGCACCTGGTGCTGTCTCTGAAGGTTTTCTTTCAGTTCTGGTAGTTCTTGATTCCATAAATGTTAGTGGAAGCTTTCTTGACCTTTACAGCTCCAACACTCCTGGTGAACATATAAGCCTCGAATTCTGTCCATTGAAACTACTCCTACTTTCAATAACTAGATTATTATTTAGCTCTTAACTATTCATTTTCCATTTCATCCTGTTCTTATAAATTTCCATAACTTTATAACTTACTGAATTTCAGTATAATTATAAATTCAGAGCCTCCTTTTATTTATGTACTTTTTTTTGTCCATGACATGAAAATCTTATAGTTAACAGTGACCTTAGTTTTTTTTTAAATTTTTTTAATGTTTATTTATTTTTGAGAGAGAGAGAGAGACAGACTATGAATGAGGGAAGGGTAGAGAGAGAGGGAGACACAGAATCTGAAGCAGGCTTTAGGCTCAGTGCTGTCAGCACAGAACCCGATGCCAGGCTCAAACTCACAAACAGTAAGATGTGACCTGAGCCAAAGTCAGACACTTAACCAACTGAGTCATCCAAGCACCCCAGTAGTGACCTTAGTAAGCAGACTGGATAAGCAACACAACCAAAGGTAATGGTTGGCAAACCATGAAGGCCCTTGTGGTGACCATGGAGGAGGGACATTTGTATTCCTTTTCTCAACTGGAGTAACTTATGTGAACTTTCATTTGAACAGAATATTATACTGGGGTGTGTGCTCTACAGAATGAATGAATGAATGAATAATTGCGTCTTTGGGGAGGGAAGGTGATAACAGTGAGGATTCATAGAGGAGGGGACATGAGGTGGGTATAAGAAAATAGGTTTTTGTGGAAGGAGGTTATTTCTCCCAGAAGCTCAGCAAGGACATGGCTGGAGATGAGGTGTGTGGAGAGTGTGAAAAGGTGGGAAAGTCTTTGAGGAGGAGACAGAGGCTAAATCCTGGAGTTCCTAGTGGGATGTATGCAACAGTTTGGATTTTATCCAAGTTTTAGAAAAAGGAGACATTGAAGACTTTTAACGGGGTGGAAAGAGCATGAGTTGACATCATCAGAAGTAAGTGGGCATGTAGTCTCTTCATTCTGGATTTGGCCTTCTTTCCCTTGTGTACAGAAGGAACAACAAAGAAGCGTTGTCAAGAAAAAGGAAAAGCCTTGGCCTTGCTCATAGGTGGGGATGGGGAACCTAACCTGCATGATCTCAATCTATTTATTTTTAAAGTTTATGTATTTATTTTCAGAGACACAGAGAAAGTGCAAGTGGAGGAGGGGCATAGAGAAGAAGAGAGAGAGAGGATCCCAACCAGGCTTGGCACTGTCAGTGCAAAGTCGGACACGGGGCTGGAACTCACAAATCGTGAGATCATGACCTGAGCTGAAACCAAAAGTTGGGCGCTTAATGGATTGAGCCATCCAGGCACCCCTGCAAGATCTCACTTTTATCTCACAAGAGCTCCTGAGGACAGAGGCTCCATATAAAAGCCAAGTCACATGATCAGGAAGGGACAAAATGGGGCAAAAACTCAGGTTTGCCTGACTTGCAGGGCATGATAGCGAGTTGCTTCTGGGCCTCATCCCGATTTTGAATGAATCACTTTTAACTGTTTCCATTCGTTACTTTAAATACAGAATAAGGCAGTAGTACCCTTCAATCTTTTGGATTCTGTAATTCTAATCATAGAAGCAATTTGAGTTTGTGAAAATGCTTAACCTTCTCAAATGCAGACAATACTAACGATCACTGCCTATAGTGGGCTGAAGTCCTGTCATTCCTAAAAGCGACCCCAGGGAGCAGGTTATTGCTTTCCAAACATGATAAAGAGGCCATGAAACAAAAGTGTTTGAAATTCTACCAATATAAACAAGAGTGGTTCTTCTCTATTAATGCATTAAAACAATTCTATAAAAAGTAGAAAATTCCTTACAGCCCCAACTGCCAAATCTGCCTCTGAGTTCCAGAGAGTCTGCATCTCCCAGGTCAGAGTCTAGATTTCAAAGATGCTCTGAATGAAGAGGAAAAATTCTCTCTGCTTTGGACTGGCCCCAAGAATGTCAACACTGGTGGCCTCTGAGCTGCTGCCTGTGCCGCAATTTCATCTCAGTTTGCTGAGCTAGGGTTAGGTATGAAAGGCCTTAGTGACAAAAGAGGAACTGCATAGAGCCCCTCTGGGTATGCATATCTGCATCAGGAACAGGCCAAGGGGATGGGACACATTAAATACAACACAAATTTCTAAATCTGCTCTTTAAAAGTGTGTCTTTCCCAGCAGGAAGTTGATGTCTTATAAAGTTGGTTATGTTTACTAAAGGAAATCTAGAAAATGTAAAAAGTAAGAATTAAAAAATTATTCTTGAGACCACTAGTTGGTGGAATGGAACACTAGTTCCATTATCATTTGTGTATTTTTCCCAGTCTTTAGGGTAATAAATAGGTTTTTGTTTGCTTTTTTACATAGCTCTAACAATAATATATGGTTTTTATTCTGCTGACGTTTACCTTTAATTGCAATTCTATCAATAATGAAATACCTTCTTGAAATAAAGTGATTAATTTAATCTCCTGAGGAATAAATTCATTGGACTGTCCTCAAGAAAACATGGTTACAGGGGTGCCTGGGTAGCTTAGTCGGTTAAGCGTCCAACTTCGGCCTAGGTCGTGATCTCTCCATTCCTGAGTTCAAGCCCCACATCGAGCTCTGTGCTGACAGCTCAGAGCCTGGAGCCTATTTAAGATTCTATGTCTCCCTCTCTCTTTCTGCACCCCCCCCCCCCCCCGCTCAGGCTCTGTCTCTCTCTCTCTCTCAAAAATAAACATTAAAAACATTTTAAAAACATAGTTACAAAACAACAAATATTTCCAGCATATTCTAAACAAAAATGACAGGTTCTCCTAAAATGAAATATTACCAGGTAAGTATATGCATCTGTATGCCAAACAAATGTAGATATTCAGTTTTGGTATAAAAAGTGGCAAATCAGTCTAGTTTGGGTAATTGGCAGTTTAGAAAATGGAGTACAGTAAATGTTAAAAGTTTGATCAAAATAAAAACAGAACATAGGTAGAGGTTTTTATAAGCAAAAGAGGCAAAGAAAGGTAAATAGCTGCTAGTAGGGGAGGTTGGAAGGTAACTTTCTTTCTCTAAAATTCCTGATCATGAGAGTAAAAAAAATAGCTAACTAGGAGAGATATAAATATATCTGAATATATATGCAGATGAAATGAGAATAAGAGACTGATTTATAAGAGTATATTATATATTACAAATATTTTCCAAAATGTAGAAAGCATCAAAGAATAAATATTGAATAGTGTCTGTTTTCCCCCAGTAAATAACAAAACTTTCAAAAAAAAATCAAACAAATAGTTCAGGAACAAAGCAATTCAAAAGAGAATAAATGTCCTAGAATATGTTAACACAACATTAAGTGGCTATTTAGAATGCATTTGGGCCCACTTAAATTAGATGATTATATAGATTTTTTAACTACTCAAATAAAATGATAATTAATAGTAAACTATTTATTTTGCTGATTGATAAGCTCATTAACTGAATTAATAATAATTATGAAACATTTTATTTGGAGAACAGAAGTATGGATGAATTAATGAAAGCCAATAAGAATAATAGGGAAGAATTCAAGCTGCTTTCTGTTTGCATGATCTTGGGTGAATTACTGAACACCCCTGTGCTTCATTTTCCCCATCTGCAAAATGGGAATAATAGTACCTATCTCATGACTATTAAGACAATTAAAGGAGATGAGGTATTTGAAGGGCATGACACCATACTAGCATATGAACCCAAAGGGAGCATTGTACAAGATGAAGGAACTATGGGAATCAGATTTAAAATTCACGTTTTCTTCTCTCCTGCTTGACATTACTTAGGAAGTACTCTGAGTATTTATGACTAAAGACATTACCATAGACAAAGTCAGCAACCTCTGACTGATGCACAGTTGTGCCCATCTTTTACAAGGGATAGAAGGCAGATAAAAGGAACACTAATCTTCACTTGTTTCTCCCTAAACAACTCTGCTGTTGAAAACAGAAGATTTGCCCAGGAGTTTAACAATAAAAAAGGGTAAGAATAATCCAGTAGGGGGTAAATTCACCCAGATGACAGGTGAAGTTGGTGTAATGATCATTTCTGTGCTATTTAAAGGTCCACTAATCAGTTATGGGTATAAGTTCATCCTAGTTTTAATGATGGTCAAGCAAAATCTTCCTATTCTCTACACTGAAAACTAGACAAAAATGTCAAGGAGCAAATGTCATCATGTGGCTACATGTTCAGCCTTCGTACAACTCTGTTAATGGGTCTCTTAGAGTCTCGTGGAATAAAGTCAAAGTGCTGGGTTAGTTCTCAGGTGGGCGTCTTAACTGCTTTCACACTTGTTGACCTAAATCAGACTTGGCTTGTCAGCTTGCAAATATATGATATTGAGGGACCTGTGGTTAAAGTTAAGGACGTGAGTAATAGTTAAGAAAGTAGGGGAAGGGATCAGTCCTAACGATGGTAGATTACTTCAAAAATACCAGATCCGTGCATAAAAGATGGTAGAAGGTGATGTGTTCATTGAGAAACACACCTTTTGAGGGACATACTGGAAAGTTCCCTCAGTTTGCTATTTCATCTCAGTTTGCTGTCTGATCATCTTCACACCCTCCAAAAAAATGTATAAGATAAATATTCCAATAATCTCAAAAGCCCATTCTAACTTTCTCTTTGTTCCAGTTGTTTTCATTAGCTTTGTTTCTCCAGATAAGACCTCCTTTTGGGTCTGCTTCATATTTCTGTAATCTTCTCGAGAGGTCAGGCCCCCAGACTCCTGCTATGGCCTTCATTATTCATGAGATAAGATCAGATTATCTTCTCACCTGGAGGGCAGTGGCAAAACTTTGGTGTGACTTAGAGTAGCTTCTCATCTTTCCATCTGGCTGGACTAAAGATTCCTGTTAAAGGCTTGATTTCTTTGATCTTTTATTAGAAGGTCCCCCTTTGATAAGTTGTCTTGTAACAACCCAGCACCTTACTTTTTCTTTGGTCTTTTATTGAACTGAATTCCCTACTTTTTGGAGCTGGGGACAAAAGGGGCAATTTTTGAAGAGTAAAGGGCTCCAGGGTCTCTGAAATGTAATTTAGTCTGATCATCTTTTCTCAAGGACAAAATAATATATCCATCTCTGTTATGAGTTGTGTGTAGAACCTACTCATATCATCTTCCATTGCTTGCTGAGCGCATGCAGGAATGAATGGCTGTGATGTGAGATTTATGAAGCCCCTTCCTCCCCTCAGTGTCTCCGAGCCTATTCACATTTACTACCCAAGCATTAGACCCTCCTGACAGATGTGATGGAACTGGTACCAGGAGTCCCTTCCAGCCGTGTCTGTCTTTGATGTTTTATTAAGTGTATGATTTACTATTTCTTCCTTTGATTTACTAACAACAGTAAGAAATAAGGACCTTAGGTTGGTAACAAAATCCAAATGGTCACTTTTAAGGAATTGTTTAAATGTATTAGTTTTCAGAGCAGTGAGGCCTCCACCAAGAATATTTTCCCAGTGTCAAGCCTATGTCCAAATTTGAGGATGGTTCTACGATCTAACCATACCATTTGAAAAAAGTTTAAGCACTAGGCTGGCAGGAAAGGTGGTTATTGTGTGTGTGTGTGTGTGTGTGTGTGTGTGTGTGCAAATTAGCAAATCCTTCACCTGGTTAAATAAAGTAACAATGATGTCATTCCTTATAGCTCCTTGCAACCTAGAAAAGAGCTAGAAGTTGATCAGTGTTATAGACATTTCTTCCTTCCTCCTTGGTCCTCATAATCATAATTTCTCAACACTGGAAAATAGAAAGCCAGATGTTTATCACTACACAGATCTTGAAGGACACCACAAGGAATGCTACATTTTCGAACTTGGGACCTTGTTATGCTTGAAGCTTAACTGGTGGGACATCAACATTCTTTGCCTTGTCTTTGCAAAATATTTGCTGTAAAGTGTAAATAAAGAAAAGGGAGTATTTCGTCACATTGCTATGCTAAAACATCTGGTATCTGGGGTTGTGTTTATACCCTTCTGCTCTGCAGGCTCGTCCTTCAAAGCAATCTGGATTTTTCTTTCACCTCTTTGAATGTCCAAAAAGTGACTTTTATGTTTTTCTTAGGAAGACGATTTTGTCCAAGCATATGGAGCATCTTAAATACCGAGGCCAAAAAAACAAGTCAGTAAAGGAAAGTCCTTCCATTTATCTTTACAGCACACCTGCTTATATCCCAAGGGCTCTTTGTCACTCAGGGCTCTACCTCCATTCTCAAAATGTTAGATCCAAAAATAACACAGTCCTGTTTGGAATATAATCTCACTTTAAAGTGTATTTCCACCTTGCCCTGTTCCAAACAATATTATTACAAAGAATCACTTAATTATGATAAAGCAAATAAATAAGAACTGAGAGAAGAAATTAAATAGGAAATTTAGTGGAAATTGAACAGAAAATAAAGGTCAGAAGGCAAGAAATAAGCTTAATACACAAAATGCATGCTATATGATCACTAGAAGTGAGCTGCAAATTTGGCTCTAAATTTCCTAGCACACAAGCTAAGAAATGAAACAGGATTAATCATATGAGAGTTTCAACATTGAAAGAGAAAAACAAACCAGCTGCCCAGGAGAAATTATCTCTTGTTCTGGTACAGAGGATCATGAGAATTTTTGTCTCTGTGTCTTCATAAAGAAAACACTTCAATGGTGAGAAAAGTATCTTCAATATCATTCTTGCTATGAATGGCTCCACAAGGTCATTGTAATAGTGTTCCTTAAAGTAGATCCACAAAGTTCCTCCAAAGCAAGATTCCACGAAAGGAATCCTAAGAAATCATCTGAGAACACAGATCAGGGCGCATGGGTGGCTTAGTCGGTAGAGCAGTTGAGCATCTGACTTCAGCTCAGGTCATGATCTCAGTTCGTGAGTTCGAGCCCCATGTCAGGCTCTGTGCTTACAGCTGGGAGCCTGGAGCCTGCTTTGGATTCTGTATCTCCCTCTCTCTCTCTCTGCCCCTCCCCTGCTCATGCTATCTGTCTCTCTCTCTCTCTCTCTCTCTCTCTCTCTCTCTCTTCCTCTCTGTCTCTCTCTCCCTCTCTCTCTCTCTCAGAAATAAATAAACATTAAAAATTTAAAAAAAAATAAAAAGCATAGATCACTGGTGGTCTTATAGAATCCAAGGGTTGCATTGTAATTTACTGACTGCTTAGCCTTAAGACAAATTCTTCATAAATATCCACTCATGCATTTGTTTAACAGAAAAAAAGAAATTGTTATACACTGGTAGTGTGCCAACCATTGTTCCTGATGCTGGGGATGTAGCAAACTAGATGAATTCTCTGTTTTCATGGATCTTAAATCCTAGTGAGGTGGTAAGAAACAGACAATTAAAAGGCAAACAAAGAAAACTATTTCAGAGACTAACAGTGATAATGCTGAGACAGATATTTGGTTGGCTAATGGTACAAGCAGGGGCTCCTTTCAATAGGATGTCCGGAGCTGCCTCTCTCAGGCAGTGACCCTTGAGCTGAGTGATGAATCATGAGAAGGGACCAGGCAAAAATATGGAAAATCCCAGTGATCACAGCACAGTGAACAGTCCTGCAAATCTACAAGGATAGACTTGAGCTTGATGTGTTAGAGGGACTCATGGTCCTGGAATAGAGTGTACAAGGAGGGTAGGAGCAGGAAGACCTTGAACCTGCGTGGCTTTCTCTGGCTTCTTTGTGTGAGTTAGAAAAAGACTCATCTACCTTAAAACAGTTGAATTTCATCATTTGGCAATTTTCATAATGCCTTATAATTATGGTGATTGTTTGGTGTTTTGATATGTCAGAAGACCTTTTACTAACCTATGTCAGAAAATTGTCATAACAAATACAGTCATCTCTGATGTCATGTGATTCATGTTGATGGCTATTATAACAATACTCCAATATTATTTTGGGAACAGTCTTGGTCAGTAAAGGACCACAGCTAACATGGCAGTGGGGGTCAATCAATAGACCTCCATACTGAGGAACTGGACTCCCTAATTTCAGTGACACTAAGTATTCTAACGTGAGTCTTCACAGGCTCTGGGTGTCTGCCAGTTGCAAGCTGGTCAGTGTTAGAGGTGCAGAAATTCTTTCAGGTGCTAAGGAGCCCCTTGAGGCACTGTTTTAGAAGAGATGGTTATTAAATCATCACTCAAGCTGCACATCATCCCCATAAGTGTTAAAAGTGAACAATCTACTCCCTTATCCTTGGCAAAACTGGAAGATTATTGTGAGAAACGAGAACATACCTCCTAACCAGAAAGATCGTCTAAGGTTTTAGAAATCTCTAATGTAGTTAAGCAATAGTTTACTAACATGCAGAAAGTATAAAGCACACTGATCACAAGGGAAATGAAATATGTAGCAGAAGAAAAGGGAAATCCATAAATCACAACTCTGGGGGTGTGAAGTAAGTCCTAATGTTTAAAAGCAGCAATGTTCAATATTCTATCAGTTGTTATAAAGGATGTTTAATAATGGCAGAATTTACTAGGAAAAATAATGCACTTTTAAATGAAAGTGACACCATCCTGTAAGTTTTGACACCTTGAAAACAGGTGCCACAACAGCTTTTTATCATATTTTCTTAACACCATTATGACATCAGTCTATGGCCGCCAATAAATTATCGTTAAAAAAACAAAATCAGTGTGATATTAGAAGGTTCTAGAAGGGATGCTAGTATTTAAACCTGGAAACCAAAACTAGCATATTATTTAATAATAATTTGTACACAATTGTATTTCCTTCTTCTAAATGCTATATAGGAAGTTAATTCATAGGTAATAAAGGGGAAAAGATTCTTTAAAAATAGCAAATATACTCCTACCCTCCTTCCACAGACTACTTTTAATTTGCTGTGAACTCTGAATGGCTGTTCAGCTTGAGTAAATGTTATATTCATCTCCTTAGTGTTCTATCTTCTTTTCTTTAGTTCAGTTTGAAGGGATAACTAAGAACCATATTTCCAAGGGATTCCCAGCCTTTTATAGATGATTGCAAAGTCAGACTCTTTGAACTCTTCATGTTTAAGCATTCTTAAATTTAAGTTTCTGTTTAAATTCTCTCTCTAAGAATGGGTACATGGACACAAATCCATTTGCCCTACTCATCCCCCCCTTCCTCTGTGAATATCATCAGCTTGTGTGAAAAATGGATAAAATTGGGTGTGAGGAAATAAGATATCAAGGCATTTCAAGAACTCTCTTTAACAGCCAAATTATGTCATTAGTTAGGAAAAAGATTAGTTGCTCTACAAGCAAAGAGTATTAAAAGTCCATTCATATCAGTCAGAATTTTCCACACTAAAATAATTCTGTCGTCTGTCTGGGGTTTGAAGATTCACTCGGTCCGTCCAGCAGCTAACCAAAAATTCCTTGCTTTGCTGCTGTTAGACACAGCACATTTCTAGAATGTGCAAACATTGATTCTTTGTCTATACTGCAGAAAGCTAAGCAGACATTTGGCAGTTGCTCAGTTCCTTGCGCCAGTGGAGACAACCAGCTGTCCTAAATTATTCTATCAGGCTTCACAAACAAATGCTGACTTCACTTAATAGCTGTTTAGACCTCTCTGCGTAGTGGGGTGTTAGAATTAACATAAAACAGCATAATTTGCTGTTAATTATGCTAACGACTATAATCACATTCTCCATATTTTTATGGAACAAAACCTAACAAGTTTTCAAGATTTGAGGCATGCAGGGGCTTTGTTACCTCCAAAATGAAACTGGAGAACTTCTCTGGAAGAGATAAAAGGACCTCGCAATAGTAGCTAATATGTCCAGTAGGCTCTCCCTCTGTGCAGGGCATCATGCTGAGCTCCTTGTGTACATTATTTCATTCTTTCATCATAAAACCCCTGTGGACTAGTTATCGCCATTGCTATTTCAGAGTGCCAAGGTTTAGAAATGTGCAGTGACCTGCTCAAGTTTAGACAGCTAGTAGGTAAGTGGAGTAGTCGATTTTGAATCCTGCTGTCTGTCTCCTTAACATCTTCAAAACCTGTATGGACTGCTTAGCCCAGGATCATCCAGGCTGTCAGGTTTGACGGACTGAGTGATACAATATCGCTAAATACAAAATGAAGGCAATAGCTATTTTCTGAAACTAATATGGCTGGTCTCAGAGATAATCATGTCAATCAAAGCTTATATCTTGCTGATTATTTCGAAAAGAAATCAAAACTGACTCTCAAAACATATGGTTTCCTCACTTTTAGCAATTGATTGACTACCGTTTCACTTTGACACAATCCCTTTTTCTCTAAAATCCTAAAATGCTATCGGAGGAGAGGAACAGAAAATACTGATAGGGAACCTTATGTAGAATCTGATAAAAAATCTTTTAAGGTGGAAAACTTGATTTATTTAGTAATGCATTTGTAAAAACAATGAAAAGAACTGAAAAGATATTTGCCTACGGGGTCAAATACACAGTCTGCTTGAAAGCATCCTCCTCACCCCCTTAACATTCTTTTTATTTTTTCACCTTAAAACCCAAATCTGGATGTAAGCAGTATAAATGGTTTAAGAACACCCACTATGCCTCCGTGCCTCATTCTTTCTTTTGGGCATGTGTAGGAGGAACAGAATGTAGCCAACAATAAACTCTAGTATAATTCTACTGCTGGAACATCATATGTGCTCAGAATGTCTGGTGAATTAATGAAAGAATGTTTAAAATGAGTACATTATATCAGAGTCATTTTCTAAAAAGCAATTTAAGGATGGAACAAGATCTTTACTAAAGTTCTGAGGAAAGGAACTTCGCAGGTTATATTAGCCTTTTTTTGTATATAAATATATAAATCACCGGCTATATGGTGAAATTTTGACTTTACAGATAATATGCTTATGCAACTCAAAATACCTTGACAGATTACTCCCACCTACCTGTGCCCCAGCAGGGCAATGGATTGGATTGGCTGTGGTCATGCAGTACGGAGTCAAAACCTGTGCTTCCCATGGCCAAAAAACCTGTACTATGTAAAACAAGTAAGGGAGATCCAGGGGATCTTTGTCTTAAATCCCACATAAATCATGACAATTTTAAAATACAAAGTGACTCTTCTAGCCAGGATGGTCTAAGGAACTATTCATTTTGCAAAGAAAATGGGTGTGGGATTATTAACTTTTTTTTCTGTTACTGTCCTTATTGGGCTGTAAGGAGCCACAGGGAATCAACGTAGTAGACTTCGTTAGTTGTCTCTCCTCATTTTCCCCCTTTTCTCCTTCCTAACTTCACTCTGAATTTCATAGCCATGTGATTTTCCAGGGATTTTCTATACCTCAAGTTCTCCAGAGTCCTTACTTAGACCAGTCTTCATAGTTCATATCCCCAATTATAACCAGTTCGTGGGTAGGCATATGACACAAGCCAGACAAGTGAGGGCCAGAAGATGCAGTTCCAGGATTTGGGGTTGAGGTATCTGGGAAGTAAAATTCCTCACTATCCACTGGAAATGAACAAGGAAATATTTAACATCAGGAGCCTCTGAAAGATATCTTGTGCTACAAAGAAGACCCAGTCTGAGAATGGAGCTAATCAGAACTGACAAATGGGAAGAGAAAAACAAGGTTTTTGGGGATGCCTGTAGACTTTTCAGTAACATAGGCCAGAGAATTCCCCTTATTTTTAAAGACAAGTTGACTTGGCTTTAAAATCCTACAACAGAAAGGATGTCCAGTGTTATAGGCATATATACTTTATATTAGGCAGTACTGTACACATAGTAGGTTAAAGAGTGGAAAGTTCCTGAAGCATGTTCTGTCAGACTAGGATACTGAGTTTTAAATAAGGATGCTTGTCTTGAGTTTTATCATTGTTATTTCAGGACACCTGAGCCATTATTTAACTTAAGATCAGTCAGAGAACTAAAAACCCTTTAATTTTTCTTTTTTGTTTAACAGATTTATATTTAACCTGTGAGTTATTTATTTCCAAAGAAATCTGTAAAGTAGAAAGTACATTCCTTAACCAAATGCTCGTTTGTAACCTGTGAGGTTTCTTTTGTCAGGCTATTCTTTGTATTTGTGAAACAAGTGAAAATGAATTGCTTTTTATGTCTTAAACTTGATTAGCATTCATTTCGATGAAGAACTTCAATTGCCCTTAGAATCATATCTCAAACCATTTTTCAAAATAGATATAATTCTTGTTTAGGCTACATTAATGCTTACTATCCCTCTGCCTATTTTTGATTCCTGCTAGTTAGTCTTAGACACCTTGCCAATGCTTTGGTACGTGCTGGGCAGACATGAGATAGGGCTCCATGTCATGCCACGTGATAGTGAGTTCACACGTCATTCAGACCAAAGTGTGCTCCCAGCTTCTCTATGGTGTCTGAGTGTCTACTAATGAGTCAATTAATTCATGCTATTATTTATGACACAGGAGAGAGAAGTCACACCTCTACTAAAGCTAATCTTTTTGAACTTTAATCCCCCCCAAATAAAACTTTGATCTGTTAGACAGTTTCTTTTCCTTTGAGTTGGCAAAAGGACTGAAGCAATACTAATACTTATTGAATACACACTGTCTCAGCTGTCACATATATTATCTCTCTGAGTCTTAGAAAAACCATGCAAGTTGTATTTCATCTTCCCTTCACAGATGAGCTTAAATAATATGTTGTAGCTAATAAGGATGGGAATGATACTAGACTAAGAAGGAAAAGAAGCAGGTAGGAATTGCCACTGACTGGCTCCAGTTTAATTTTTAGCTTACCACCCCGTCTCTCTGGCTAGTGGTGGTTTCTCAGGATTTCCTAAGGCCGACCCTAAGTGTTTTTTTAGCTATGCCTTAGATTATTTGTCAAAGTGGAGCCTATGAGCCAGAATCTATATGACTAGTGTGTCCTTAAACCACAAGTAATTTACCATGCATCCAATACTGTATTTTTAAAAAATAGAAGTTCATCGATACAGAAATTTGAAACTCTGGTGACATTGGAGATTGTTTGGTCCATCCCTTTCATGGTTCAGGCAAGGCAGCCGAACATCTGGACCCACAGTCACAGAACCCCTCTCGAGAACCACTGGAATTGGAACCAGGTTGCCCTGGCTTGCTATTTCCTATATTTATCCAACTCCAAAACCAAACTGGCAATGAAGTAAATTAATAGGAATTAGGGAAGGTAAAGAGGAGTTATCAGAGGAGAGCCGTAATAGCTATATCCAAGTAAAAATTAAGTCACCCAAGTGACAACTTAATATGTTTATGGGTTAAGGAGAAACACAATTTTTATTAATAAGGAGAAATAATAGATTCGACACAGCGAACATTTGGTAGTCTTATATTCATTATTATTAAGAGCTGTGGAGGCACCTGAGTGGCTCAGTTGATTAGCATCCAACTTAGGCTCAGGTCATGATCTCACAATTTGTGAGTTCAAGCCCCACAACGGGCTCCCTGCTGAAGCGCAAAGCCCCGTTTGGATCCTCTGTCTCCCTCTCTCTGCCTGTCCCCTGCTCCTACTCCCTCTCTCAAAAATAAATAAACACTAAAAAGGAAAAGAACTATCCAGGTACATTGACCTTTTTTTTTGGGGGGGGGGGAGAAACATGAAAGAAAAAGAAATAATAAAGTGACATAAAACTCCAGTGGCAAAGTGGAGATATGATGTTAGTAGAAAACAGAAGAAAGAAAATAACTTCTAAAAAATGATACATGAAAGATTAAGCAAAAAAAAATTTAAGAGCAAATTTTAATTGCTTCTATATATTATGACATTTTCTTGAACATTTTGTTGGCAGTATCATTCTTTCATCCTTCATGGGCTAAGGACATAGCTGGAAATTATTCGGCACATAGATATAAACTTCAGCTTTATCAACAAGTCTGCCACACATGGGGTGCACTGTAACTTCAAAGGGCACCATTCATGTAGACAATGGTGGGAATGACTCGCCCCAGTCAGTCACTGCCTGACCTAGTCAACTGTACATTGTACTCCTGTCGGATAGACGCTGTCAGATAGTTGATTATATCATAAATGTTGTATCCCCTAACCGTAAATAAGTATTTTCCTCTTATTTTTCAAGGTACAATTTGGAAAGACATGGTTTATTCCTTACATAAATGTAAAACAAGATGCCTGTGGGAAAGGGATTTTCTTAAAGGACCGAACAAGACACGCATATGTCCTAAAGCTGGTTACCTGCTCTGTTGACACACACAGGGTTCCAGATCCAGCCAAATGGAGAGAAAGATTTATTTTCAGAGTATCTGTGTTACTTTAAACAAAGGGCACAAAATGCTTTCTTAAAAGGTCATCTTTTATATATCTTATTGCCACATTGTGAAACCCCACTTACTGGTGACCAACACAGTTACTACACCTAAATAAATAGAAAGGAAAGCCTGCCTCATGAAACACTTAAGAAAGAAATGGAGAAATGTGCAGTCTGTAACCTCAGCTCCGACCCTAACGTGGTGTGTGGTCCTGAGAAAGCCATTTAACCTCTTGGTGTCTTCGATTCCTTTTAGAGGTCTCGAATTTCAGGGGGTGAAGTGAGGATAGAATTTTGGAATTATCTCTCTTAAAACCCAGGAATGCTACAAGAATGAATGAATATTTTCTAAATGCAGACTAAAATTTTCAATAGGAAAATATTTTGGCTAAGAGCTGTGTGTGGGGTGGATAAAGGAGTTTTGGCCATTTCAGATTTTGATGTCAAATTACTTTTATTTTTTTTTTCTTTCCCACAGGATCACTTAATAACTTTGTGGGTTAAGGAAAAACAGTTTTTATTAATAAGGTGAAAAAATAAATTCAATGCAGTTTTCAGAATATTAGCATTTGCTACCCTCATATGCATTATTAAGAAGTGCAAAGTGATACAGGCGCATTGCTCTCTCCTGCAGTAAATAGACATGTACCAACAAATGGGATATGTTTCCATATCATAACACATCAGTTTCTATAAGGCAAATAAAGCACAAAGAGCTCAAAGGCATTTTCAGCAATTCCAGGCCCAACTGTTGGAAAACAATTTTGCATCTGTAATGATTATATATAAGATATAGACATCTTAGCATATACAAACACCCTGGAAAATTTAATCTATGGAATTCTGTCCTGGGGGTCCATGGAAGAAGTTTAGAATATAGCTAACATTAAAAATAGTTAATATTTATTGAGCACCTAATGTACACTTAAATATTTAAACTGATTCATTTAAATGCTTAAGTGGGAGGGGCGCCTGGGTGGCTTAGTCAGTTAAGACTGTTAATCTCGGCTCAGGTCATGATCTCACAGTTCGTGGGTTCAAGACCCATGTTGGTCTCTATCTCTTAGGGTTCTCTCTCCCTCTCTCCCTGCCCCTGCCCCACTCATTCTCTCTCTCTCTCTCTCTCTCTCTCTCTCTCAAAATAAATAAACTTACAAAAATAAAATAGATACTTAAGTGGGAGAGGGAGAGGATGATGCAGGAAGTCTAGTTGAGAACCTGTTTTGAAAGGCCTGCTTAGAGACTATGAGGTAGGGACTGTTGCTATATCACTTTTGGAAATGAGAAGACTGGGGTCCAGAAAGGTTAAGTCACTTGACACATGTAAATGGAGAGCTAGGATGAGCTCTTTGGTTTAGGATTATGGACTCTGTAAGAGATACATCATGACTCTACCGTAAGATTAGAGTGTTCAATCTCAACAGACAAACGAAAGTTGGAGAGTTAGAGCTTCAGGAAATACATTATATAAACCTAATTTTGAACTTGTTCTTTGAGTTCATCATGAGGCAATCCAAATTAAACCATGTTAATGACACTTGAGCATTTACTCCAACTCTCTTAGTGCTGGGGAAAGAGAAAAGGAAATCTGTAACTCCAGTCACAGTGGCTAGGAATCCAGACCTCATGGGTATCTGCCTGCACTTTATGATGTTTGTCTGACTGTGGGGCTTCAATTCAAACTAAATGTTTATTGAAGGTCTTCCATCTGTTAAGAACTGTGTGAGGCACCAGAGATATGAACATGAGGACATCAAGCAGTTTCCAACCTAGCAAGGGAGTCTGACATACATACAAAGGCCCACAGTACCAAGTGGACAGTTTACTTAGGGTATATGAACAAAATGGCATGGGAGCCCAAGAGAGGGCTATTAATTTTGCTGGGAGTTAGAAGACAGGTGAGTGTTGGTTAATGGGGGCAACAAGTCAAATGGAGTCATCCTGCTTGAGTATACACATGAGGGACCGATGTGGTTCATTCTGGATGTGGCAGGTGCTCAGGTATAACCATCAATCTAGAAACACAGGGAAGAATCACAAGATGAAGTTAGGTGGGGTGGATTATGAATATCATGCTAAGACATCGTAACTCTGCCTTGGAGATAATGCAGAATTATTGTAAATTTTTTTAATGTTTATTCATTTGTGAGAGATGGAGAGAGACAGAGCATGAGCAGAGGAGAGGCAGAGAGAGAGGGAGACACAAAATTTGAAGCAGGCTCCAGGCTCTGAGCTGTCAGCACAGACCCCAACGTGGGGCTCGAACCCATGGACCGTGAGACCATGACCTGAGCTGAAGTTGGTTGCTTAACTGACTGAGCCACTCAGGTACCCCAGTAAGTTTGGTTTTTAAAGAAGGGTGAAGTGACATGATTAGATACGAATTTTAGAAAGATGAATTAGGTTAATTTGCTTTTTTTTTTAAAGTGTTTATTCATTTTCAGAGAGAGAGAGAGAGAAAGTGGGCAGGGGAGGGTCAGAGAAAGGGAGACAAGAATCCCAAGCAGGCTCCGCACTGTCAGAGCAGAGCCCAACTTGGGCCTGGAACTCACTAACTGTGAGATCATGACCTGAGCTGAAATCAGAAGTCAGACATTCAACCATCTGAGCCACCCGGCAACTCATTGAATAGGTTAATCCTCTTAATAAAAGAGTACAAAATAGGAAGAAAGCAGATTAAAAGGGTGAAACACACGCATTTCAATCAGTGCGGGCCTCAGAGTAGCGGCATCAGTGTTGGCATTTGTTAGAAATGCAAATTCTCAGGCCTTATCAGAGAGTTATGGGTGGAGTAGACAAATGTATGTTCCAGGTGCTTCTGATGAATGCAGTCTGAGAGCCAGTGATTTACTATATTGGAAGGAAAAGAGGAACCATCAAGGGAACAGCCAGAGAAGAAGGAAGGAGGGCAAGAGGTGATGGCACAGAAGTTTTCCTGGAGAGAACTTTAGGTATAGTAAGTCTCAGATGCTGCAGAAACTTCAAGTATGAAGGAAACTGAGTAGAGGTCACAGGCCCTACACATTAGAAGGTTTGTGGGAGTAAGTACGCTAAAAAAAAAAAAAAATCAAGATTATAGCTGGGGAGGCATCAATTCAAAGGGAAACTAAGAGAATGGGAGTGTAGTCTACTTACTGAAGCAGTTTGTAGAAGCAAGATATTGATGGGGTTTTTTCTTCTTATTATTATTTTTATTTTAGAGAGAGAGTAAGTGGGGGGGGAGGGACAGAGGGAAAGAGAGACAATCTTAAGCAGGATACACACTAAGGCATGGACCCTCTGTGGGGCTCGATCCCATGACCTTGGGATCATGACCTCAGCCGAAATCAAGAGTCAGATGCTCAACCAGCTGAGCCACCCAGGTGCCCCAAGGTGTTGAGGTTTTGATGATACGAAAGACAGTTGTTGTTTTTTAAGTGGAAAACTTTAGTATGACTTTATGTTAAGGGGAAGTAAGATACTAGTTGATAGAGCAAGTTCTGAAAGGGTAATTTGATAAAATGGGATGGGAATCCGACCACAGTCTCAAAGGCAGAAAAGTGATGGAGGTAGTTCTCCTTTTGAGAAAAGAGAGAAGACAGTGAGCATGAAGATAAGTTTGTAGCTGGAAAGGAGAGACCTTGAAGATGCTCATGCCAGCAAACCTCTGTTCCCAGGGAAGCAATAGGCAAAGCTATTTTCTCTGAGAGCTGGTGAGACCAGAAAAACTTGAAAGTGGTCGTGGTTTGAAAAAGATTTCTGGGAACAGGAACATTGGAGAAAGCCCAATGACCCATTAAACAGAAATGGCCTCAGTTTCCTCTTCTTGCTCATTTCTTAAGTTTTTGTACATAACCCAAGTTGTAATTTGTCACCGCATTCTTAATGCCCCACCTTGTGGCCTGGCAGAAGGAGGATCTTTCTTTTTATTGAGACACTCACCAGGCTGTGGTACAGGTTTGACCTCAAAATCAGGTCAGCAGCATGGAGAGCAGGGTTGCTCTTCACTCGGTTCATTTCACTCTGTCCATGCCCCTTGAGAAGAGAATGAAGAGCATTTTTTTGTGGGCTTAGAAGGATCTAGCCAAAGGGGTAAATGAATTAATTTTGAGGATCCAAATATCCAGGGATGATTGTAATAATGCATGAGTGTTAGGATCTGCGTTTATCCTGCAGATCAGTTTTCTGGTATTTGCATGGGCCTGAAATGAATTAGGTAAATGCATTTTCCAGATCTTCCCATTATTCTAAAGTATATAATGGCATTTCAATTTATATAGTCTAGACTTGTTATCTCATACTGCTATTAAGCCATCAAACTCACAGAATTTCCCAGGCCACAGATTTCCCTTTTGGCTATTTTCACTCATCAGTTCTGTCCTATCACAGTGCACATTACTCATAGATTTGGGACCTAAGAAGAGAGTGAAGTTAATATTCTTGGATGACTGTGCAAATATGAAAAGAATCCTATTCCACTGATTCATTATTTTCAAATAATCCAGGTTACCATTTGTAGATGCCCCAAATAACTGAGGTCTTTGACCAGTGATAGTTTAAATTTTGGAAACTTGCTCTTTCAGCCCCGTTGTAGGCCTACAATTCTGGAGGACCAAATAAGTCACTTAGAAAAGGGATAAGCTGCATAATACCCACTTTACTTCCAATCATTAACAGTTGTCCCGCAGCTTTAAAGTTCATGAACGACAGCTGCCTGGGTGTCTTAGTTGGTCACGCATCTGACTCTTGGTCTTGGCTCAGGTCATGATCTCATGGTTCATGGGTTTGAGTCCCACATCAGACTCTACACTGATAGTGAAGAGCTTGTGTGGGATTCTCTCTCTCTTTTTCTCTCTGCCTCTCCCCTGTGCACATGCTTGCTCTCTCTCTCTCTCTCTCTCTCTTAAGTAAACTTAAAAAAATACTAAAGTTAAAGTGTGAATAAAAAAGTGGAAGGACTTGGGAAGGGGCTAGAGTCATAATGATGGAGTAGACAGGATATATGTTTTGTCTTCGTATCTTGGAATTCTGGAGTTTGCAAGAATGAATCATTGTTCCTGGTGACATTCCTTTTTAACAGGCAATCAAAATAACTACTCAGTAACTGTCTGCACATGAGCAATACCAAGAGTGAAAACAAGTCAGTTTGTTCATTAAAATTACTATTTTCATTTTTATCTAATGAACTCTTTTTTCCTTAATTCTAAATAATTTTCTATTTCAATTATTTATTCTAGGTTAGAAAACATTTTTATTTAGAACAAGGGTATGGTGAAAGTCTCTTCACATTGCAGACTCACTACCCTCAAATTATGAGATCACTGAAACTATCTACACCAATAGTATAAAAATCCCAAATGCCAGCATTTACTTTATTCTGTGTATTGTGCCTCTAATCCAGTATCAATTGATTATATTCAGAATGTTGCCCTCTAAAATATCTTTATAACAATTTCTTTGTAATGGAAAGAGAAGTATAAACTTCAACTCAAGTAATAATACTTTTTAAATGGAAGATGCTCCAGTCCATCCTTTCATTAAAAAATACACAATGCATAATATCATTTTTCTTATATCAAACTCAAACTATAAAAAAATACAAAAGCAATAGTGAAAGTTTTCCCACATCTTTCCTCAAGCCTATTTCCTCTATAGAGGAAATCACCACGCTAGCTGATGTGTTTCTTTCTAGAACATTCTTTGTGTGTTAGTTTTCTTTGGTTTGATAATAGGAAAAAGACTCTTTGGTTGTTCTCTGCCCCCAGAATTTACAGAAAGTATAAAAATGGACTATTTGTATGAGCCAGTGAAAAATGTGAAGACAAGATTGAATTTCTGATGCCTAGTAAATAATCTGAAGCTTTAACATTTTTATTACACAGGCTTATCAGCATCAGTTTCATGCCGCACATATTTTGTACTTTTGTCATTGCCTATGTCCCAGTGGCACATAAATGAATAAACATGTCCAATGTGCTCTTGGAATTTACATTCTATATGAAGACTTCACATATGTAGTCTTCAAAATTCCAAATTAAACAGCTATTGAAATAGAATTTTCTAAAACTTTCCACTATTTTGTCAGGGAATTGACAATTCAGATTTTTCAAGCGACAGGATTAAAATTTGTGAAACAGTGCCCTCTAATGGATAAATAAGTATTTGATATGTTATACAAAAGGGAAAAGGATACCTGAACGACACAATTAAGTTGCTTTTCTCATGCTAGTATCTAACACGATGTAATCTATCTTAGGAGATGATTATAATAAGGCATCATAGAATTTTGTGGGGACTGATAATGTAACCTAAATTTTTGATTCAAGATCCTGCAAAGCCAATTTGTACACAGCAAAAAACATCTCTTGATTATGAGCCTTGTGAGTAAACTCATGGGAATCATATTGTAAAATTTAGGAAAAATACCAGACAGCCTCACAGTTATAGACAGGCCTGTACAAACGATGTCCTTTCAAATACTGTCTAGTATTTTGTCAGAACTAAGAGTAAAAATGGCAAGTAACCCAATAACTGGCCTAAAACAAGTATTTCTTGTAAATAAACAGTACAACAGATTGTCTATACTTCAAATACATTTCATAGTCATCTGAATTGAGTCTTCATGTTTGTACAAGTTAATTTTGTTCTTATTTCCTTTCTCTCCGTTATTCTGAGGAATATTACTGTTATTTGTTGTTGCGTCCACCATATATAGTATCTCAAAAACATACTACCAGTAGAAGGAAGAAAAGGAAATGTGTATAAATAAAGGTGAAGAAAGGAAACAGCTGAGTAAGTGAGACAAACAAATCTTTGGACTTCAACATTTCACACTCCATGTCATACCCAACCCCCTAAATAACCCCTAGTTAAAGAAGAGTCTCTCTACTCCCATCCCCCTTACCCCTAACTTACAAATGAAACCATTTGTTCCTGGGTAAATTAAGTGCGAAAAGTTCAATTCACTCTTGTGCAGTTTAAGAAGGCACTTAATCTCTCCTCTTTGCTTCCTTGTCTTTACAAGTGGGATGGTGATATTTGCCCTCTACTTTCTCCTCAGTTAGGGTAGTTAAAGAAGCGCTCTGCTTGCTTGGAATACTCAGCTGTGATCATGAACTCTTTGAGGTCAGAGACTGAGCAACCCAGCCTTCCGCCCTTATCTTAGAGCAATGCTTAATGTTTCATAGACCATTCAAAATTTAGCGAGTGAACCGAAATGTGCCTTAGTATCTGTATTGGTTTGCAAGGACCACCATAGCAAAGTATAAAAACCTGGGTGGCTGAGGGCACCCCGGTGGCTCAGGTGGCTAAGCGTCTGACTCTTGATTTCGGCTCAGGTCATGATCTCACAGTCTGTGAGATCGAGCAGCACGTCAGGCTCTGTGCTGTCAGCACTGGGTGGCTGAAACAACAAAATTGTGTTGTGTCATACAAACCAAGAGGTAAGAGAAGGATCTGTTCCAAGATGTCTCCCTGACTTGTAGATGACCATTTTCTCCCTGAATCTCTTTGCAGTAGTTTTCCTCTATACGTGCCTGTTTCTTTGTGTCCAGATTTCCCCCTTCTCATGAGACATAGGTCATACTGGAGTTGGGGTCCACCCTACTCCAGCATGACCTGATCAAAACCAATTATACCAGCAATAACCCTGTTTCCAAAGAAGATCACATTCTGAGGTTCTGGGGATTAGGACTTTGATGCATAAATTTTTAGAGGACACAATTCAACCCTTTAAAGACAAATTATCAGCAAGACACCCAGGATCTGAATATGATCTGGTCTGAAATGTAATGTCATATATTTCTGGTAAGGTCTAAACTCCAGAAAGAAAGAATCTTAGTGCTGTAAGTATAGGTTCATGTGCTCTCCCCCTCTCCATCTGCTTATCACCCTTTCGTTCTCTGTCATTCTTGTTACCATTCCTTTCTCTCTACTCAGTTCCCTTTTAATAGACTACCCCCAGCAAATAAAAGGAATGCCCGCCTGCAGGCTAGAATGAACTCTGGCGTTCTGAGCATTTTTTGGTGTCAGGGAGGGTCTGGCTTAATACAATTTATTTCTTCTGCTTGGCTGTGGACTACATATAAAAGTCTTTTAGTAACACCAAACAGTAGCTTGGTAGAGATACATCCATGATTAAAAACTATGCCAAATTAATAAGAAGGATCATATGTGTAAAAAAAAATCATATGTAAAAATGCTCATCTTCCCACCCTACCCCCATCACATCCCAAGTTGATAGTTGATTGAAACCGAAGCAAAAGAAAAGAATGCAGCATTTCTTTTGCTTTGGATCACATCTACCTCTTTGTTCAGGACCTAGAGTTTGACCCTGAGCCATCTATTATGTGTTTTTGTTCCTGACCTTGGTTATACATTTCAGATGTGAAATTTTTCACAGAGGGCTCAGTGACGGTCTTTTGTTCCTTACCTTGGAAAAAATTATTTTGTGTCTGTGCATGAATGTCTAATAAGAGAAATAATATCTGTATACTAAGAGAGATGGACTAGTGCCCTGAAAATCTACTGAGGATATTCTAATAGCAGGCCTGGTCCAAAATATTTGATCAATGAGACCATAATATTTTGATTTTTTGCAGCCTGTTTCATGCAGCATCCAAGTCAAGATTATGAACAATTTCAAACTTTTTATGGAATGGAATGCAATGAATCAAAAATCAACTTCATAAGTATGTATCTCAGTAGAGGTTAATGAGTTCCTTGTTATCAGGATGTCAGCTTAACATATAGAAACTGTTTGATCAAATATTTTAGGTAAAATTTTTAAGTGGTTTAATGCTTTTATTTTGTGTGTGTGTGTGTGTGTGTGTCCAGATTAGGAAAGCTTTATCTTTTCCTTTCATGTGTTCAGCATTTTTACCTACTGTCGTCATTAAATCTTACCCAGATAGGAAGATCTGAAATTCATATATATATTCAAGTGTGCTTGGTAATAGTTTAGTGTTACACCTTCCAAGGAATATTATAATTATTATGATTATTATTGTTATCATCATTATTTGTTTTTAATTTTTTTAATGTTATTTTATTTTACTTTTTGAGAGAGAAAGAGAGTGAGTCGGGGGGGGGCAGAGAGAGGGAGACACAGAATCTGAAGCAGACTCCAGGCTCTGAGCTGTCAGCACAGAGACTGACATGGGGCTCAAACCCACAAACCAGGAGATTGTGACCTGAGCTGAAGTCAGATGCTTAACCAACTGAGCCATCCATGTGCCCCATATCATCATTATTATTAAAAGGAAGAAGAGACATTGGCTCTTCAGCATAAGGCAACTCAGATTCCTCAGTGGGGTTTCAAGCATCTGTGATATATTTGAGGGAACGATTTTAAAAGAGGACAGCAGAAATAATCTTACCCATCCTTGAAGACTGTCTGTTTAAGTAAAAGCCATCTCTGTCACCTAAGGTAGGCTTTCCAATTGCAACTTTGACTCTTAGATTTTTATGAAATTAATATACTAAGATGAAACCAGAATTTTTTTAGTGAAATAGAACAGATGAGTTGGAAAGAATAGAATAGAAAGGACCCATCTCATGTATGTATGTACCTATCATGAAAACATAAGCATAATTAAAAATACTCACTCTTTATTAAATATTGAGTCTTTCTATAAGTATATATTTTACTGGGGGTTATGCTGGGAAACATTTGAAACATGCTGCCATAGGCAGAAGATACAGTTTAGAGAATATGACAGTGGACATCCGTAAGCACTACCTTAGGACACCATCCACGGACGGACTGTTAGATGTGTGTGTTTAGGATGTCAACACTACTGTCCATCGGAAAAGAAAATTGTCCACATTTCAAATATCATCATTAAACCAATATTTACTGGGTGCTTACTGGGTCTAGTCAGTATTCAGCACAAGAGAAATAAGGCATCTATGACAGGGTCTTGGCCCTTGAGAAATTCACATTCTGGGAAAACAGACCAACCACCTGGAAGCGAGAGATGATCACAGAGGACTCTAAGAGCTGCTAACACAGACCAAGAAGGCTTCCTGAAGGTGGTGATCCCTGACATTAATCTAAGTGGACAAATAGAATTAACCAGCTCAGTCAGGGTTGAGTCAGAGAAATGAAACTCATTCCGAAGTAGTTGAAGGAAGGAAAGTCAATAGACAGAAGTAGCTTCAAAGGTTCTGGAAGAGTTGATAGAACAAATGGCAAAAGGTGAAGCAGTTCAGAGATTAGCACCTGCAGGGAACCTCCCTGGCTCCTAGGGCCAGGGTGATAAAAGTGGTGGTGCCCCACAGGGGCAGGGCAGCTGAGGTTGCCAGGTAGGGATAGAGCCAAGGCAGAGACTGCTTACTGGGAGCTGGAACCATTGAGGACACACAGCACTGTCAGGGAATCTGCCTGTAGCAGAAAGGAGGGGGCAGGAGAGGGGGGTGGAATACCCTGATTCTTACCTTCCTCCTATACGCAGTTGCCCATTACTGGCTCCCACTGCCAAGGCACGGGAGTCTAAGAACATGCTTGGCCGAGGTGAGCTCCCTGTGATACAGAACAGAGAAGAGAAAAGGCAGGTAATGGACGGCAGAGCCAATGGGCAAATGCAAGCAGAAGAATGGGATATTGAGGGGCAAGAGAAAAAGACAAGTCTGGAGGAGCTGTGAGTTGCTCAATGTGGCTGGGCTGTAGGTGGACCTCAGCAACTGGTTAAACTTACCAAAGGTAAGCAGTTGTAGGTCATGAATGGCCCTGTGACCATCCTGAGAAGTTTGCAGTTTTTTTCAGGATTAGGCAAGCCATCAAAGATTCTGATGTATGCCTATGTGTGTACATGCAAAAGGTTTGTTAAAATCAAAGTAAAACAGGTACACAGTAAAGACACACACAAAAAGTCCAAGAGGAAAGGGCTGATGCTGAAAACCAATATTCTACATACTTTCTCCTCCATTCCTCCTTCAAAAAGAAATCACTGTTAGCCTTTCGGGTTTTAGTGCTTCTGGTAGCTTGACTGGTGAGTTTAAATATGATGCTTATTCCATTATCCTATTTTCTTGATATTAAAACCTTCAGCAGCACATTTTGACCACTTCTATAAAAGATAAGGGTTTAGTTCACTTAAGCTACCACCTGTTTCTCTCTTCTCCAAATTTTTAAGCACCTGGCATTGTTTTTAGCTCTTGAATTTTTGTTTACCTTTCCCTTCAAAGATGTAAATGGCCATTCTTTTTGTTCCCCCAACACTTAACAGTATCTTTTTAGGCCCCCTCTTATCTTGGGAAGTACAAATGTGAATGTTCCTGTATTCCTTTTAGCTGGTCATTACCTGCTTCTGTCTCCCAGCGTGTGGTAGGTTTAAATTCACTTACTAGTCTGGCAAGTAATCACAGACTCCTAAGCTGACTTGTGAGAAATGAGATCTGCATGTATCCTAGAAAGTGATGAAATCATTCAAGCCTTTCTGACAGTATGGTCCACTCTCTTCACTCCTGTTCTCCACCCCATGCCAGACTGTGAATTATTCCTGGATGCAGTACTGTGTTGGACACACAAGTGACGTGATTTTACACCACATCCTTACTAACAGAATGTCTGTAGTAGTATTTTCTAGAATTTGGTGGTCACATGGGCAAAATTATTTTAATTAGCATTGAAATAATACAAGATATTTTCCTAAAGAGCTAACTTAAAGGGAACATTAGTTTAAATCTAAGTTCACATCTAAATGACCAAAAAAAAAAAAAACAACCTAAAACTGATCCGTAATTGGAAAAATAAACAGAATCCTTTACAAAAGAGAGCGGAGAACCATCAGTGTGGTTATACCTTTCTGTATGCAATTAATGGGGCTGTAAAAACTTGCATGCAAATCACATGCGTGTAAACAGAATATCATCTCAGGATCATTAAGAGACCTCAGTATTCAAAATAATTCCATAATGAATCATTTATAAAGCACAGAATTCTTTTATGGTGCAAATAATCATCTTTAGTTTATTTTTCAGTCAATCCAATTTTTTACATATTGAGTTTGCTTAACTCACGACACAGCTGTGTTTATGGAGAAAACTGAACTCTTGTAGATGAGTAACTTTATCATCATTCATTTTCTCCAGACTATGAAGGATAGGCAAAGATGACAGCTATGATCCTTAAGGCTTGCCAAGAGCTTACCAGAGTGATCTTTTATAAACATGCTATGGATATTTCCTCTAGGATACACTCACTCTTAATTCCTTCAAAAAACTTTCCATGGAGAGTGAACCAGGAAGGAAAGACAGATAAGACCATTCTGTCCACCTACATCTGTCCTCTGTCCTCCTTGCCACCTCCACACAGCATCACTTAGAAGCTTAAGGGAGAGACTCTTCATTATTTCTAAGAGTCACCCAAATCAGAAGTAGCCACTTTCCACAGCCACTTCAGTAGTTAATGCCAGGATGGCATTCTTTCACTGGATCATCTGTCTTAACATAGGGTGACTCTTGATGGCACAGGTTTAAAAAATATTGAGCTTAATAAACACAGAAGATGTATCTCGTTTGCTGAAAGTAGACCATGATGTTGGACAACTTGTAGTTTCCGATGACAGCATAGAAAAAACATTCCCATCGGAAAAAAATTCCCAGTAATAACCATTTCTGTGAATTATGTCTGGGAGACATTCATCCAGTAAAAGAATAAAATATTGTTATTTTTGTAACAGAATAAAAATTAAAGAATCAAAGGAGCTAATAGAAAAGGAAGGCAAAATAATGTATCTCATGAGGTAGTAGCTAACCATTATAAAATAATTATGACTATAGAGCACGAGGAAAATGGTTACTATAGGCATACATATATTAATTACAGTAATTTAAGGCGATGAACATTTATAGACAACTACTAGAAAAGAAAACAAGTGGTTTTGTTAAGAAGGAAGAATTGTGAGTAACATTTCTGTGATTTCCAAGTATTTTTTATACTTTACATTATCTTTAGAGTAAAAGAGAGAAAATACTTGAAGTAGGCTCTTATAATCTGTTTTTATTTTTTTAATTTTATTTATTTTGAAAGACAGAGCAGAGGAGGGGCAGAGAGGGGGCAGGGAAGGAGAGAGAGAATCCCAAGCAGGCTCCACTCTGTCCACACAGAGCCTGATGCGGGGCTTGAACTCACAAAACTGTGAGATCATGACCTGAGCTGAAACCGAGAGTTGGATGCTTAACCATTGGAGCCACCCAGGCACCCCATTCCTATAATCTGTTCTTTAAAAAAGGAAAAAAAAGGTAAAGGAAGGGAACTACTTCTGAATACTGAGAAGTAAATGAATTTAGCTCACAGGCATTCCAACCCATATTTATAATTACAAATATATTGGGGTAAGTAAAGAGTTTTCTCATGAATGAATTCCTTCTACACAATCTTATAGAAATCTGAGGGAGAAAACTAGAAGAAAGATCTTAGGAAACAGAGAATTATCAATCAGATGAATGAATGTCCTAGAATGGCATGAAGGAGTAGGAGAGAATAAGAGAGGAAAAGAGAGGCAGGAATCACTATTTATGAAGTACCTACTATTTGCTTGGGCCTTTTAACATACATCTCAAACACTGAGTACCAGCTACAAAGGAGATGCTCAATGAACAACTATTTTCATTAGTTGTATCATTTCTGCTTTTATTACCACTCCATGAGGCAGATATTTGTAAACTCTATAATATACTCTCCAAATTCAAGGTAAAGATGCATTCACATCTCATTTTTTTTACATGGCTTACTATTAAGAAGACCTCTATTCCTCCCCCCTCCCCCCAGCCCAGAGATCTTCCCTTCTCTTGAATGACCCTTTACCACAAGGGCAAGTGGGGGCATTCCATGAATGACCAGCTTTCCTTGAATGACATGATTTCTATGTAAGGCAGTGTTTTGTTTTGCTTTGTTTTTCTAAGACTGAATAAAAATTATAGATGCATGCCTCCCTATAATCCCATACATATCCATGTATGGAAAAACAGTGCATTTTATTTCAGGAGATGTGCCTTGGCCTCCGAGCTAAGAATACCTGATCTGGGAAGAGTGACAGCAGTGATATAGCTGGTACCCAGTGGGTGGTGGGCTCCAATAATGTGGGTACCAACTGCACTCACGTTGCAAAACTTCCCTTTTCTCCTAACCCTCTCTAACCCTCTTAACCTTTCTCCTCCAAGGAAGGACCCTGAAAAGGTCCAAAAACACAGAGAGCACACTGAGGGGAAAGAATCCTCAGTGAAGAGAAAGGGCCACTCCCAGCTGGGGCAGAGGTGAAGATTTGTCCTTACATCAGATGCAGAGTTTTGATAACTCTGTGTGGAGCTTTATACCTTAATATCTAAACTCAAGCTTGTTTGAGACTTAAAGTGACCAAAGAATTTTTTTTAAATGGGGTCTATTCAGAAAGAGATGCTATCCAGGGAAATATTACCCCATTAAATACATTTTAGAAGAACAATGAAAGATAATACATTTTGTTTTGATATACTTGTATAATTCATGTACATTATGAATATGTATGAATACATATACTGTATATATCTATATCTCTGTATATATATTAGAATACATATATGCAAATATGTATGTATGTTATATACATAATGAAACACTGAGTGACAGAATTATTCTAGTTTCTGAACATACATTATTCTATTTACTCACAATAATCTAATGAGATTATTGTCTATATTGACCATATTATTGTCTATATTATTGTCTGTATTGACTAATATATTATTGACTATATTGTCTCCAGTTTACAAGTTAGCAAACTGAATCACAGAGAAATGAAGCTGCTTATCTAAGGTCACGTAGCTCATAAGTCCTATTTTAAACATAAGCCATCCGAATTCAGAGTTGGTTTCCTTAAGCTCTAGAAGTTTACTAGTTTGAATTAATCTTCTTCATTCTTGAGATATCTGTCTCCCTTTTGGAAAGCTGATCAGTGCCATTGCTTACACCATGAAGCCATATTCCACAAAAAGGGCAGAGTGGACGGAATGAGGAGGCTCCCAGAATTGCCCCCCAGGCACTTTGTGTGAGACCATTATCCAAGTCATGCCCTTAGGCCATGCTGTGTCTTCACAGAAAAACACATTAGATCCAAATGGAATGATAGTCTTTTGGCCATTGTCCACTTATAGGACAAGCAATGTGAGCATTTTATGCCTGCCCAGAACACTGGCAGAAATTTAGCTAAGCAGATAATGCTGTGCTTAGACATTTATAGCCAGTTTGAATATTTACCTTATCCAGATAAAAATATCATGATGAAAATCATACTCCTTGAATCCCATGCAGTATAAACATTCTGAAAAATGTTAAGCTACTCTAAGACATTAGAGTTTCTTAGTCAACTTTGAAGGAAATGATTTCATATATATTATATGCTTATAAGTGTAAAAACCAAGCACTTCTCTTTGGAATATCAGCATAGGATAATTATGTCATATGTTTCAAGACTTCAGCCAAAATTCCTAATCAGTAGGCAAAACCTCCTTCAGTATCTTGTGTTTTTTCTTGGCTGTGTTGTGATCTATATGAAAGCAAGGACCCAGCCAGTCTGATTTCCTTCTGTGTCCTGAGTGTCTAGGAGAGTACCTAACATAAAGTAGGACTCAGTAAACACATTGAAATGAATAAATAAAGGAATTAGAATAAAGGTTGCTCTGTTGTGATAGTTCATCTTAAGTGTCAACTTGGTTAGCCTGCAGTGCCCAGATGTTTGGTCAAACACCCATCTAGATGTCGCTATGAAATTATATATATATTTTTTTATTTGAGAGAGAGAGAGAGAGAGAGAGCACATACACACGTGCCTGCCTGTGAGTGGGGAAGTGGCAGAGGGGGAGAGAGAGACATAGAGACAGAGAGAAGAGAGATCTCACTCACAGAGAGAGTGCCAAACAGGCTCCATGCTCAACATGGAGCCTGACATGGGGCTCAGTTCCACAACCCCGGGATCATGACATGAGCCAAAACCAAGAGTCTGACACTCAACTGACTGAGCCACCCAGGCACCCTAGGAAGATATTTTTCCAATGTGATTAACATTTAAATCAGTAGACAGAGTGAAGCAGATTATCCTGAGTAATGTGAATGAACCTCATTAATCAGATAAAGGCATTCAGAAAAAAGTTCTCCCAGGGAAGAAGGAATTCTGCCTGCAGACTGCCTTCCAGTCAAGATTGGAACAATTTTTCCCTAGGTGTCTAGCCTGCCAGCCTGATTTGCAAACTTTGAACTTGCCAGCCCCCAACAATCACATAAGCCACATAAATCTGTGTGTGTGTGTGTGTGTGTGTGTGTGTATGTCTCTCTCACACACACATACATGCACTGTTGGTTCTGTTTCCCTGAGAATCCTGCCTAATACCTGTGCTTTTATTTTTATTCATTTTCAGGCACAGCACAGTATTTAAGAGTCCACCTCAAGTTATACAAAAGGATGGTTTCTGGATTTTCTCTAGATATAACTCCAGCACACCCACTTCAGCTGGGGATGCTCACACAGAATCAGAATCCAGGCTCTCTGTTAATCATGTTGTCTGCTTTCTAACTCAAGACCTCGTAAACACTGACTTCCTGGGTTGTGAAAGGAGATTTTAAATGAGCCTTCTTACCTCTTGTGAGATTCTCCTGGCAGCCAAGGCACCAACTTGGGGTTCCAGATTGCAGATCCAATCTGTTCCATGTGAATGATAGTTTGGCTGCATTGCACTGTCTCAAGCCAATCTTTCAATCATTTTATTTTCTAATCCAGTTTCTTTGGCTGTACCTGGCTAATTTACCTTCTGATTTCCGTATCAGCAGCCAATTATGTGGATTGCTCCACTTCAGCCAAAAGATTTAAGTCAATTTATAGCTTTAAAGGTAACCAAAGCCAAATCAAATCACAACCAAGTCTCATGGTTAAATTTCAACATTTGAAGGGTTGTTAAAAAAAAAAAAAAGCACAGAGCCCTTTTGACAGATGGAAACAAGGCAATGACTAAAAACAGAGCAAAGTGTGTGTTGATGATTTTTTTTAAAAGCCAAATTGTCTAAGAAATGTTTCTAAATGGAGTGCTTTAAATAGAAAACAATCCATCAACCCGATCGAGGGGTTTGCAAATATTGCCAACTCCTTGTCATTTTTACCAACTGAGAACCAGCAGATTAAATAAGAAGACCATATAAATATTGTAGCTTCATGGATATTAAAAATAGACTTGAGAAATGACCGTAAACATGATTTTGAGCTTAGATTGGATGAGACACTGAACAGATGATAGAGATGTGAGTTGTAGAGCATACTTTTGGGGTTGTTGGGAAGTAATGGTGGTGGATGAACTGTAGGGAACAATGAAATGGAAGGAAGAATTTAGAGAGCAGGGGATCAGAGTTTAGAGTGTTAAGAGCAGGCGCCGGCAAAGTGATTAAAATGACAAAGGCATTGTACATCCCCACGTACCAGAATCTGTCTATACCATACATTTTAACATTGATTGGAACTTTGTATTTCTTATTTTTATTACAAATTTATATTTCAGATACAAATTTCTAACTGCTCCCTGTTACAACATATTTCCCAAAACAGCTAATATGGAGCTTCCTCTCCAAATTCACACACTCTGCCCAGGTAAGCCAGTTATAAAGGTGTTGCTACAAGAACAAGCAACAGGCTTGCAACAAACAAGTCAGTGATAACTGTCCCTTCCTGGAAAATGAATGTGTCTATATTCTGGTCAACATTGTATGTGATATCTCTTCCAGGTTCTTCACTGTAGGCGGGATGGTCTTCCAACAGTTTTAAATTATAAGTAGGTCTTCTTCCCAAACAGACTTAATGTAGGCACAAATATTTTTTCATGTTCTTCCTTTGTTTTGGGCTGTTTAGCCCCTAGACTGCCCTAGAATTAGTCAAGCTATGATACCCAAAGCCTAGTACCCCACAGAGATGTCCCTGGGCTTCCTGCTAAGGGTAAAGAGGAAGAGTGAGCTTGGCCCTTAAGTCTCCACCAGCTGTTTCAACCAGTGAGGTTGGCTTTAAGCCTTTTACCCCTTGGTGATCAATATAAGTGTTTGTTTGAAAAAGGCTTCTACTGATGAGAAGAAAAAAAAATTTTTTTGAGAACATGCCCTATGTTATTTCCCTTCTCAGTTTCTGACCTGCACCCTTGAAGTGGGGAACAACGTGAAGTTCTGCATTCAAACTCAGAAACGATTTTGTTTTCAGGGATAAAAATAGCAAATCTATCTTAACATATGTGCTGTATTTGTGCATAATGACGTTGAATTTGAGCACTCAAAAATAAGAGCATTCTCATTTGAATTTTCATCTTCAGAGCTAGATTAAACCATATTTCTGCTTCATTCTTCATCTATCAGGTCTTTGAAACTTGCAGATTTATTCAGAAGCAGATTCATGGAGTACCTGACTTGTGTTAGTATGAAAAATCCGTATTCTAACCTGAATTCTCTTTCTGCATACTCTCCAATGTCCTTATCAGAAAATGAGCATCCTGCAACCTTGCAAAGTGGGAGTGAAAGAAAAAAAAATCCCCCATGGTATTTGATGTGGAATATGATCCCGTTAGATTTTTACCACTCTCTTGAAAGTGGTAAAAAAACAGGCAACAAAACAAAACAAAAAAACCCAACTTTACTTCTATGCTGGATAGAATAATCAGCCCCCAAGTTATGAATCTTTGGAACATGTGAATATATTGCTTTAAAAGGCAGAGAGATGTGATTTAGTTCAGAATCCTAAGAAGGAGAAATTATCCTGAGTTATCTGGGTGGCCCTCATGTAATTACAAGGGTCTTTGTAAACAGAAATCGGGGAGGGCAAAGTGAGGGGAAATTTGTAGATAATATGTTGCCAATTTTGAAAATGAGAAAAGGGGCCACGATACAAGTAACGGCAATCAATAGCCTCCGCAAACTGGGAAAGACAAGGAAATAGATTCTTCCCTTGAATTTCCAGAAAGGAATGGCGCCCTGCTGACACCTTGATTTAGCCCAGTGAGACTTATTGTGGATTTCTGATCTTCAGAATTGTAAGATAAATCAGAGTTGTTTTAAATCATTCAATTTCTGCTGATTTGTTACAACGGAAACTAATAAAATATCCATTAGAATTGCAAAAATCAGACAGTAGCCAAGTATTGGCAAAAATGTGAAGGGATGGGAAGTTTGTATGCTACATGTGAAACCATAACCTGGTATACTCATTCTGGAAAGCAATTCAGGGGTACTTAGTAAGATGAAGTACGCATTTGTTCTATGGCCCAGAGAGCCTGCTGCTAGATACATAACCCAGAGAGATATTCTTATATAGTTCCGTAGAAATAGTCATGTTCAGGGCTGCCTGGATGGCTCAGTAGGCTGAGTATAGGACTCTTGATTTTGGCACAGGTCATGATCCCAGGGTCATGTGATTGAGCCCCATGTGGGGTTCCATGCCCCATGTGGGGTTCCATGGAGCCGGCTTAAGATTCTCTCTCTCTGCCCCTCTCCCCTGCTCATGCCCTCTCTTTCTCTCTCTTTCTCTCTAAATTAATTAATTAATTAAATTAGAAAAAAAGAAATAATCATGTTCAAGGATATTTGTACAGCACAGTAAGAAAGAGAAAGGAAATCGAGGTTTTATCTCCAAGATAAGGGGTAAATACACAGGTGAAATACGAGGCATTAGTAACAGTAAGCCAAATATATATAATGATATGGTTAGATCGTTAGATGTTAAATGAAAAAGGCAAGACACAGAAAATTTATTTCTCAGTACTACTTATATAACATAAAAAAACTTATTTATTCCATTGTTGATTTATATTAATATGGACTCCTGGATATTTATTTTACTCTCTGGGTTATAATCCACTACTACTGTTATTTGTTTTCTTGCTCAAATTATTCCATTTTTGGCCATTGAGAGATCTTTCATGTTGGCCCCTGTACCACATTTCTTTTAATCCAGTTAAATTGCATATATCTTTACCATAATTTTTAGGAATATTTACTTGAAATTTGGTCATATACAAAAGGAGGAGGAGGAGGAAGAAGAGGCAGCGAAGAGGAAGCAAAATGTTTTAGCTTAGCATGTTTTTGAAGAAGTAACAACTGTCATGTCATGTCACTTCAATGTCATGAACGAATTATCAGTTGAAATTGGATCCATAATCATAATAATAATCCCCTTCCTCTTTTATTAAGCAGATCTCTAATACCTTGAGGACTCTTAACACATTAAAGTTTGGTCTATAGGGCTGTATGCAGTAGCAGACTTCCCCAGGTAGACAGAAGAGGGGCACCCTGTCATAATTCTTAGGACTTCTCATAGACACAAGTAAGCCAACCCCTGGGGACTCCCAGAACTAACGTTGCTACACGTGTATGTGCAAACACATAAATGTGGTTAAGATGAGAGATAAATGTAGCTGAAATTTTATAATCAGGAAGAAAACAACATTAAGCAAAATAAAAGTATTGCTGTTTCCAAATATTAGCAATGTGTCATGTAGTTACTATATGTGGACTCTAAGCATAATCAACGGGCTATCCTAGAAGATACCTAACAGAGAGTCTGGAAACACTATTTTCTCACCCCTCCCACCACCGTTGGGCACTTCCTGTTTTTAATGTATAATTGACCACTCTCTCCTCCCTGAGCACTCTTTTTTCCCTTGGTTTCCAGGACCTCACATCGCCCAGGTGTTGTTCCTGCCTCTCTAGCCCTTCATTCTCAGTTTCTTCTACTGGTCCCTTCCCATGACCCTAACCTCTAAATGGTGAAGTCTCCCAGGGCTCAGTTCATGTACATTGTCTCTTCTCTGTCTACGCTCCCTTCACCGCTGTTCTTCCCCTCTCAGGGCTTGAAAATCTACCCGTATGCTGACAGTTCCCGTATTTGTATGCCCAGTCTGGACCATTTCCCTGAGCTCTACATCTATGTATCTTCAGATTGCCTACTCAGTATCTTCTTTGGGGTATCTAAGAGGCATATGAAAATTAGCAAGTCCAAAACTAAACTGCTGTCTTCCTCCACCTCGCTGTCTCCACCTCCCTCAAGGTCATTGTCAGGAAATGGCAAGGCCAACTATTCAGGTCAAAATTTTATTTTTTTAATGTTTATTTATTTTATGTTTTTTGGGGGAGTAACTTGCATGAGTGAGAGTGAGGGAGGGGCAGAGAGTGGGAGACAGAATCACAAGCAGCGTCCCTCTGTCAGGGCAGAGCCTGACACGGGGATCGAACTCATGAACATGATCAGGTCAGATCGTGACCTGAGCTGAAATCAAGAGCCGGACTCAACCAACTTTAGCCATCCAGGAACCTCGAGTCAAAATGTTTTGAAATATTCTTGACTCTTCTATTTTCTCATATTCCATAAATAATCCACTACCAAGTCCTTCTACGTTAATCATTCAAAAGGTACCTTGAATCTTTTTATTTCTTAGTTCCTCGATGTCACTGCCTTACCTGAATTAGGCTCAGCTTTTAAACCTATGTCACATCGTATCACTCCTCTACTCAAAAAACACCAGCGGTTCCCAAAGTGAATGCCCATTCTTACAACAGCCTAAAGGCCCTCTGCACTGTGTACGCTTCTTCCTTCACTTCTCTCATCTCATTCCCTGCTCCACTCCAGCCACACAGACCTTACCTCTTTCTTGATTGCACTGGATACATTCATCCCTCAAGGCATTTGCATTCGCTAGTTCCTCTGCCGGGATGCTATTCCTGAAATGGGCTTTCGTCCCTCCCTTCAGATTTTTTTGTTCGTGTGCCTCCTATTCGGGGATGATTTCTGCCATAATAAATTTGCAGCCGGTTTCCACACCAGGAACTCACTCTCTCCTTTCCCTTCTTTATTTTTGTCCATAGCATCTATAAACATTTAGCATATTGTGTGTTACCGTTCTGTTTATGTTGTCTTCTCAAACTAAAAAGCAGCATCCGAGAAGTCAAGGATGTTTACTGTTATTTGTGTTGCACCCACAACACTGTCTGGCACATTGTTAAGGGTTCAGTACAGTTGAGGATTGAATGAGCTGAATGAAGGAACAAATGAATTTCTCTGGTACTTTATTACCAGTCACAAATGGGGCAGATATTATTCCTCTCTTTTCAAAACAGCTCAATGTCTGTTAAGGCTGAAATCTGTTAAAATGCCACTCCTTGGAAGGGGTTTTCCTTTCCCTCTCTTGGGACCAGCCCGTGGCAAAGGAAGGAAGTCTGTGTTCAACGGCCATTGTAGTGACAAGACAGAGTCCAGAAAAAGGGAAGAAAGTGGCAGAAAGAGGAAGTGGGAAAGCACCAAAGAAACCTCTGCCCTGTTCTTCTGGCTCTCTGTGCAGACGGTGTGTTTCAGAGGCCACTGTGACAGTCTGCGAGCTATTTTCAGCAGAGCTCTGTGTCCACTTAGTAGCCAAGGGTAATCTGAATAAAAGGAATAAGGCGGGTTATTCAGTTTCTAATTGCTATTTGCACAACTTTTTCCTAATTGCATTTTCCATAGACAATTTGTGCCAAAATGAACATTTCACTAATGATGCTGGCAAGACAGTTTGTCAAACACTGACACCTAGTGAATGTTACTATACAGACCTTGTTCTGGGCTCTGTTTCAGGTCCAAGAAATTCCACAGACGTTCAATTTAGGAGGCAGTCAAATCTCATTCACCTACTTTTAGTATTAGACTTGGCAGACTTTGACTCTGAAGTGGCGCTCTGGCTCATTGCTGGGCCCCCGCGCCTGAGTGAGTGTATGCCCTTGGAATGTTGGTGAAAATTTTAATCTAAGAAAAACAACCAGGGCAGAAGAACTCCTGCAAAATTGCCCAGAGAGGCTCTCAAGTCAAATAAAAAGACTTAATTTTTGTCAACTGCCCTGGTGTGTCTTCAGGGCCGCCCGCTGTTCCTTCTCTGATAGGGTAAAAAGGACTCAGTCTTCAGTCCACAGGGGTCCTGGTGGAGCTGCTGGGCTCGTTGTGACATAAGAATGTCTTGAAATCTGAGAACAGGCCCCTTACAGTCTCTGTGTGCCAACTGGTGTGGTATACTGGAGGGAGCTTTAGACCGGAAGGGGACAGGGTCTTCCGTGAGGGGGATGGAATCTGAACGGAACTTGGAATCACACCTAAGCGGAAATAAATAAGAGCTCTGCTGAGAAGTAGCACTCCACGCATTTACTCAACTTCTCACCAAAGTAGTTTACGATGCTAATGCAAAGAGAGACCACCAAGGCCCAGAGTTTTGAGGAGTAGTAAGTGAGCTGTGCAGAGAGAGAGGTCTTAACCTAGCA
>CM053572.1:19380107-19428513 GCA_028646485.1 Cryptoprocta ferox
CTGATTTATAGCTCACAATGGACAGTTTTCGTATCCTGCTACACACATTATTATAGGAAAATACCAGTGACATTTTCCGCCCTAGAGCTCAAATATTCACTGTATTAATTGGCTAGTGGGATTCCTCTAGGTGCCTTTAGACTATTGCCCAATTCTGAACCCTGGGCCATTTCGTCTATCACTTTTTGTTATTATCAGGAAGTATTTCAGCCCTAACAAAAAGTTAGGAGGGTAATATCATGTACCCACCACCTGTCAAAAGACATGACAAATATAGCTTCCTTTTGCCTTGATATCAACTTAAAAAGCTACACAGGCTTTTGTTTACTTGTATGTGCCTGCGTGTTTTAACATTAACCTTAAGTGCTGTTATGTTTTGAGTCTAGTTCTCGAATGGATATGTATTGAATTTAGCTTAATTGCATTTATTTTTATTTCTACTATTGCACTTGTTTTCTGTCTGTCCTGCTGTTTTTATACTTATTATTTTTAGTTGTAAAATTTTTTTTGAATTGATAAAGATTCCCTTTTTCTTTTACTATCCTTTATTGGTTTACAAGGAATAGTATTCTCTTTCTCTTTTTTCTAGGGATTCTTAAAATTTTTACTTACTTGTAGATAATTAGGAAATGCAACAGTTAATCATTACTTTTACTGTGCCTGAACAATAACTTAGAATAATTTAACTCTGAACATTTTCTCCATTAAAAGTTCATTCCTGAACCAATCTCTTTATTATTTTTCTTAGTGCTAATACAATTATTGCTTCTGTAAAAATAACCACAAATTTACCAGTTCCTCTGCTCATCATTACTTCTTTTGCCTCAGTTCTTCCTTTCTGGGAGAAATTGGAAATTGGGATTTCTAAGTGAAAACATTTTCGTGAAAGATTTCCTCAGTAATGTTCTTTTTAGTATGTGGCAGTTTTATCCTGTTCTTTGTTTTGTTTTCCAATGTTTGTTTTTAAGAGAGAAAATGGATGTGTGGGAGAGACAGAGTGTGAGCAGGGGAGGGGCAGAGAGAGAGGGAGACACAGAATTCGAAGCAGGCCCCGGCTCTGAGCTGTCAGCACACAGCCCAACTGCGGCCTCGAACCCACGAACTCTGAGATCATGACCTGAGCTGAAGTCGGATGCTTAACCAACTGAGCCACCCCAGGCGCCCCTATTCTGGCTCTTGAAAGCTAGTATTTTGGAGTGAGCTCTGAAAATCTTGGCTGACGATTATTTACCTCAGCATTTCGAGGCTATTGCTTTCCTTAGCTGTGCTTTCAGACCTTTTTTTCTCCGCTTTGGCTTTTGAGGCCAGCTGTCCTTTCTATCTAGTTGCTATTATAGCCATATAAATATTCTGATTTAATTACATAGTGTTTAGGTGTGGCTCTGGTCTTATTTATTTTGCTTTTGATGTAGTGTATGTCATGAATCTGAGGACCCAGTTCTCCCACTACTCTGAAAAATTCCCAGCCACTATCTTTCAGTAGTACTTTTCATTTATTATCTGTATTTCTTCTTAAAACTCTAATAAGAGGCATACTGGCCTTTCTCATTTTTTTCCACCCCATCTCTTAATTTCTTTTTGCATGTTTTCCACTTCTTAGAACTGTGATTCAGCTAGCTAACGCCATTCTCAGTGGTGTCTGATATTATACATGAACAACTCTACTGGTGGCTTGTTTTTCATTTCAGTGACTTTATGTTTTTCATTTCATAGAAATTTTGTTTAATTTTGATCAAATCAACCTCATATTTTGTTAAAGTATCATGTCCCTTTATTTTATTTTTATCGTTTTTAGTTCTCTCAACAGAGTAACATTTTAATGTTATTTACTGATGTTTACTTCCATAGACTACTTTGGAGTGTAAATATGCTGTTTGTTATGCTTAATGACTTAGTTATGATAGTTTATATTCTCTCATGTCTTATAGCTTTGGACTATATGCTTATGTTGGTAAGGAGTGGTGGAGCTTTATTTAAAGAAAGGGTTTACGAGGACTGGGTTGACAGTGTGTCTCTAAAGTTATTTACACTTTATCCTGGCATGGGCATTAATAGACAGGATGACTTGACTACTTCATGCTAATATGCTAGCTTCCAGGGGTGCCTGGGTGGCTCAGTCAGTTAAGCATCTGACTTTGGTTCAGGTCTTGATCTCACTGTTCATGGGTTTGAGCTCCGCGTCGGGCTCTGTGCTGACAGCTCAGAGCCTGGAGCCCACTTCAGATTCTGTGTCTCCCTCTCTCTCTGCCCCTCCCTCACTTGCTCTCTCTCTCTCTCTCTCTCTCTCTCTCTCTCAAAGATAAAATAAACATTAATAAATTTTAATATGCTAGCTTCTGTATTCCAAGACCACACAGGAGTATACACTTGGTTAAAAATCTGCTTGAGGGCACACCTCTGGTTGCAAATTCTCAGAGATCTTTCTAATAAATCTTTGCACTTTCTACCCCAGGCTAAAATGGACAACGTTTCTCTCTTCATCTCCATAAAGTAGTAGGTTGTTTATCCCCCAGAGCATTCTTTGTGGAAGAAAGATAGAATGTTCTTTAATGGCCCTGGCTTTATCTAAACACTTCATTCAGTGCTTTACTTTGTACAGTGTCAGCATTTGTTCCATTTGCCCTGGTGACAGTTAAAAACCTACACTTCTACCCCCTTGGCTTTCACTTTCTTTGTATTTCTTCCCCAGTCCTCAGATATGGACTTAAAAAGTATGTTTGTTGCGTTTTCCCATTAGGATGGCCATATAAAAAGAAAAAATAAAAATGAAACAGAAAATAACAAGTGTTAGTGAGATTGTGGTGAAATGGGAGCCCCTACCCATTGCTGATTGGAATATAAAATGGCGCAGCCACTATGGGAAACAGTATGGCAGTTCCTCAGAGAATATCGCCATAGGATTCATCGGTTCCACTTCTGGGTATCCACCTCAAATAACTGACAGCCGGGATGTGAACAGATATTTGTATACCAGTGTTCACAGCAACATTATCCACAGTAGCCAAAAGGTGGAAGCAACTCAAGTGTCCACTGAGGGATGACTGGATAAGCAAAGTGTGTTATGGATATGCATTGTAATAGTTTCAGCCTTGAAAAAGGAAAGACACAGGTGCCTGCCTCAGGTGGCTCAGTCGATTAAGCGATCAACTCTTGATCTTGGCTTAGATCATGATCTCATGGTTCTTGAGTTCGAGCCCCAATTCAGGCTCTGCGCTGACAGCACGGAACCTGCTTAAGATTCTCTTCCTCCCTCTCTCTGCCCCTCCCCTTCTTGTTCTCTCTCTCTCTCTCTCCCCCCCTGCAAATAAATAAATATTTTTTTTTAAAAAAGAAAAGACATTCTAACATATGTCATAATATGAATAAACTTTGAAGACATCATGCTAAGTGAGATAAGCCAGTCGCAAAAGGACAAATATTGAACAATTCCACTTGTTTAAGCTACCTAGAATAGTCACATTTGTAAGGATAGTGGTTGCCAGGGGCCAGCGGGGAGGGAGAAACAAGGTACAAAGTTTCAGTTTTGGAAGGTACAGTTCTGGAGATGGATAGTGGGGGTGTTTTCACAACAGTGTGAATATAACTAATGCCATTGAACTGTATACTCCAAAATGGTTAAAATAGTAAATTTTATGTTAACCGCAATAAAAAGCAAGTATATTTGTCACATTTTATCCAGAATCTCTAGGTTGCTGTATTTTTTTTAAATATCAGAACATTTTCCAGACTATCTGAACTCCAACTTGTCCCAAATATGTTAGGATCTTTAAGCTTTTATTCTGCTATAATATGTTGCTGAGCCAAATTAGCAAAAGAGCCAAGAAAATAAGACCTGAGACTTCATTATTATATAAGAAATTCTTATTTTCTTTAGTGTTACTTGATTGCTAGTGTCAAGGAGCAAGACGTCCTGTCCCCTTCAAGGTCTTTCTAGCTGGAATAAGAATCAAATTGACATGAGGCAGATTAACAAAAGAAAATAAAATTCAGTAGTGTACGTATGGGAATCCACACAGACATAAAAATTGCAAAGGCAGTCAGGCAAAATGAGATCTATGTGTCATTCTGAAGTAAGCAGGGGTAGGAGTCTGGGTCTTTGAAGGGGTGGAGTGCAATTTCACAGGGCATTAAGAAAAAGAGTAGATGTTTGGTAATTAGATGTTTACCTTGAGATACAGATGGATTACTCAGATAAAATTTATCTCTGGTAATAATCGTTATTCTGGTTAAAAGCAACAATAACAATTTAGATTCTTCTGTGTAATTAAGGGAGAGACAAAAAAAAAAAAAACTGTTTCTCTTGAGCCTGCAGTGTCTCAATTGCCTTCAGCTCAAAATAATCTTCATGCCAAAGTGCCACATCTTGGGGCAGCCTGTCCTTGGCTCCTATACTAGACTGGTTGTATTGTATAAATGTAGCAAGATTCTAGGGATCTCAGGGCTCCATATCTGAGAAGCAAAGCAGGATCTGACCTTACAGGAAATGAGCGGGTGTCAGTGCATCCGCATGGTCCCTCCCACACAGCTTCTCTTCTCTCTGGCTTTTCCGTTCTTTCTAATAATTATCCCATTGTCTTCATCTCCCCTTGATATCCATTCATTTTTGCTTCTTATAACCCATTTGAATTGATCAGGTCCCCTTTACCTTATACAAATTCTTGATGTGGTATTTCGGCACCTGTCCTTTCTAATAACTGCTGGTGTTCTTGGCGTCCCAATTCCAAATTTGTGAGAGGAGTCTGATTTGATGATGATTTTGAGTCCAGCCGTCTGGGCTAGATACACCCATTTGCTAATTAGGAATGCACGTGGAAGTTCCTCTTCCACCATGGCAACGTGAGGGGTTCTGGGGGCCTGCTCCCCAGTAAAACCTGTGAACATTATTGTTTAAAACCCCAACCATTTAAATATTCTGGAAATGGTCCTAAGACTGTACAGCGAACAAAACAAAAACAAAAACAAAAAATGTCTCTTCAAGAAAGCCTGCTAAAACTTGGTAAGAATAGCATAAATTTGGAGCACTTGAATCCTAGTCAGCTCCCTCCATCACCCCAATCCCAGCTCAGCCTGGTGGCAACTGCCCTCCAGATGGGTGCAACCAAGAACACACAGGTTTTTCTCCTCCCCCAGCTGACAGTCTGAAGCTCTGGTGTCTTCCCGAGAAGGACAGGATGTCAATATTTCTCATCCTGCCCGCAACAGCACATTGCAAATGCTAAGTTCTGATCCCAACCTCTTCTCAGGGGACAGAAGTTCTCGCATGGAGGCAGTGAATGCGGGAGCCCTGTCACTCTTGCCTCACTCCTAAGACAGAGGTTCCATGTCATGTGTGGCAATCTGAGACCTGAGCCTACTGTCCTCAACCCCTGCCTCCCTGGCAGATGCTAGATCCTAAAGCAGGAGTGTGACTCAGAGAAGAATGTGTCACTTTCCCCACCCTGAGCTTCAGAGGGGAACAAAGGGTTTGGCCAGGGATAAAGGCAGGTCATAAAACACAGCAATAGAAACATTTCCTAGAGGAATTGACTTTGTTTGCAACTGTATGTGGGGAAACTCAAGCCCAAGGGCGCTCTCAGAAACAACAGAGGTCATGGTGAAAAGAAATTAAGAGACTATTAGATTCCTTAGTCATAGAAGATAATCATCAACCCTCAAATTTACCCAGGCAAAACAGTGACCTTCTAGGGTCAGGACAAATCTGAAACACTGATTTCAAAAACTAATAGAGGATCCTGAATGTAGGTGGATCAGTCTGTGGAGCAGTTTATGACCCCAAAGCATTATTGGCAGTAATAGAGCCAAGTTGCCTGTCTGGCTCTGTCTGTGGAACCTAGGACTCTTGACCTTGGATTGTGAGTTCAAGCCCCACTTTGGGTATAGAGATAACATTTAAAGATTTTAAAAAATCTTAAAAAAAATGAAAAGAATGTAGCAGTCAGGTGGCAACTAGTTGCACTTAAAAGCTGGTTGTAGTTAGGGATAGAGATGGTCAGAGAGTCCAGCCCAAATCCTCATCATCCCATAGTGACAGTGTTTGCTCAAGGCTGCTCCCTTTAGGAGAAACTTTAGAGGTTTCACACTGCGGGGAGAAAATAGATTTCACTCAACCAATCCAGCCGATCACTAAACAAATAAACATTCAAAGCACAATAGCAAACCCTGGAGGGCTGGAGAACCAGTACCTAAACTTGCTACAATATAGAACTCAACATGTCCAGTTTCCAGTAAAAAATCATGGCACAAAGAGAGGAAAACTTGTACCTGGGTGAGGAAAGCAGACAGAAAAATACTGCATGTGAAAGCAACCAGATGTCAGATTGAACAGATAAAGAACTAAAGGGAACCATTATGAATATGTTCAGGGAACCAAAGGAAACCACGCTTAAAGAAATACAGGAAGATACGTTGACAGTGTCTTATCAAATTGAGAATGTCAAAAAAGGGACTGCAATTATAAAAAGAACTGAGCAGAAATTCTTTTTTTACTGAAAAGTAAAATGATGGAAAAGAAAATTTCACTTGAGGGACCCAACAATAGATTTGAACTGGCAGAATAAAGAATTAGTGAACTGGAATGGAAATTGATGAGGAAGCATAGCGCAAGCTGATACCCCACAAACTCCCCCTGCCCCGGGTAGGATATGTGTGACATTCCTCAGGCACTCCTGGCTGCCCAGGAACAAAGGAAAGGGGAAAACAAATGGTTAACAGATAGAGACCAGGGTTATGCAAGACCTGAGTCTCCATAGGTTTACAAATATCTTAGTAAATTACAAGAAAAAGGCAATCTTATCAATAGCCAATAACTTAACCTCCAGAAACCTATAGTCTGAACATCATCCTTCCCTCCACAGTGATGTGGGGAACAAAGACAAGAAGAAGATGTAGATCCAGGAACTCCCTACTCTCTTAATGTTGATGCTTTGCTGGAGGGAAGGGCAGCCTTGGCTTGACAAAAGCTAGGCCTCCAGTAATCTGTGAGTGTTCTTTAGCATTTGAAAGTCCCTTTAAGAGACTTGCTCTTGACTTTACCTCCCCAACCAGTCACTTTTCACAACCCCAAGGCAGCTCTTTCTACCCCCTGTCACCATGCTTTAATAAAATCACCTTTTTGCACCCAGCACATCTCAAAAATTCTTTCTTGGCCATCAGCTCCAGACTCCCCACCCCCTCCAAAACCCCATCAGAAATCATTAAACATTATACAACCTGAAGAACAGGGAGAAAAAGAAATGAAGAAAATGAGGAGAATTACACCAACATATATAAAATGGGAGTATCAGAAGAAGACAGAAAACAGCAGAAGAAATACTGATCAAAAATTCCTCAAGTTTAGGGCTGCCTGAGCGGCTCAGTTGGTTGAGCATCCAACTCATGATTTCGGCTCAGGTCACAATCTTACAGATCATGAGTTCGAGTCCCACGTTGGGCTCTGTGCCAACAGCGTGGAACCTGCTTGGGATTCTATCTCTTCCTCTCTCTCTTGGCCCCTCCCCTGCGTGTCCATGCACACTCTCTCTTTCTCAAAATAAATAAACTTTTAAAAAAAAGCTCAAATTTACTGAAAACATTAATCCCATCCAAGAGCTCAATAAACTCTAAGCATTAATCTGTTCTGAGTGGAGGTTACATTAGTATAAAACAAAGCCACTGCTTTCTAGCTGCTCTTAGAAGGGCATGTAGCAAAGGCAAACAGTAATTAATATCTTTAGTAGAAATATTAAGTAATCAACTCTCAATTTTTGTGTTAGATAATAAAAATGTATTTAGTGCATATCAGCATGAATTTCCCATTAATGAGAATCCTAAGGTCCTGCAAGACTCTAAAGTGCCTTTATAATCAAAGATAAAAATAATTAGTGTTGATTTGATATTTAGGTGTGTGTATATATACTTTTAAGTTTATTTATTATGAAAGACAGAGAGCAGGGGAGGGGCAGAGAGAGATGGAGAGAGAGAATCCCAAGGAGACTCTGCACTGTCAGTGGAGAGCTGGATGCAGGGCTCGAACTCAAGAACCAAACCATGAGATCATGACCTGAGCCAAAGTCAAGAGTCGACACTTAGCCGAATGCTTAAGCGACTGAGCCACCCAGGCATCCCTCAGGTATGTATATTTTTAATTCCACCTTATTATTGTAAATATCAACTTTATTGACTTAAATACTTGATGGACATTGAATATCAATATATTAATTCTTGTCATATGATAGAGCACCTAGTGGACAGGACAGTTTTTATACTAACCCTCCTTTCCCTCTGGGATAGAGTGTGCTTTATGCTTAGACAATTAAGGTTTGAAGGGTCTTGAAGGCTCTCTTTCCTGCAAATTTCCTTCTCAGAAGACTTATTACTTGTAGTTAAACCCCTCCTCCAGACATGAATGGGAGCAATATAGTATTTAAATCTAATCAGTCTTTTTCATGAATTTGAAAAACCTAATGTTATGCTTTCCTAAGGCAAAGCTGAGAGCCTAGAAGGACACAAGATACTTGACCATCACTAAGATTGGAAGAGCGTACAGCTGGGGTAGTGCCTGGGGATTATGAGACTTAACTTGACTACTTTCAGATTTTATTTATACACTCAAGAGGATTTAGGAGAGCAAATTACTTTTCCTTTTTAATAAAATAATTCATATTTGTTAAACTCATTTATCTCCGCTTTAGTCCACAGAGTTTTTGGATGGTTGCAGTTGGAGGTTGTGACAGAAACACCAATAAAGGAAAAAATAGTGTTCTGTAGTGATCCATATACATTGAAGCTATATTGTAATTACAGAACACATATGAGTTCTGAAACTTTTTCGTTGAGAGGAAAACAATGGTACAGATGAGTGTTTATAGAAAGAACTAAGTGCTGGAAATCTAATGGGTTAAGTCATCTACCTTCTCTTGTGGACTATGAAATTGAAGAGGAAAAGATGCCAAATTATGGCTCTTTACCCGAACTATCAAGATCATCAGAGATAAAATAGTGGGAGACAGTCTTCTGTTATCCAGAGGATATTTTACTTAAATCCTCCTTTTGTGTGATGCATATCTTCAAAATGAAGCTTAAATAATTCTCTTGGGAAAAATGGATGTTTAAAATCAATCTCCTTTAACTCAAAATAAATAGAACCTGTGTTCTGTAGTCTTTGTAGTTAGAACATGTTTTAGATCTTCAGTCACGTCCAGGAACATCTAAGAACACTGACTAGGATCCAGAAACTTTTTTTTTTTTTTTTTTACATATCCTTGATGGTAAGTTAATTTGATCTTCATAAGAGCTGCCTTGGCTGTTGTCAGAGCATACGTTACATTATCTGAAGCTTGAGAGGAAACAGATCATCTTGGGAAATCACTTTGGATGACAAGGGAACTATAACTTTAGCATTCAAGCCACATCAATCATGGGGGTGGAGAACTACGACTAAAGCACCACATGAAAATCATTGGGTCGCTTCCAAAAGCAGGGAGGAAATCTATAGCAAGCCTATAATGTGGTGTTTTAGGGGTGTGGCTCTTGCTTTTAAAACATTTCAATAGCTTTAAAAAGATACATTTCCTCACATGCTGTACTGGATGAATTTTTTTTTTAATACTCACTAAGAATAGCGCCACTGGGAAAACAAAAGATCTGGGGTGTCTTTGGTAGCTAGAGGATACCTGCACTGTTTGAATCAGAGACGTGTGTGATATTTTTTGATCCTACGATTATCAGCCGCCAGCCTATTTTATATAAATGAAATTCCACCAGTGGAGATTTTTTTTTCTTGGGAGGGGTCACAATTTGGTTTATTTACAGATCATCTGATAATATCCTTTACAAGTAATGGCAGCAGGGAAGAAAGTGGAGTGGGCTAAAGACAGGAAAGGTGAGGAGGTGAAACTGGGTATCACAAGAACCACAGGATATCCTGATATGTCATGAGGAAAGAATGAGAGTAGAGGCGATAACAGTCGAGAAGTATAGTGGAAGGACACATTGAAAAAATAAGTTCTCCGACCTCTCAGTTTTCATGGAGCTGGGTCTGGAGTCAACAAGAGATGAGGGAGTTGAGTGATGCGTGTATATATGATCAATACTGATTTTCCAGTGCATTTTTGAACTTCCAATACATATATACACATACATGTATTTCTTTGTTTATTAAAAATATGAAAGTTTCTGCATTTGTCAGTAATAGAGAATGTACAGAGATGGGCAATACTGAAAGAACCATATTTTTTTATGTTGTGGGTCATGTATTTGCTGATTCAGTTATATTATTACTGTGGGTCCTTGACCACAGAATTGAGCAACACTGCCTTTATTTGCTCGAGAGCTTGAGACAACCGTGTCTGCTGTGTGGAGCTGTTACTGGTGGGTAGAAGGTGGGACAATGTCAGTGAAGGTAATGCAGTCAAGAAGCCATAGTGGCACCGTAACATCAGATTATGGTCTATTTGATACAAAGCTATATAATACATTCATTTAATAGGTATTGATTGCACTGGTATTACATTTGGGTAAAACCTACGGAGCAAGAGCAAGCATGGTCTTGAATTTGCAAAGTTTAAAACCTTAATAACAATCAAGTAACCTTACAAGTGGTATTTAATTGCAAACCAAATAAGTTCTATGGGAAAAAAGAACATGGTTCATAGGAGAATATAACTTTGATACCTAGCCTAGGTATGTGGAGTAGTGGGTGGGGAAGATGGTCAGAAAAGCTTCCTTGAGAAGGAAAGAGTTGAGCTGAAATCTGCTGGTTGTGTAGTGAGAGTTCTCTAGCTGAATAGGGAGACAAAAAGGCCTTTATGTGGAGACAGTGAGGGAAAGAGGGTGAATCAGGAAGTGGGAACAAAGTGGCAGGAGTTTAAAAAGGATGCATTCCAGGAAATGAGGAAGGATCAATGTAGCAGCTGTATAAAGAGGGGAGAAGGAATATTTTCTTTGTTTTAAGAGGAATGAAATGCTGATAAAATATTTTAAGCAGATCTGCTTTTGCAAAAATTATGTTGGCTGAAGTGTAGAGAATGGATTGGAGAGGAATGAAAGTGGCAGGGGGGAACCAGTTAAGAATCTATTGCAGGAAACCAAAGAGAGATGATAGTAATCTGAAATTAGGACAGTAGTGACAGAGAGAGAGAAATAGGGATACATTAAATAGGTATTTATGTGGTAGATGGAAGGGTACTTGATGATAGATTTCACATTAAGACTTAACAAAAGTAAGGCTTGTGTCAGTAATGCTTGTGTAATAGGACAATTGAAATGGCATTCTTGGGGAGGAGATCTGGTGTGAAGAGGAGTGTATTTTGGTTTTAGTTATAATGAGTTTGGGAGACCTTGAAAGAACTAAGAGAGAATGCTAAGTGGCAGGAAACGATTTGAACTTGGAGTTCAATGATTATGTTTTGGATGGCTGGTGCTACTTAACGCCTCTTGTTCCATTAGTAAGAAGAAAATGGTATGCTGAAGTTAAAGCTCCCCTGAGTCAGATCAAGTTTGCCTTCTGATCATACAGAGTCTTCAATTAGTGCATCTGTTGAATTCTGTTTTGCTAGTCCCCCACTTTAACATCTGTAAGCCTGAACTCCATTATGTACCACATATAAAATAAGCATTATAAACTGTTTCATTTTTAATTCACTCTAAAAGCAGCATTTAAAATTAAATTTCAAAAAAATTTTTATGATGGGGGCACCAAGGTGGCTTAGTCAGTTAAGCATCTGACTCTTGATTTCAACGCAGGTCCTGATCTTGTGGTTCATGAGATCAAGCCCTGTGTCAGGCTCTCTGCTGATAGCCTGGAGCCTGCTTGGGATTCTCTCTCTCTCTCTCTCTCTCTCTCTCTCTCTCTCTCTCTCTCTCTTTCTCTGCCTCTCCCCACTCATATGTGTGTGCTCACTCTCTCTCTCTAAATAAATAAATATTTAAAAAATTTATGGTGTTTCGGACTGAAAAGAAAACAACCATCCTCCACTGAGATTCATAGAAAAATGGCCAAGTATTTCGATCCTTCATGCAACAAAATATTTGGTGGGCCTCTACTATGGGCAAGACCCTCTCCTAGGTCCTAGAAATATAAAAACAAAAACAAAAAAAAAAAAATAGAAAAAAAACCCTCCCCCCACAAAGCTTACAATTTAATGAGCTAAACTTGTATATAAAACAATATATACAATTAGTGAAAGGAATAAATTCAATATGTGGTATATAGATAATGACAAATACTGAAAAAAATCAAGTAGGGATTCCAATCAGAGCTAGGAAATGTATGTGTTTGAAAATTTTGAACATGATGGCCAGCAAAGACCTCACTGAGCAGCTAATGTTTAAGAGAAGATCCTAAAAAACTGAGGAAGTGAGCTCTGTGGATACCTGAGGGAAAAGCATTCCAGACATATAGAAAATAAGCACCAAAATGGCAGACATAAATTCTGCTTTGTTAGTAAGTACCTTTGGTCCACTGGAATTCTTCAGTTCAAGGGCAGGTATTGGAAAAATGGATATAAAAACATCAGCCAGCTATATGCTATCTACAAAGAGACAGCATTATTCACATAGGCAAACATGGAAATAAGTTTCAATCAGTTGCTAACTAGATACACCAAAGGTGGCATATCCATGCAAAGAAATATTATTCAGCCCTGAAATGTGATAAAGTACTAATACATGCTACAGCATGGGTGAATCTTGGAAACACTATGCTAACTGCAAGAAGCCAAAGGCTGCATATTGTATGTGAAATACTATGAATAGGCAAATTCCTAGAAAGGGAATGTAGATGAGGTGTTGGATGTGGCTAAGTGGAAAAGTAATGGGGAGTGATTTCTTATGAAATGGGGATACCTTTTGGGGTGATGAAATTGTCCTGGAATTAGATAGTAGTGATGGTTTTACAACCTTTTGAATATACTAAAACCATTAAATCATAGACTTCATCCTAATAAATTTTATGGTATGCATATTATATCTCAAAATAAAAACTACCACAGTTTAAGAAGAAAAATGACACAACAGTTTTTAAAAAGGAGCAAAACAGAAATTCTATAATTGAAGAGAATAAGAATTAAAACTGATGGATGATGAAAGGACCAGATTAGAGACAGCTGAAGAGAGAATTTGCTAATTGGAAAATAATTCAGAAAAAAAAATCCAGCCTGAACAACTGAAACAAATATGATGGAAAAATGGCAAGATAGGATAAAAACATAAAAGACACAATAAAAAAAGGGGCACCTGAGTGGCTCAGTTGGTTAAGTGTCCAACTCTTGATCTCAGCTTAGGTCATGATCTCACAGTTTGTGAGTTCAAGCCCCACATCAGGCTCAGCACTGACAGCACAGAGCCTGCTTGCAATTCTATCTCTCCCTCTCTCTGCCCCTTCCCCACTTGTTCTCTCTCCCTCTGTGTCTGTCTCTCTCTCTCTCTCTGTCTTTCTCTCAAAATAAATAAATGAAATTTTTTAAAAATCTTAAAAAGAAAGGTACAGTAAAAGTTCTAACACAAGTTTAACTGAAGTCTCAGAAATAGAGAAGAGAGAGAAAAGACAGGAAATAATAATTCCAGAGGTAATGCCTAAGGATTTCCCATAGCTAAAACTGATTTAAAGCATAGATTCATGAAGTCCAAACTGACTCCACGCAAGGTAACGAAAGCACAATTATACTTATAATAAAGCTGCTTGAACACCAGAGATACAAAGAATAATATCAAAAGCAGCTGGAAAAAATAGAGGATTACTATCAAAAGAGCAACTATTTGACTGTTGATTTCTTGAGAACGACAGAAGCCAGAAAATAAGGGAAAGGTATATTGAGAGAGCTGAAAGAAAATAAGGGCCAAACAAGGATTATAGCCTCATGTAAATTTTATTCCAAGAAATAAAGAAAATAATACATTTTCAACTAAAGAAATCACTGTGAGAATGGTATTTTAAAACATGGAGGCATTTTCTTCACGGAGAAAGAGAATAATATCAGATGGAAAGTTGGAATAATATGTAAGAATAGGTAGGGTTAAAAAAATTGGTGAAATGGAAGATAGATTTGAAATAATTACTCATATTGCAAAATGGTAAGATAAGGAGATAAAAAATTTAAAAGAGTGGTTAAATGACACAGAGTTGTGAATGAAAATTTCTAATGTATTTTTAATCAGAGCCTCCAAAGAAGAGAATCAAGAAGAAAAGAAAGGGGTAATATTTGAAGGGATTGTTTGACGAGATAATTTTATAGAACTAGTAGAAAATGAAGATTCAAAACCACAACACAGAGAATAAAAAGATTACAAATAAGACTGAGAATTTTCAACAATATTAATGAAGCATTAAAGTAGGGAATTATATCTTGAGGAATGCAAAAAAAAAAAAAACAAACTATTGACATAAAATTGTATTCCAAGGTACATTTTTTATTCAGGAATGAAAATGAAGTACATACACTTTTCAGACAATCCAAAACTGAAGAAATTTCTAGAGAGAAATGAATGTCTGAGGCATAAGATGAAATGTTGTGGAAACTGGTAAACTCACAGGCAAATTTCAGGTAGTGATTATTTAAATAAAAATAGCAATGCCTAGTTTTTGTGGTTAAAAGAAACAACAAAAAGAACTAAAATAATAACATGTAAGGCAGAAATGGGTTGGCAATTGCAATTTAATATGTTCAAGAAGTCCCTGATGGTTTAGGAATAAGAGAGAGATATTAGGAGCACCTGGTGGCTCCGGTGGTTGAGCATCCAACTTCAGCTCAGGTCATGATCTCACTGTTCCTGGGTTCAAGCCCCCTGTCTGGCTCTGTGCTGACAGCTGGAAGCCTGGAGCCTGCTTCAGATTCTGTGTCTCCCTCTCTCTCTGTCGTCCCCTACTCACTCTCTTTCTCTCTTTCCCTCAAAAATAAATATTAATAAAAAATTTTTTAAAAAGAGATATTAAATAATGTTTGATTTTAAGTAAAGTATGCATGTTAAAATTTTAAGTTGATAGAAAAGTAGAACTGGGATGTGCATAACTTTCAAAGCTGGAGAAATAAAAGTGAACAGAAAAACAGTATGACTAAAAATCATAATGCATATCAAATAATAATGCACAAGAAGCTATGCATAGAGCCAGTAATGTCTTCCTCTTTTATACTTAAAATCTGAGGTCCATTTTCATACTCTTACAACATACAGATGAGTAACAGTTTAAATCATTTAATTTGCTCTCTTTGCTTTTTGAATTTTGTGATGTCAATTTTTTTAAAAAAGCTCTTTATAAACCAAAAAGCTCTTTGTAAACAAAAAAGCTCTTTATAAACAAATTAAATCCAAACAATTTCCCATTGTTTGTATTACCAGAAATCCTATCTCTTTTTTTTTTTGACTGAACACATTTTCTTACTTTAATGAGTCATAACTAAAAGCATTTGATTAATCAGGCTCTTACATGTGCATTTTGAATGCTGCCGCCTATCCAGCTTCCTTATATTAATACCCATGCCCTTGTCATTCTCATCTGTTTTTGTCAACTATTATATGTGCTTTTTCCCCCCTTACTATTCATTGTCTAAATAAATCAGATATTCTCTTTTATGGTGGGAAATACTGGGGGTTGGAAGCTGAGAAGAAATGGTCATGCTTTTGTCAAAGTGACAATGGTATTATGAAAAGAAAGACCAAACTATGTAGCAAAACTAGGAGATGTATCAGGCAAGATGAAGTGGTATCCATTTTTGAGGAAAAAACAAAAAACAAAAAACAAAACAAAACAACAACAACAACAGAAAACAACCATAAGGCCATATTTGGATACTAATGGTGAGATGCTTGACTGAGAAAGAGTAATTAAGGTACATTGGAAAAAGTATAAATATAACACATTAAAACCATAAAATGGACTAAGTTTACATGTGTAAAGAGAGACATATGAGTAAAACATATTTACAGAAAAATAGCAATTAGTCCAAAAAACTATATTGAGCACCACTCAGCTTATGGACACTTCAACCCAGTGTTGGGCTTCACACTGAGTGTGGAGCCTGCTTGGGATTCCCTTGCTCATGCCTGCTCTCTCGCTCGCTCGCTCGCTCGCTTTCTCTCGTTCTCTGCCCCCCTCTAAAATAAATAAACAAACAAATAAATAAATTTTTAAAAGTTAGTTCAAAACTGGAAAAAGAAAATATGGTATTTGAGACATAGTTATTTAGAAGAAGAAAATTGAGTAGTCAGTAATCTGCAATGCAAAGCAATTCGACGTACTCCAGTAGATTTATGAGTAAAATTCTTCAGGAAGAGAAAAGGAGATGAGATTAGTTGTGGTTTACAGAATGTGGGAGGAGACAATATTTGAACCAGATGTTGAAAAATAAGAAATATTGTCACAAGTTGCTTGGGAAAGGAAGAGTTCAAGATGTCAGAAAAGAGCATTAACAATGTCCTAGACATCTGAGAGAAGGCGAAAATTGTATTCAGGGAATAGAAAGCAAGGTTCATAGGAAAACAAAGAAATGTCAGACTGGAAAAAGTAGGAAGAAATGGATTTTTCTGCATTGTGAAGAAAGAAAAGCAATCTGATAATGATAGCATGAGGCCGTAATGTGAGTGAAGTGAAGAAATGACTGGAAATAATAATTTAGGTTAGGAATACGTAAAACAACCACATCATTTATCATCACAAATAGGACATTTCTGAGAGCAAACACGGGCACTAAAATCATTAAGGTGTTATAACTTTTAGAAATATTTATAGGTAAGCAAATAGATTGTGTTTTTTGATGGACCTGTAAAACCACTGTATTTAAAACAGACTTCCAAAAAATAGGATATACTCATACACACTAAAGCAAAAATACTGATTAACAGAAATTTTACAATAAGCGAAATAGATTGCTTTTGTATAGGGTCACACAGTTTAATCAATTTCACAGCAATTTCTATTTTTAATGCCTTGTCATTAATATTTTCCGGAGAATATGCTTTCAATATAATCTTACTATAAATTTTTCATTAAATTGTTATCTTCTTGAAAGTTGCATTTTGTGGAAGCAAATTTGAAACGGACTCGTCTGCAGATTCTGATACTTTTACTTGATCAGGTGCTCTCCTTACAGGTGCTGACATGCTTAACTCTGAGCAAGCCCTGCTAAATGGAAGACTTCCTCCATCTTAAATTTTTTATTACACTATGAAAATATTTTATCTTAATATTTTAGGTATTTTTTTAACCGCCTCTCAGGGAGCCATCTTTGACAAATATTCCTCCAAGACAAATTTTCTCTATGTATGATTCTTTTCAATGTTTTCAGTGTTTCAGTGTTTTCAATGTTTTGTCAAGCTTAAATGTTAGAAAGCCGTAGGCCTTCTCAATTCAATTTCAGTATGGAAAAGAAATTTACTCCAAACAGGAGCTCCATTAAAGACTATTTCTGAAAACTGAGACATTTCAAATTTCACGGATAAAGCAACGGCCTTACATTTGTACATCCTCTGAGTGCCCGTATCAGTTTTTTCACTTCCTCTCTAGCTTTTGTAAGGATGATTTTCATTGTCTTCCATTCTGCAAGCAATGCTTTCAGTTGGTGCAAAATGTAAATGCTTCAAAGATTTCTGATGCTCGATTTGCAGAGCACTTTGATGAAAAATTTCCTATTATTTTATAGAAAATTATTCTAAGGTTTAAAGAACTATTTTACAGAAATTTTCAATGTCATCATGGAACACGTAGGTTGATTTGCAAGGTGGTTCTTCAAAGGCTTAAATATATCTAACCGCCAATTATTCTTCAATTAATGGTGTCTACAAGTGTGTTGAAGTGATTTTTAAAATATTAATAATCAGCTTCATCACAGTGTAAACCAGTCACCCCAGTATGTATATATATCAATATTTGTAAATTGTAAATGTGGACAGTTAACATATTCTATTTCAGTTGGCAGATTCTTGAAGCTTGTTTGGACTCAGTTATGAATTATGTGTTCATCGCCATAAATTCCAAGTGAATTATTCTCTCAGCTTCTTTTTAAGACTATTGTCTTTATCATAAAACTTGTTGATTCTAAGTTCATCTTTCTATTTTTACTGCTAAGTAAATCACGTTACCTTCAGTGTTGAACTTTCAAACAACTTTTACGATAGGAGCCACATTGCCAGCTGTTCCACTTTTGCAAAATGAATTGAACACTTACTTCTCTTTGGTTCCAATAATTGGATGAAACTATTTGAATGACTATTGATAGGAATTTAAATGATTTTCTGTTTGAAGCACTTGATGATATTGATGAACAAACAACATTAATCCACTGTTTGCAAAGGTCTTTTTTTCTTTTTGCTAGTAGTGAATGCACTGACAACTCCTGCTTCATTATTTTATGTGCATAAGCCATCTTGAAATTGAAATGAATACATTTACTTTAGAAAAACAGACTTTCAATATAATTGGAAGTCAGGCTTCACAGGTTGGCATGTAAACACGTTTTCTGCAGTTACACATACTAAATCATTTTCTACAGGCACAGCTTTCTTAAAATAATTAATATTTGAGGCAAATGCTGATCCTTCTTTAGCAGATTTGTGCCTTCTGGATTTGATGGGTTAGTGATGCAATACAGATTTCATGGTGGATGGGCAATGATGAACATTCTATGCAGTTTACTTTTTATCATCTGCTTTCTTGAGAACTGAAAATTCACTCTCTACTTTTCCTTAAATATGCCCTTTTAATTTTAGCTCACTGCTTCTGAATAGTTCTTACAAATTTTAAAATTTGAGAAACAAGGAATAAATATTATCGACTTACATGATGCAATAATGACATTACTGCTACGTCAAGAATACAGACTACTTTCTATTCACTCTATAGATGGACAGCTCCAGTCCTATTCCCTACACATTAGTCACGTACACCTAACTTACAGTTTCCATGTTCTTCCCTGAGGCTCCTCACCCCCATCTATGGTGAATAGTTTAATGCTGGATTGGTAGCCTGGCAGATATGTCTCTCTTTTAGACCAAGACAGGACCGAGGCACCACTGTCTGGCCAGCCATAGCGAGCAGATAGAATGGTTGTCCCTCCACCGCTGCCTGAGATCAGAAGGAGATAGTTGTCTTTTGCAACTAATGATTCAGGAGCATAACATCATCAGCAAGCCCCCTACATGCCGACCTCCAAGAGGAAATGTTAGTGTGTTTCAGTCTGGGGATTCAGAAGAGAAAAGGTTTCATTGGTCGTCTCACATTAACGTAGGTTTCAGGTTGCAACTATTCATTTCACATAATTCTCACTCACTTCTAGATCAGAACATGACAGAAACTACCAAGCCCGTCTTGGCTTATTTAAACACAATTCTTGATAATCTTTTGTGAAAATTGAAAATCCAGAGCAAACATAAATCATGACAGGGTGCTTGGACCACTGGCAGAAATTGGGACTGTCCTGGGCAAACCACCCTGTAGAATGTTCTGGTTATTCATTGCTGTGTAGGAAACTACCTGAAAAAGTAGGGGCTTAAACCAATCCTTTGATTATATCTCATGATTTTGTGATTTGGGAAATGAGGCAGTTAAACTCGGTTATTTTTCTGCTCCGTGTGGCATCAACTGGGGTCACTTGGTGGTATTCAGCTGGCCACTGGTCTGGTTTGAAGGGTCTAAAATGGATTCATTCACATGCCTGTTGCCTTGACAGAGACAGCTGGGAGAATGAGCTGTCACTCCTCTTCCCTCTGAGTTGTAATCTCAGGGCTTCCCCACGGGTGCTCTGTGCCTCAGGGTAGTCAGACTTCTGACACTGTGGCCCAAGGCTCCTAGAAACCAAGATGGAACTTGTCTGTCCTCTTTAGGGCCAGACATGGAACCAGCATAATATATTCCCACAATGCTCCATCGGTCATAGCAGTCAAAGGCTAGGCTGGATTCAAAAGGAAGGGACATCCTGCCCGCTTTTAAAGGAAGAAGTATAATCAATGAACTCATGGCTGTCTTTAACCAGCCACCTAACAGTCACAGTCAGCACTGATTTATATAGTTGGTTTTATCACAGTGTTAATCTCTTGCCTATCAATCAGTTAGATACATAACTATTAGCACTACCTGTGTGCAAGACACTGACACCATGCTGATGGCTATGGAGTGAAAAAAAGAACCCAAAGCTCCAACCCCTAAAGCACCAGGAATCTACTGAGAAAATACTTGTGCTCCAAAAAGCACCAAAACGAAAGAGGCATTTTTGGGGGGGGGGAAGTTGACCCACCCAGTGCCCATTCAAGAATATGTGCAGGTGTGCTTAAGATCACAGGAGAACTGTCTGTTAAAATAATTTAACATTGATTACATAAATATCAAGTTCATTTAATATTTTATTTCCCACCTTGTTAATATTCCAAGGAGTTCAGCTATCCTAGTATTATTTAGTAATTGACCACACAATGTTATGACTAGTTAATGTTTTTATTGAAAAGCATTTCATTTATCCTTAAGGTTAAAGTCTTTTATAACTTTAAGGTGAAGAAGATGTGATCTGTAAAATGTAGCATCATTACAGGTGGACTTACAGATCTGAAAGAACACATATATTGTCTTAAGAGACAGAGTCACTGGTGTGCCAGATACCTGAGGTCCTAGAATATTCTGACACAAGTCCAACAGACACACAAACGCAGAGCAAATTGCAGGTGTGTCCACTGTCACTTTGGCTTACAATTATCCCTGTAAGTAAAAAATGAAAAGCCTCAGTAATCAGTAGTGGAAAAAGCCAATGTTATCTGCACCGAGAAACAATTCTAATTCTACACAGCTATTAGCTCCCGAGAAGGAGCACTGTCTCCAAATTAAGCATTAGTTTTACATCTGTAAAGAATTATGAGATTTTTTTCTCCTAAGACATGCAGCAAAAATAGGAGGATAGTGTAGGATGGAACCAAAAGGAAAAAGAAAAGAGACTTAACCAAGTGAATTATACCTCAGTAGAGTGAAGGCTGAAAGTCAGGATCTCAAATGTTAGCTGGAGGCGAACTCGCAATTCTTCCTGTAATTTCTAATAATAATAACACCACCAGGAATCCCCTCCTGATAAATTCTTAGAGGTCATTCATGCTGATCAACCTGAACAATGCTAAGTGATTGTGTTACAATGTTGTTCTTACTCCACACTTTTGTTGTGTTTATCTTCTACTTGGCTCAAAGCAGATGATGGCAGAAACATCACTTGACAGTTAGAGATTACAGAAATAGCTCATTGGTTTTTTTTCTCCCTTTTTGAGTGTTGAAATATTCCTAGGTAGAACCACACAGTTTATCTCCCTTCTCTCCTTGGAATGCAGAGAAACAGATAGACTTGGGATAATTTATGTGCTTATCAGTTACTACAAATAGAGTTTGTATTACGAATCCATTACCTTTTGGGGATGTATTTGGTATTCTTGGTTGGTAGTTATTGTTAGCATTATTAGTATATAGGAAAGGTTTTGCTTTATTGAAAAATTTTTGTTATGGGACGCCTAAGTGGCTCAGTCGCTTAAGCATCTGACTCTTGATCTAGGCAAAGGTCATGATCTCATGGTTCATGAGTTCAAGCCCCATGTTGGGCTTTGTAATGGCAGTGCAGAGCCTGCTTGGAATTCTTTCTCTCTCTCTCTCCCTGCCCCCCCCAAATAAATAAATACACATTAAAAAAGCTAATTAAATTTGTTTTTGTTATAAAAAACAATACCTTCTCTTTCTATGAAAAATATCAGTAAAGAGAACAACAAAAGTTATCTATACTCTAGAGATAATTCTGTATCCATTCTATGACTTTTGTCCAGTGTTTTAAAAATCTGCAAGTATATGTTGAATCATATTGTATACTGTGAACAACTGTATGTATGTACTGTATGTAATTAGATAGGAAGGGGGTAGAGGTCAGCAGTGAACACATTTAACATCAGACCCTGTGGGGTTCGGAAGAATGTGTAAACCTGATAGGTCTGCACCAAGATGGAGTGAAAATTGAAGGATGCGTCAGGCTGGGTTCACTAGAAAAGCACTCAGAAATGAAATGATGTGTGCAGGAGTTTAATTAGGAAGAGGCGGGAGGCCAGTGGCTCCTCTCCTTTCATCTCTAAGGAACTAAAGAAATGGGAATTGGGCAGAGAAGTTCCAAGAGAGGTCTCAGTTCCTCCAGTGGAGTAGAGTTTTGAACGTGGGCGGTCCTTCAGAGGTGTCCCACAAGGGGGTCAGACTTCAAGCAATAATCATGTGTCTTTTATTTTGGAGGGTATGTCTGGGCATGCCCCATTCTGTTGGACTCCTGGAATCTCCATGATGTTCTCCTGAAATTTTGTAAGCTTTATTTCTCACCTTATAGAACATGGTTAGACTCTTCTAACATACATGATACTTCTTGAAATTGATTTTTAAAAATTAATATGTAGAACACTAGCTCGGTCTCTCTCTCTCTTTTTTTTTTTTAAGTTCCTGAAAGGATTCAGTCAGCATTTCTGCTTCTTTCTCGTGGGCTAGGACTTAGTCAGATAGCCATTTCTGGAAGGCTGGGAAATGCACTTTTCATTCTGGGCAACCAAGTGTGCATGTGAAACTCAATGTTTCTGTTACTGACCAGGAAAATGTGGAGAGTGGACAGAGGACGACTGCTAGCTGCCTCTGCCTTGAAACATTGATTGTTTTAAATATGGAATCAAGGTTCAACAGGTGTGGGAGTCACTGCTACAGAATCAGATGTAAACGCCATATGTTTTTGACAATATAAAAATAGTATCTGGTAAGGGAGCTGAGGTAGGTCTGTGAGGCCCTACAGGCAGTGATCCTTTGTAAGGCAAAAAGGATGAATGTGGGATCCAGCAGGAGCAGGGCTGTATGTGCACTGCATGGACAAACAGCCAGACATGGAATTGTAGGGCAGACCTGTGACTCTGTATTACATTTGAGTGATGTCTCAAGCACTTTTGCTCTCAAGGCAAACAGGGTCACCATAAGATACCGCTGGTGATGGCCTATGATTTTTAACTCTCCAAGAGACAGGGAATTCATTTCTAAGACACATTAAATCATGGCCTTAGGCAGCTCCCTCCTCCCCCCACCCCCAGGAATCTTAGTCCTTCAAGCACAGTGCTCATAAATACCCAGGCAACCAGTCTGTTCAAATCTCTTGTACCTAGCAAACACGAAAGTCACGGACACAGGGAATAAAAATTACCCTTATGTATGATGTTATCTAGTATTTGCAGAAAGCAATTAGTCACAGATTGAAAAACAAGATCTGCTTAAATTGTAGAAAAAAAGATCATTTGGGGAATACAGAATAATGAAATTTACCTTAAAATTATGTATCTGTGTATTGGGGAGAAATTTTATGTGCGGCGAAGTAATTCTACAATGCAATTAACATTCTTTTAGGCAAGCTGATGAAGTCACAGTTTTTTATAAATTTCACTTTTTCCAGCTGGAAAATTAGTTGAAAGGTATTTCACCTTCAAGATCAGTTACAAAGCATGCTTTTTCCCTTCCAAGAGACGCATTTGGTCAGTTAAGATAAACAATAGTAGCATAAACGTTAGCCATTAATGTGGTAACTTAATAACACTTTTCTGTTGTGCCACAAGATGGCAGCACTTGCAAGGGTGCTTTTTTTTTTTTTAAGAGTAATAGTGTATCATTGTGTGGTTAATGTATCCTTTGTATATTCCACCTTTTTGAATATAACTAGTTTGCATTATTGCCTATTTTATTGTTTTTGATGTTTTTAAGCTCAAGAGCAATGTCTATTTTCCACCCCATAATACCAGATCTAACTTTGTTGTTTAAGCTACCTGGTGAAAAATCCATTTACTGTTAGTCCAGAGGGAGAACACATTTCTTCACTCATAAATCTTATTTTGCTCCTTTTCTGATATACTGACTTCAGGGGAAAATCGTCTAAAATTGCTGTTCCCCAGATTCAACTTGGCTGCCTTTCATTTCCATAGGTCAATGCTCAGGTCAGTTCAGTGAATGCTTCCATGCCTATCACGTAAACCATAATGACACAATCACACCTCTGCTGGCCCTGGTATTGCCTTCCCCCTTTATCCCGGAAATCTGTATTTTATCATCAAACAATCTACCACACATCTGCTTGTTTATTTGTGTCTTTCCCTAACAAGATGCAGGCTCAACAGACAGAATTCTGTCACTTCTGTTCCTTTTTTTTTTTTTTTCTTTTTGTATTCCCAGCCCCAAGAACAGTTCCTGCGCATGATGGGTGTTCGACAAACCTGTGCGGAGTGTATTACCACGGAGGCCGCTTTACAAATGAAGCTTGTAAATTTGTATCTCCAGTTAGGACTTCCTCCCTCCACTGAAGACCTCAGTGCCCACTCATATCTCTGTTTGAAGGTCTCATAGGGCTCCAGCTTGAACTGCTGGCAATTCTGTCTTTCTGACGATTCAAACACCGTGGACCTGTCTTTGCCTCCCTCTTTCTCTCACATCCTAGCGTCCCCTTCATCAGCCGGCACTGTCAGCTCTATTATCTCAATTCTCCCAGCTCTGAACACTCTGTCCATCCGCAGGACGGCCTGCAGAGCCGAGGAAGCTCTCATTCCTAGAACAGATAAGCACAATAGCCTCCTGACTGATCTCTCTGGGGCTGCCCTTGTCTTACGAGTCTAGTTTTAACCCAACAGCCAGAGTGACCTTGTTAAGAAACCAGTGTGATCCGACCACTCTTCTGTTCCCAAATGTCATTGGCTTTCATCTCTACTTGAGAAAAGTTAAGGTCCAGGGCGCCTGACCAGCTCAGCGAGACTCTTGACCTGGGGGTTGTGAGTTAGAGCCCCATGGTGAGTGCGGAGATTGCTTAAATAAATAATTAAGTAATTTTAAAAAGGAAAGAAAAGCGAAAGCCCTAAAATGGCTTTAATGCCTTGTGACATATGCACCTAGTGCCGACTGCTCTGATCTCATCTTGTATTAACTCTGCCTCCCCCACCCAACGGCCCCCAGTGCTCGCCCTTTGACATAAGGGCTCCTCTTCTCTCACGTACAGGACTCCATCATGCCCCTTAAACACGTCCGTCAGGCGTCTCTCTCTCTTTGGCTCTCTGCACCTGCTTGGAGCACTCTTTCTCCAGATAGCTGGTTAGCCTAGACCCTCCCCTCCTTCATGATGGCGCTCAATTTTTACCTTTTCACGGAGGCCTTTTCTGATCACCTTACTTAAAATTTTCATCACCCCAGCACTGCTAGCTCCATTCTCTGCTTCCTTTTGTCTATAGTTCGTGTTATTACAACACGGTGTGTATCTGGCTGTTCTTTTTGCTTAATGTCTTTCTTTCTTTACTAGAACATACATCCATAAAAAGGAATCGTCACTTCTGCTTTCTTGAGACCCCTTATGATAATGGAAAAAGGAGGACATTCTTCTGTTCCTCTCACCTGCCCAGAATAATCATAGGCCAAACTTTAGACATTCCCAGGGACACTTACACATAACATTTTATTATAATTCTTCATATGTATATGTCTTCCTCACTGGGAGGAAGCTGCTTTGAGGTATTTTATTTTGTTGCATTTCTTTTTCTGTCCCCAGCAAGGGGCCTAGAAGATGAGAGATACTCAGTAACTTTTCAAACTGAAAGGGACGTATGAAACACCCATTCATTTAGTCTGTGATTAGAATGTGACGCTGTAACACACCAGAATTTATACATATAAGGGGAGTGTTTCATTTTTCCAGTCTTCGAAGAAGTCTCCTTTGGAAGCTAAAAGTATTTTCACCATTTGCCTGTTTCTTTTTCCCCCCAGAACTCCTCCTTAATAATTGCCTTCAATATCTGAACCAGTTTCTTAAAGATATTATCAATAATGTTAAATCATCTTTTAAAGGTAGATTTGTTTTAGGGGCAGTTGAATTTGGAACTAAATTTAGTTAATAAACTGGGTATTATTTGGAGTCCAAAATGAGATGTGGTGATAAGATAAGATTTCTTTTGTTTCACATAACTAGTAAACTGGATCTGATTATGAATATTAAAAAGCTAGGTCAATAATGATGACTGGGAAATCATGGTCTTTCAAAGAAAATATGCAACAAAAAATAACGACAACAACAAAATCTATTTAAAAGTATAAAATCTATTATTGCTTTTTAAAAAGTTGGGGGCACATCTTGAAACAGTCTTATTTTCCAAAGAGTTTAGAAAGGGAGGTAAGTTATTCTGTAGTGCTGAGGAAAGACATACCTGAAAACAAGCCAGACTTGAAAAGCAATCTTTTCAAACTCTTTATTAAGGACTGAAGCCTTGCCTTGACAGCATATTTAAGTCATTTCCTGCTGGTGTACATTGCCTGATGTTGCCACAGGTGAGAAATTAGTCGCTATTCTATATTTTATATTTTTTGAACTTCCATAACCAAGAGACCTCACATTACTTTTGATTTTGCTAAATCGCTGTATTTGAACTTCCTGTCTCAACAGATAGAAAGGTTCTGATAGGAGTAAAACACTGCTAGCTAGAAAACAGTAAAGTCTCATATAGAGCAGTATTATTTAAATAACCTAATCATTAGAACCTGATTAAACTTCGAAATAATAATTAACAAGATGTGGAAGTGTATAATTAGGTGCTAAAATAAGCAAATGAGAAAGCTAGAAGAATTTGGAGACTAGATTGTGCCAGCGCTAAAGACACTGAGATCCTTTCAACGAAATTGGGCTTGAGCTATGTCGCTGACAGATTGAGAAGGGAAATTTGGCTTGAAAAGCACAAGGTAAGGCTGGAAGTTGGAAGTGGGCAGTTTGGGGTGGAAAGCGGTGTAGGGATCCCTGGGAGATATGGCTGAATGAGTTCCCGGCAGAAGGACAGATCAGTAAGCAGGGAGGAGTCGGGGAGGGGGGAGGAAGGAGTCGGGGAAGGGGGGGCTGTGAATGCTGTCTTGCCAGATAGGTAAGATAGATGAGCTTGTCTAAGGGAGGGAATCATCTAGATGTTTTAAAGACATCAGTATGGCTGCAGGGTGAGGCATGGATTGGAACAGCGAGAAATTATTTTAACAGAATTCCAAAGAAGAGATGACTTTGTCTGACCCAACCGACAGAACCTCTCCGACTATGACTGTACGTGTGTAGGCTTTGTCTGATCGTTAGGCAAAGCACACACAGGTGCTTCTTGGACTTACACAGCCAGTTTTTAAAAAATGTGTGGATTGTGACCATCCTATGACTCTTGGCATCTGTGGTCTAGCTGATTCTGTCCACTCTTTACCTAGACTGTTAAAAAAGGACTCATCTCTGTTTATTAACTGGATTTATGAAAAAGAGCCCACAGTGATATACATCCATGAAATTAATATGTTTATTTTTAATAAGAATCTTTTCTAGGTCCTTAGACTTCCTATCCACTGACTTCCTGGTACAAAACGTATTCATTAAGCCTGATTACTTATACCATGATTCAGTTAAAAATACTTCCTGGTAAGAAATAAAAATGAAAAGGGTATGAGATGCAGCAATGCTGATTAGAAGAACTGCCAGATAACCATTAAAATCACAGTGATTTTTCAGATCCTCAGAGGTATTCCCATGTGCTTTGAAAAATATCATAACGATTATAACCTAACCTGGTCAGAAATGATATTCTTGTAGGTTTCCTTTGTTAAAGGAAAGTTGGATTTCCAAATAATAGAATGATCCAGAGATGATACTGCATTAAATCCTTTTGCTGTTAGAGTTCCTTTCAAATACCTTGAATGTTGGTGTTATCTTCATGAGATCCTAAAAATTCCAGTTAATGAAAGTATAAAATTATGTAGCATCTCCTTCAATATTGCTTTTCTTTTTAAAAATTGTTTTAATGTTTATTTGTTTTTAAGAGACAGAGACAGAGGATGAGTGGGGGAGGGGCAGAGAGAGGGGGAGACAGAATCCACAGCAGGCTCCCGGCTCTGAGCCGTAAGAGCCCAACGCGGGGCTCGAACCTACAGTCCGTGAGATCATGAGCTGAAGTTGAACACTTAACCAACTGAGACCCCAGGCACCCATCAATATTGCTCTTCTAATGTAGCAAAATTTTTTTGTTTGTTTGTTTAGTTCTTGGTTTTTAGCCCTCTTTTATAATCTTTACCAAACCAAAAACTGGAGAAATGAATTACCTAACACAAGTTAGGCAGGTGTGGAGTCTGCCTGCCATTATGAAGGGCAGGAGTGATGGAGAATCTCTCTCAGAAGACAGTTGGAACTAAATTATCAGACAGTCTTTAGAAAACAATGGATTAATTGTGATGTCAAAACATCCTGATTTCCATGCTTGCCTTACAAAACTCCTGACTCCTGAGCCCAGTTCAGTTGTGGAATCAGACTCAAGGACAACCATATTGGATGGTATGACACATAGATAATTTTATAAACCATTGCTGTACATGAGGAGAGACTGACAGTCATGTTTCTGTGGACTGATGGATATGAGAATATGGGGAAAAGGAGAAGATTGAAATTACTGGTATTAATAATTTATATTGACGATTCCAATTTACCTCATTTCATTGGATAATTTAACGTGTTTGAGAAAGTTGTTTTTCCAAAGTACACAGAACTATTTCCCATGGTCAGACTCCCCACATTGTCTGCGTTCACATGGGGCTGTTGTGAAATCCTTGTGCATGTCTCTTCAGAAATTTCTGAGATGATTTGGGGGGAACACCCCACCAATCCCAACAGCCTGGCAGTTGCTGAAAATTTCTTCGTAGGATAAGCAATAATTTTCCCTAGGCGATGTGGTGAAAAGTAAGAATGGAATTTATAGCTTTCTTCCAAATTATCCCTTCCCTGCAGCCTCCAGGCACTGTTATATCCCCACCAACACTGCCTCACTCGTTCCTCATACCAGTCTTGCCAGTCCTCCGTCTTCCCAACCAGCCTCTTGTTTCTGTAGTTTCTCTGGGCTCCATTCAGAGGGAGTCAAAAGCAAGCCACTTAACAGAAGCCAAGTATAGTTCTTTGGAAGCGGTATCCCTTTTCTTACCACGACTCAACTTAGGAGGACACTCACAGCATGCTCATAAATTCTTTTTCCATCTGGCTCTTGAGATGGATAAGAATGACTATCACCATTCCTATGTGCTGTTTACAGACTAAGATCAACAGATAGTCATTACCATTGTTGCTTGATGATTAACATGGTTTCAAATTCATCTTAAAATTATAAATGGAATGGAATTATTTAATTTCATGCAATCAGAATTTCATGATTTATTACATTACAACCAGGTAAACTGAAAAACAAACAAACAAACAAAACCCCATATGCACAATTAAGACAGTAAGTGTTAAGGGCATGTTAAGGGCATAACACTTTGGGTGTTATGTTAAATCTCACAGAGTTAGCCCAGATTCAGGAACTATCACTGAGCCAGTGCCCTAAAGCTTTGAGAAAACCATGCTCACACCTTTGCCAAATGTTTTCTCAGAGTAGTACGATAGTTCTAAGTGTGCTTTGCAAGAAATCCTAATTCTTAGTTACACTACTACTTTCCCTCTTTAGAGGTCTTTGAATTTCAATCCCTCTGATAAATTTATATTCAGGTTAAAAAATTTTTTCTTTTGAGAGAGAGAGGGACAGACAGACAGAGAGTGTGAGCAGAGGAGGGGCAGAGAGAGGCAGAGACACAGAATCAGAAGCAGGCCACAGGCGCTGAGCTGTCAGCATACAGCCCAACGCGGTGCTCGAACCCGTGTACCGTGAATTCATGACCTGAGCTGAAGTCGGACGCTTAACCAACTGAGCCACCCAGGCACCCCTATATTTAGGTTTAAAAAAATAACCGAATTCTAAAAACAAAGCTCCTTTATATCTGTTAGTCTCCCTTCATATACAGGAGCCTCTTGAAAAAATCCGTCGTGGCAATGGCTTCCATAGCTGAAACTACATTCTCCTTTCCATCTCATTAAATATAAACAGTACACAGAAAATAAGTTCCTTTTTGTCGAAAAGTTGGAAGCTTTTATTTCAGACAAGTTTCTTTTATTCGTATATACTCACAAACTCTACTTTGACATTTTAAATTTTATTCCAGAAAGTAAGAGCAAATAGAACCTCAACCAGATTTTTCTTTAGCTCAAGCGTTAACGTGAATGCCCTTATTACTGTCCTTGGAATACAACAGGAAAACCTACATTCTCAGTGAAGCTGTAATCCAGATATCTAAGGTTTAAATCGAAGGGTTGAAAAAAGATAACAATATCAGCATGGGGTAGGAAGATAAAAGGCATATTTTATCAACTAATGGAAAAGATTGTGCCTACGAACCAAGAAGGAAATAGCATACGAGATAGCTTTCATTGAAAAAGTGCCCAGTTAGTTCCTAAAATATTTGAATTCCAGTTTGGAAGCTATATCTTAAAACACATTAAGTGAGTTGGCTGTTGCCAATAATTCCTTTTGAAACACATCTTATTCAAGCTGTGAAGACATCATACCGACTCACTATGAAAATAGTATTCATTGTGGTGTGGTTACAGTGTGAATAGTGCTTGATGGCAATGTAACACAAAGGAAAAGAAAGTACAAAAAGACCTAATTTTACAGTGATTGCAACCAAGACACGGCCATGTGACTGGGATCTCAGATTTCTGGTCTAGAAAAAGAATGTTTTAATTTTAGGCTTTAGCATATGTTGAATATAATTTTCAGAAGGAACATGACATCATTATGTCTATAGGTCATTTCAGAGCATTTCTTCAGTGACCGAGCCTCACCTGTGTACTTTTGCAGAAAATGCATCCCCTCAGTGCATCCCCTACTTGGTTCCTGAGTACAGAAGCCCTTCTTGGACCATGAAGAGCAGAACCCCAAAATTCTCATCCTCTTTTACAAAAACACCATTATTTAGGAGTGTGTTTTCAATAGCTTTTTCATTTCTGTCCTAGCCTAGGAAGGTGTAGTTTGGGATCACTTGGGGGATGGAAAGGCAATGTCTTCTGAGCATTAAAAGGAAATAAAAATGGTATTTGCCCTCTGATTCATTCGTGACATAGGCATCTATGTACAGACAGTTTGGAAATGCATTCATGTCATTATACTTAAAAGAATCATTGTCAGTATTTATTGGTGATAAATACCTCTTTTTTAAATTGCACTAAAATGTAGGATTTCAAGTAATTAATTACATTAATTAATAAGATCATTGTAGACAAAAAAGTCAGTTGGTTCACACATTACACAGCATACTCCATTAGGGATACACTCACTCTAATGGAAGCATCTCCTTTAGAAAATATGTGAAGTCTGGGCGCCTGGGTGGCTCAGTCTGTTGAGTGTCCGACTTCAGCTCAGGTCATGATCTCAAGGTTTGTGGGTTAGAGCCCAGCGACGAATTCTGTGCTGACAGCTTGGAGCCTGAAACATGCTTCAGATTCTGTGTCTCCCTCCCCCGCTTGGACTCTAACTCTCTCTCTCTCAAAAATGAATAAACATTAAAAATTTAAAAAAAAAGAAAGAAAATATGTGAAATCTAAGCAGTGTAGCTTTAACAGATAATCCGGCGTGGAGGTGCAAGCATTCTGAGAGCAAGAGAAAGGATAATAGAAAATCCTCTCACCGTATGATTCTGTCATCTATAATAATATCCTCTAGGAAAAACTGATGAACTTAGGGCACTGTCATAGTTTGGGCTGCTCTAATAATACCATAGCGGTACCTGGGTGGCTCAGTTGGTAGGACATCCGACTCTTGATTTCGGTTCAGGTCACGATCCCAGGGGCGTGGGATCGAGCCCAGGATCAGGCTCTGTGCTGAGTGCAGGGCCTGCTCGCGATTCTCTCTCTCTCTCTCTCTCTCTTTCTCTCTCTCTCTGCCTCTCTCTCCTGCTGATGCTCTCTCTCCCACTCTAAAATAAAAGTAAATAAATAAATACATGCATACCATAAGCTCAGTGGGCTAAGCAAGAAACATTTATTTCTCCCAGTTCTGGAGGCTGGAAGTCCGTGATCTGGGTGCCAGCATCATCAGGTTCTTGGTAAAAGCCTCTCTATGGTTTGCAGATGGCCATCTTCTCATTGTATCCTCTCGTGGCAGGCAGAGAGAGGAAACAAGCTCTCTCATGTCTCTCTGCTTTTTTTCCAAAAAATTTTTTGAGAGAGGGAGAGCATATGTGCATGAAGGGGGGAGGAGCAGAGAAAGAGGGAGAGAGAATCTCAAGCAGGTCCCACGCTGTCAGCTCAGAACCCAATGTGGGACTTAAACTCATGAACCATGAGATTGTGACATGAGCCAAAATCAAGAGTTGGATGCTCAACTGACTGAGCCACCCAGACACCTCTTCTCCTGTTTCTCTTAATAAGGGCAGTAATCACAATGAGGGCTCTAGCCATATGACCTCAGTTAGTTCCCACCTCCTGACACCATCATACTGGGGGTTAGGATTTCCACCCGAATTTAGGTAGACATAGGTGTTTAGTCCATCCCAGGAACCTAGGGATATATGTCAAACATTACACAATATTTTAAGTTGTTAAGATTTGCTTAGTGGAAGCCATGTAATGAATATATTAATGATGAATATATATATACACATACATATACACACAAAATACATATGTATACACCTAAGTATGTGTACATTACACGTATATATGTATATGTGTACATGTAACATATACATATACACATGATCATGTATTCATGTATATATACCCATGTGTGTTTGTGTGTGTGTGTGTGTGGTTTGAAACATGTATTAATTGCCTAGGGATGCCTTAACATTGCCATAAACTTGGTGGCTTAAAATCATAGAAATATATTCTCTCACAGTTCTGGTGGCTAGAGTTCAAAATCGAAGCGTTGACAGGGCCTCCCTCTATAGACACTCTAGGAGAGAATCTGTTTCGTGCCTTTGCCACCTTCTGGGTAATGGTCACATCACTCCAATCTCTGACACCATCTTCACATTGACTTTTCCTCTGTATGCCTGTCTTCTCTCTTCTGTGTGTTTATTATAAAGACACTTGTCGTAGAATTTAGGGTCCACCCAGAATATCCAGGATGATCTCCTCCTTTCAAAATCTTTAATTTAATTATATTACAAAGACCCTTTTCCAAATAAGGTAACGTTCACAGATTTCAGGGACTATGGCACGGACATATGGTTTTTGGAAGACACTGTTCAACCTACTATAGAAAAGAAGATATTTTACTTTTAGACTTGCATTGCTGTTGGTTGTCTGGCATTAATCTTTCTAGTATATTTTTAATTTTATGTGTATATCACCGTTGCCACAATAATAATATTATTTCTTTCATCTCAATCAGTAATGGTACACTGAAAAGAAAGCCATTTTATACCCAGTTAGGCCTTCACAAACCACCCAAGATCCTCTCCAAAGTGTTCATTTTTTTTTCATTTTAAATATCAAGGCAGTTAAAGGCATGTTAGGGTAAATGAAATAAAAATCTCATTTGGTAAAATCATGGTTATTCTGGCAAACACAGAAGGAAATCCGAATCATATTTGTGGATCTCTACAGAAAGGGCTCAGGCAGGCTGTCTACACCAAAGTATGCTAACATTTATCTCAGAGAAGACACTGTGATGTCCCATAGCTCCTGTAGCATTTGTGTCGATGAAGATAAATATATTTCCCTCCATGAGTCTATAATCCTCAAGCATTTTAATTGGACCAAACCATTCAAGAAATTCCTTCCATGTCTTGGGCCTTGTTCAATTTCCCAATGCCAGCATACTTGATGATCTCTCCTTCCTTTCTTCTGAACATGTTATATATAACATTTTTATATAGGATATAATTAAAGAATGGGAGAGACAGAGAAAGAGAGAGAAAAGAGAGAGAGAGAGAGGAGGAACACTAGTGAAGCTAAATTCTGGAAGCACAGTTTGTGTTGAGTACCTTATAAAAACTGTAAAATATGCTTTCAATCATTACATTATATATGAAACTCAATATGGTGCTGACTTTCTTTACTGGCTAACAGGGTCTTAAAATTAGACGTACAATGATTCGATTGCAGAAAATGCAAGTCTTTCTTTCTCGAGATGAATTTCTACTTGACCTTTGTTTGACACAATAATCTTTGTAAGCCATATACTTTGTTTCTTTTTCATTACTTTCCTGTAGAGAACTCTGCCCCTTGGGGATGATGAGGAACAATTTGAGGATTGTCTCAGAACACTGTAACTTTGCACGTCTCAAAAGTTACTCTCAGATTTTGAATTGAAGACCTTAGAGGTGAGGTCAAATGGCCTCAGAATAGGAGGTGCCATTCTTCATCACTCCCTGGCCCCTGGTGGGTAATTGGCCAAATTTATTCTTTTACAATTAGCAAGGAGGCGTGTATGAAGCTACGTGGGTGGTAATAGTGAGAGTGCATCCATTTTGTAAAAGTTTTTATTCAGAATAATTTACAAATATCTATCAGATTGATAAAAATGGGAATACAATACAATTGTGACGTTATGGCTGCCGTTCTAACAAAATGCTGGTTGTGTAGCAAGGTCACTGCAATGATCCCGGAGAAAGAGCCTCAGAGCATTTCCATTTGCATTTCTTTCTCCAGGTTGGTTTTCAAGTTGAGCTTTCCTTTTAACAAACTACTAGAAATGTTCTCATACTTTCCTTGTCCTTCTCTTGCTTTTGACCTCTTCCCTTGCCTGTGACGATTGTTTGTTTCCCCGTAGTTAACTAGACGGTGGTTCACGGCATAAAGGAAAATATGAGTTTTTTTAAACAAAAGTGTCAACTTTATAGTTTTCACATACAAAAAGTTCTTGTGGAAATGCCACTGAACATGATCAAAACTACAGATTATGATACAAAATAGATGATTTCCCCTCCCCCGCTCTCTCTCTCTCTCTCTCTCTCTCTCTCTCTCTCTCTCTCAAAAATGAACATTAAAAAAATTATTTAAAAAATAGATAATTTTTGTATATTTCCTCATATGTATTATTAGAAGTGTTTGGAGTATGTAGAAATAGCCACTAATCAGAAGGGCAATATATTCATCCAACCTAACTCACAAAGCACTAAATGCCATTCACAAGATGAATTTGAAATATCTTTGCTTCCGGGAAGAGGTTCATATTTTTTAATTTAAAAACTCTAAATGCCTTGCCAGTAATTAAATATAAATAGGAGGTTTCTCCTAAATCTTAGGCTAAATTTCTACTTGCCCTACAGCAAAACTGGCACTACTTGATGAAATATATTGAAAGGTGCTCTTGACCCAGTGATAGTAAGGATGGCTTGAAAATATGATTAAAAATAAAGATGTCTGATTGTTTTCATGATAACTGTTTTATTCTACATTACTCAATTCCCTAGGCTCTTTTTCTTAAAGAGGCACATCATTTTTTTAAAAAAGTTTATTTATTTATTTTGAGAGGGAAAGAGAACAAGCTAGCAGGGGAGGAGCAGAGAGAGAGGGCGAGAGAGGATCCTAAGCAAGCTCCCCACTTGTCAGCGCAAAGCCCGATGTGGGGCTCAAACTCATGACCTGAGCAGAAACCAAGAGTCATACACTCAACTAACTGAGTCACCCAGGTGCCCACTAGGCTCTTTTCAAAAAGTTTTTTTTTTCTGTTCTTCATATTAATTTTGCATATTCTTGCAAAAGAAGACAATCATAAGAATGATGTCTTCTGAAATATCTATAGATTAACTGAAAGTGCTTAAAGGGCAACTTTCCCTCTAATGTTGATGCATTGAAGAGAAGGAACCACTTGAAATTCAGGTTAGTTGAAGATGTACGAATGGAGTGAGAAAAGAATGGTATATTTTTTCTTACCGTTGCATTTTAAGATAAGAATTTACCACTAGTGTTTCGGTGAGGTTCCGTAAAAACAAGGACCAGGACTGCTTGATTTTATTTGAGCAATATTTCAAACGTCATGCATCTTTGAGTTCCTAATAAATTTGAGTCACATGTTAACAATGTATTGTGGCCATCATACTACCTTGCATAGATAATGTAAGAGTGAGCAAAGGTAATATATATAGGGCCAGAAGAGAGACTGATGCAGTGACCTGTTGGCTGGCATTCAACTGATAAGTAAGAAGCTGAAGAAGCAGGACACGTGGATAGAGCCATGTCTTCTGTTTGCCTCAGAGTTTCTTAACTGGGAAGGACCCTATTGACTTTTTTGGGCCAGATAATTCTTTGTTTGTGTCCTGCACATTGCAGCATGTTTAGCAGCTTGCCTGACCTTTGCCCACTAGATGCTAGTAGTGCATCTGCCTCTCGACGATCCGCCCCCCTTGGCCACCTGGAACCTTAGTTGTAACCAAAAAGAATGTTGTGAACATATTGCAAAATATGCGTCAGGGGAAAATCTCCCTGGTTGAGAACCACTGTCCGTGAAAAGCAGAGTCCATTGCCCGGTATCCTGTGCCCAGATCGGGGGCCCTGACCATCAAGTTCACTCTTGGTTTGTTACATAGTTAATAGCAGAACTCCCCCGTTATATAGGAACATGGTCCCTGTAGTTTTAGTAGTCATCCCAGAACTTACTGGAGGAGATTTCTTAATCACACAAGTTGTTCCTAAATTAGAATAAAATGAGAAACAGAGAGATGCCACAAGATACGGCATTTAATTACATAGTACTCGGTAAATTCCATGTGAATTTGTAAAGAAATGATCACTTCAGGCACACATTTCATACTTAACAATTATCCTTCTTTAGCGCAGAATGTCTCAAGATATTTGTTCAATCTCCAAAAATCAAGGATTATCAAACTGAAGTGAAATATATACTTGAGGTAGAGAAATATTCTCCTTTTTACATTAATAATTCTATTGCCTTAATTGATCTATAATATACGCTATGTGAAAGGATTAAAAACTTCGGTTGTTCTGTAATATAATTGGTTTCACAGACAAATGTTTATTTATTTATTTATTTTTAAATGTTTATTTTTGAGAGACTGAGAGAGACAGAGCGTGAGCAGGGTAGGGGCAGAGAGAGAGGGAGATACAGAATCCAAAGCAGGCTTCAGTCTCTGAGCTGTCAGCACAGAGCCAGGCAGGGGGCTCAAACCCATGAAACACGAGATCATGAGCTGAGCCGAAGTCAGGTGCTTATGCACCCAGGCGCCCCAAATGTTTATTTTTATTTTATTACCTTTATTCCTAAAGTCATAAAAGTTTTAAAAATTACTCTAACCAAATGGCTAACAGATTTAAGCAATAAAACTATTAAACCTGTGGCCATGAACTATGAAATAAAAACAAATTTTTAAAATATGCCAGGTAGTAGTTTAGTGTATGTCAGATACATAAACTGGAGCAGATTATATTTACAGTTGCTCTGTCTTCATGAAAATGTAAATGTGACTTCAGTGTGGGGAGGGAAAGAAGGTTTGTGATGTGATGGAAACCACTTAAAAACATGAAGTTGAACAAAAATCAAAATGGCTGCCTTAATGCTCCAACAAGGCTCAATTTTTAGAAATATTTTATTTTTTTATTTATTTACTTACTTATTTATTTATTTAAGAGAGCAAGAAAGCCCAAGTGGGGAAAGAGCTTGAGTGGGGCAGGGGGTGGGGAGGGAGGGAAGGAGGGAGAGAGAGAGAGAGAGAGAGAGAGAGAGAATCTTAAGCAGTTTCCATACTCAGTGTGGAGCCTGACCCCTCAGCATGGAGCCTGATCCCACAAACCAAGAGATCACCACTGGAGCCAAAACTGAGTCATACTCTTAACTGACTGAGCCACCCAAGTGCCCCTTGATATTCAACCTAAGTAACTTTTTCCCTCTCCCGCAAACCTCCCCTCCTCTCTTCTGAGTCTTTTTCTTCAGGAGCCCAGTACCACCCTGAAAACAAGAGCAAGGGGGCTGAAGGCACAAACACAGTTCTTGTTGAAACTGGGTAGATCCTCCGTTTCCTATAAAAACCCCATGGCCTCAGGGCATCTGGGTGACTCAGTCAGTTAAGCATATGACTGTGGTTCAGGTCATGATCTCATGTTCATGAGTTCAAGCCCCATGTCATGCTCTGTGCTGACAGCTCAGAGCCTGGAGCCTGCTTTCGATTCTATGTCCCCCTCTCTCTCTGCCCCTTCCCTGCTCTCTCTCTCTGTCTCTCTCTTTCTCAAAACAACAACACCACCACCACCCACAGACCCTTCCTTAGCATGGGCTTAGGGGTTTGAAGGCCTTAGCCTGTGCAGCCCCCTTTGCCCCACAAAGCAGTAAAGTTTTGTTCCTCTCTATATCCAAACTCTGTCTTTGCCTTGCATATTTGGGCTCCAGAGCACAGAGGTCGGTTTTTGACAACGTGATCACAAGGAAAGGCAAGATATTTTCAGCTCTGTATAAACAGCTTGTAAATGAGGTTAGTGCAATACCTGGCTTAATTATGTCTTTATTTATACTCATCTTTGACTCCAAATCAATTGAGTCGGCTTGTATAAAATACAGCAACGTGACTCAAATGCTCCCAGCGTGAACAGAAAGAAAAAGGCCTAACAGAATCTTAGGAACATAAGATTAAGTCAGTAAAAACCTAGTTAAAAAAATATACGGTTATAAAATGAACTTGTCTCTGGTAACGATTTCACAATGTATACATGAATCAAATCATCATGTTGTACACTTGAAATATATAAAAAATTTTTCAATTATACCTAATAAAACTGGAACAATAAGTAAAGCTGAAATAATTTTTTGTATCTACAAAACCAAAGGACAAAAGATCTGAATAGACGTTTCTTCAAAGAAGATATACAGATTCCAGTAGCACACATTCAACATAGTTACTCACCATGGAAATGCAAATCAAAACTACAGTGAGATACTGCTTCACACCTACTAGGATGGCAAGAATCAGAGACCAGTAGGAACCATTGTTAGTGAGGATGTGGCGAAATTGGAGCCCTCATACACTGATGGGGATGTAAATTTGGAAAACATTTTGGAAAAAGTCTGGCATTTCCTCAAAATGTTAAACATAGAGTTAACCTCTGATCCAGAAAAAGTGAGAGGAGGTTTCATGAGGAAAGTCAATATTACGATGAATGTGCTCTTTTTTGCGGAAATGACTGGGCCAGGCCTCCACACAGTATTTGTCTTCACTTCTCTGACCACACTCTAGCTAACTAAAAATCTTCCTTGATTCCTAGAAATATTTTAGATAGCTCTGTAAGATCTATTCAATAATTCCATCACAGTTTTATTTTTTTCTCTCTGAGGTTAAGAAACATAAGTGCCCTTAATATAAAGTGGTAAAACTACAGATTTTCTTAAAAGGTGCATCATAGAAATAAACCACTGTTTGGCTCCCATTGCTATTGGAAACGAACGGCTAAGCACAGAGAAAAAAATTTAGCTAAGTAAGAGACTGTTACTATACTTTCTACTTTGGATTTTAAGAGACAAAATTGTGAGCATGTTAACAGAGCTAAGAGAATAAAAATAACTCCCTCAGACTTCAAGCCAAGAGAGAAAAAAAAAAAATTTCTATGATTATCATCTATGTAAGAGCTAAACCAAATTCTCTTGCTGAGTTTAGGGCTTGCAGCATTTTTTTGAATTTTATATTAATTTTTCATGTTTAATATGGTCTATATGTAAATCAGTCTGTGGATGGTTTGTTTTTCATTATTAATGAAAGATACTATTGGTGACCTCTTTTTCTTTCTATTAAGGTAAGCTATGCCACTTTTGAAGAGGAATACTTGAGTGCTATGTCTGACAAAATGACATTTTGGTATCTTTCATGCACGTTTGGATATTCCTAGATATCCAGGCCCAAGATAAACCATTCGGCATCTTGCACTTTCTTCTACATCATAGTCATTGACAAAGCTGTATATACATCTTTTACCACAGTTCTAACTCCCCTGTTATCCAACGTGGCATTGGCATAAAAACAGATACATAGGGGTGCCTGGCTGGCTCAGTCAGAAGAACATGTGACTCCTGATCGGGGTCATGAGTTCAAGCCCCACGCTGGGTGTAGAGATTGCTTAAATAAATCAATAAACTTAAAAAAAATAAAAGTAAATATAAACAGAGGCCCCTCTGTGGCTCAGTCACTTAAGCAGCTGACTCTTGATCTTGCCTCAGGTCATGATCTCACAGTTTGTGAGATCGAGCCCCATGTTGGGCTCTGCAGCTGACAGCTTGGAGCCTGCTTGGGATTCATGCTATCCCTCTCTCTCTCTCTCTCCCCCTCCCCTGCTTGTGCTCTTTCTCTCTCTCTCTCTCTCAAGATAAGTAAATAAATTAAAAAAAAAAAAAAACAGACGCATTGGTCAATGGGACAGAAAAGACAGTCCAGAAATAAATCCACACATATATGGGCATTACGCTAAGTGAAATAAGTCAGAGAATGAGAAATACTATATGATCACCCTTTTATGTGCAATCTAAAACAAGAACAAAAACTGAGCTCACAGGTACAGAGAACATATTGGTGGTTGAGAAAGGTGGAATGTAGGTGGTAGGTGAAATGGGCAAATTTGGTCGAAAGGTATAAATTTCTAGTTATAAAATAAATAATTTCTGGTGAAGTAATGTGCAGCATGATGTCCATAGGTAATAACACTGTATTGTATATGTGAAGTTTCTAAGAGGGTAAATCTTAAAATTTCTCAGCACAAGAAAAAATTTTATAATTCTATGTGGTGATGAATGTTAACCAGACTTATCCAGTTGATCATTTTGATACACATACATATATCGAATCACATACTACACCTGAAACTGATATAATGTTTTATGTCAATTATGTCTTAAAGAAGTTTTTTTTAAAGAGAGATCTACTATGTTCACCTTTTCTAAAATCGTTTTCTGAGGAAAGCTTCTCCTTCATTTTTATGGCATTTTATCTTCTTATTTTAGTTTATTTTTTAATGATTATTTATTTGCAAGAGAGAAAGATTGTGTGTATGTGAGTAGGTGAGGGGCAGAGGGGAAGAGTGGAGAGAGAGAATTCCAAACAGGCTCTGCACTGTCCTCGCAGAGCCCAGTATGGGGCTCAATCCCATGAATTAAGAGATTATGACCTGAGGCCAAATCAAGACCCAGACACTCAACTCACTGAGCCACCCAATCGCCCCTGTTTTCTCTTTTTAAAGTGTTGTTTTTCAATTTCAGATAATACCTGGGATTTGCTCATCTGGCACATATTTATTTATAGACTAGTGAACTTCCTTGTTTGTGTAGAAGGCAGTCTCCCCGAAGGCAATGATGATTGGATAATAATATGAAGGAATAATGACACTGATTATAAGCTCATCATTCATGTTTTGTGTTATTGAAACATGTCTGTACAATGCAGTAAATTATCTCTATTATGTAGTCCAGTACTTGGGTCAAAGTAGATCCTCAAATAATTCTATTTGCTGAAAAATGTGCAGTCTTATTGCTTTATTAGAAATCATCTACCTGTTGTGTATTATTAACCTTTGCATCATGTATGACTACTCTTTTGTTTGCCTGGAACACAAAGAAGTTTCCATTTGCATTCACACTGAACCTACATTCGATTCAAGACTGTATTCTTGGTGGTGCATGGAATGCAGAAAGGACCGAGGCAGGGTCTGACTTCAAGGATCTGACCATCAAATTGTAAGGATAAAACAGGAGCGCAGTATAAATCAGATACTAAAAACTGCAATTGGAAGCACACATAATATGCTATGGAATGTGAAGTAAGGACATATCACATCAGATTAGAAGTTAAAGGAAAGTTGGGGCACCTGGGTGGCTCAGTTGGTTAAGCATCCGACTCAGGTCGGATTTGGCTCAGGTCATGATCTCACGGTTCGTGGGTTTGAGCCCCACATCAGGCTCTGTGCTGACAGCTCAGAGCCTGGAGCCTGCTCTGGATTCTGTTTCTCACTCTTCTCTCTGCCCCTCTCCTGCTCGTGTTCTGTCTGTCTCTAAAATAAATAAACATTAAAAAAAAGTTAAGGGAAGATTTCATGGAATAGGTGACATGTCATTTAGGGACTCTGTCATTTAGGAACTCAGAAACTGTTAGTTGTCTACCTAGATATCCATGATCCCTCTTCCTTCTTAGCCCAGAATCCTGAATTTTAGTTGAGCCTATTGATGCATGGAAAGACCAAATTTCCCAGAATCCCTTAAAGCAAAGTGCAGTCAAGTGACTAAGCACTGGGCAGTGAGATGTTCCCAGAAGTGTTATGTGTGATTTCTGTGAAGGTTGTTTAAAGCATAGCTGACTTGTGGGAAGGAGTTTCCTTTTATTGTTCTGCCTTTTGTCTTCTGGCCCACAACTCACATATAATGGCTGAAGTCCCCAGACCATTTTGGGTCTCGATGTATCCTGAATGTGGTAACCTTATGCTACCCTGGTAGCAGAGAACAAACAGGAGTTGGGGTTTCTAATGAAAACATAGAATGGACTTCTTACCGGGGCACCTGGGTGGCTCAGTAGGTTAAGGGTCCAACTTTAGCTCAGGTCATGATCTCATGATTCGTGAGCTTGGGCCCCACGTGGAGTTCTCTGGTGCCAGTGCAGAATGCACTTTGGGTCCTCTGTCCCCTTCTCTCTCTGTACACCTGCCCCAACCCTCTCTCAAAAGAAAAATAAACATTAAAAAAAAGATGGACAAAATAAAGTTTATATTTATATAACCCCTACTATTAAGGTATATGCTGGTCTCTAAAGATCCCAACACTACAGACTGTAGACGGTTTCACTAAAGGGAGGCAGAGAGGAAAGTTGTTTTAGCAAAAAAAGCAGCACTCTGTTGGGAGGTTGTGTAATTTTACCTGTGTTCTCATTTTGATAATTTCTTAAAACCTCTGGTAATATTTCTTGTGGTCTTCTTGCCTTCCAACAATTATTCAACTTCAAGAGAGGCAGTTCTACTCAGTGATTAAGGTTATGGACTGTTGAGTCAGACCACATGGTTAAGATCCCATCTTGACCTCCAGTAGGCTGTATGACCTGGAGTAATTATTTAACCTTCCCCACTTTTCTCATTTGCATAATGTAAACGCTGATAAAACCTACTTCATAACATTTTTGTAAAGATTAATTAGTAATGCCTGTAATAACAAATGTCAGAGAGAAATGGGTCTATCACATTCTAGAATGATATGTTGAGTGTTCATTGAATATCAAGCTCTATACTCAACCTGGGAACACAGAGTTAAATACATCACATTCCTTACTCTCTAGAAGTTTACAGTCTAGTGATCTGTGAAAGAAAATGTGTTTGCATCTCAGGGATGATTCTCTTTGCAGTTCCGTGTCCTGTGAACTGCACCACACAATGCAGTTCTGAGGTATAGAACAGTGTTTATTCAGCAGATGAACTATGCAGTTCAGCACATGCTCCAATGTCAAGGAAAGATGTTCTAGCATGGCAAACAAGAAGACCATCGTGATAATATCAGGAGATGATCCCCCCTACAAAAAGGAAGAAGAGACTATCTCTCAATGTGTTCAGGTTAATGATAACTCAGTTTGGGGGAGGCCTAAAAATGAGTAATGTCAGAGTATGTCTAGTATAATAGATTACAATTTGTGCCAATGACAAATGACAAAGTAATATTTACATGCCTCCACTACCTGTCTGTATGTTTATACTGAGAGATACTTCCTCTTTTGTGCACATGACTTTCATCAACCTCCACTTCCACTTGGAAGTGTGAAAAAAGTTACCAAATCATAAGAAAGTGTGTCATTTCTTTGGAAATTGAACATGTATTTTATAGAAATAATAAATACATGTAGCCGACCTAATTCATAATGTGCCTCAACTAGAGACACTAGCATCATCCTCTAAGATCCCCCAGGGGAAATTCATAATGTATTCTAACTTCAAATGACAGAAACCGTGTCCCACTATGTAACCCTTTCCAGCACTGTCTCCCCAATCACTGGGAATGATTATTGAGACCTGGATGAAGAGTTGCAACCCTCTGGGGTGTGGGGAAAGGACAGTTGGAAGAGGGCAAAGATGACTCTTATTTTCTTCGTTCTGCATCAGCTCCAAATTATATTACTGGTTATAGAGCCCTGATGTGGCCACACGTTTCCAGTTCTGCTGTCCTGACCTGTCCCATCTGCTCACAGATGTCTCCACTCCTAGGTCACTGTCATGAAAAACTGAAGTTGTTCTCTAGTCTCCAAGTGCCTGAATCCAAGTTTTCAGTCCTTTGGAGCAGTGGTTTCCAAACAAAACTTTATTTACTATGATCCACAGTAATAAAAGCTTTTACATCATAATTAAATAAATATGTACCTATATATTTATGTAACTGAAACAAGAGTTTTAGAGAACAAAACTCATCACACTGTGTGATAGGCACGTTGATCATTTGTATTTCCTTCTTGTGTATTGAAAAAAGTCAGCTCACTAAATTGATTTAATGACAGATTTAGAGGTCACATCTCACTGTTTGAAGAATCCTTATTTGAAAGTTTTTAAAACATTTTATAACTTTTTTTATATTTTTTTATTTATTTTTGAGAGAAGGAGAGAGAGAGGGAGAGAGGGAGAATCCTAAGCAGGCTCTGCACTGTCAGCACAGAGCCTGACACAGGGCTCAAACCCACGAACCCATGAGATCATGACCTGAGCCGAAATCAAGAGTTAGACATTCAACTGACTGAGCCATCCAGGTGCCCCAACAGTTTAATAATAAAACTAAAAACATTAGCTTAAAACTGACATATAGGGAAATTCACAAAATCCAAGTCATCTAAAAAGGGTCACTCTACTGGGCCTTTTAGTTTACTTCTGCCTGTTTAGTTATTGAAGTTCTTTCCTATGTTTGGGAACTTCACCCCGTGATGCATGGGGAAGCAGGACCCAACTCCCACCACAAAATCTCCACTGTGCAAACACCGTTCTTTCTCCAGGCCCTAGAAGTGAGGGATGAGTACAAGCTTACAGGCGCTTGGTCTAGAGCAAGAATTCATCTGGCAGTTGAAATTAGCTTTGGCCGAAGTCACTGTGGTGCTGCAACAGTGTACTCTGTCTGGTGGCAAATGGAACTGGGTGTCTGGTGCTGTACCTCACGTACAGCTGGAAGGATAGCCGTGTCTGCCTCCACGTGGTACTTGGCCAAGGTGAGGTTTCAGCTGTATTTTTTGTGTCTAGCCTCCTTTGGCTCTTGCCTTGGCTTTGTCCAATTCTCGGGTCTTTCTGGCAATTCCTTTTCTGTTTAAATCTGCATAGCGTTAGGTGGTTTCTCTCGTTTGCTATCAGTTGCAATCAGTTTCCCTAAGGTTTAATTAAACTTTAGGGATTTTAGCTCTGCTTTGTGCAAAGGATGACTGTCTTGGCAATTCCATTAGATGTCCAGTGAAGAGAAGGATGGGAAACTGACAGGTGAAAGCTTCATTGGGAGACTGACAGTGAGGCTTGCTGGTGAGACAGTACGTAGGGGGAGAACCCACCTTGGAGATTTTCCACTTTCCTTTCTCAACTAGCTTCCTTGTTCCTTTCTCTTCTAACTATCAAAAACTCGGGGTGGGGCTGGTAGATTGTGCGTGAGGGCTAGGGAAGGCTGTCACCGGCAATGAAAGGGAAGGGAAGGTGCAGGCCTGAGGAATAAAAGCAAACTATTTTGGTCCTTCTCTGGGATAGCTTTTGACATTCCAGAGGGCCAGTCCTGGGTATACATGAGTACACCTCCCTGCTATATATGAAATTACAATGTATCTGCCACCTATGAACAGTCACTGCGATATAAATATCTAATTCAATCTTTCTTTCTCCCTTCTTTCCTTCCTTTCTCCCTCCCTCCCTATTTCTTTCTTCCTCTGTTTCTTTCTTTTTTCCCTTCTTTATTGCTTGCTTGTTTGCTATCAGCAAACTCTGAGATCCAATTTAATTCTTCCCAGTCAAGGAAATCAAGGGCTATACTGTCTAGATGGCCAGTTTAAATTCTCTAGGTTGACTCCTCAAGATGGTACCTCGACTTCCGTAGCTTCTAATAAATAGGATTGGAGTGAGCAGTACCCAAATCCAAAGATACAGGTTTGTTGGAGCAAAAATGCACTCAATTCCACTGCTGCTTTTCTTTTTAGGACATTAATGTTTTGACATCTCAACTGTCTTCATTGCACAAGATATTTCAGAAAAAATACTTTGTGTGTAAATCCAGTAAGTACAGATGAGTTAGAAATTTGAACTTCCAACCCAAGTGTCACCAGCCTACCAAATCCTTACTGGACTAATTCAGTGTGTAAATGTGATAATTCCTTGCCTGCTGCTAAGCCAAGTAAACAGAAATATGTTCTTGGAGCAATAAGCCCTCGCAAAACACTAATGAAACAAACAGGAAATATCAATAAATTAACAACAAAAAAAGATGTAACAAATAATTTCAATTATTTTTTAAAATTTTTTAACATTTATTTATTTTTGAGAGACAGAGCAATACAGAGCATGAGTGGGGGAGGGGTAGAGAGAGGGAGACAGAGAATCTGGAGCAGGCTCCAGGCTCTGAGCTGTCAACACAGAGCCCGACGTGGGGCTTGAACTCACAGACCGCAAGATCATGACCTGAGCTGAAGTTGGATGCTTAACCAACTAAGCCACCCAGGCGCCCCCAAATAATTTCATTTAATTATTGGCTAATTTAGTATAGGCAGTGACCATATAGATACCATTAATATATAACATATATGTTTAGTATCAAAATATCAATTTTAATGTTCAAAACTTTTGGAAAGGTGATATTTACTAGTATTGATCTTATGAATTTTCATTAGAAAGATAAAAAAGAGTTCTTAAATTTTTCTTTTCTTAGAACTCTTCTTTATCTGCATTGTGATAATGAGATACAGATGTAGGGCACAGATAGTGTTCACATGAATTATTGTGCAATACGAATGTTGAATAGTATGAACACATGATTAGAAGGTGTAACCTGTGGGTTCAGGCTTGAGTTGATTAAGGCTGAGTTGCCTGAACTTGCTGTAGGTGTGAGGTGTGAAGGGAAGGATCTTCGAGGGCATCATATAGTTCATTCAATGAAGTATTTTTTTAACTTTTATTTTTTATTTTTTTAATGTTTATTTCTTTTTTAGAGAGGGAGAGAGAGAGGGAGACAGAGAGAGAGAGCGCGGCACAAAAGTGGAGGAGGGGCAGAGAGAGAAAGGGAGACAGAGAATCCAAAGCAGGCTTCAGGCTCCAAGCTGTCAGCACAGAGCCTGATATTGAGCTCAAACTCACGTGTGAGATCTTGACCTGAGTTGAAGTTGGATGCTTAACCAAATGAGCCACCCAGGTGCCCTTCCAATAAACTATTAATTTGTTGGAAAGAATGATTGTTCCTTATAAACTAAATGCTAACATTAACTTCCAGAATCTGACAGGGAAGCTATCTTCACAAATATTCATGTATTCAAGAATGAGAAAGACAATACTTAATGTTTTTAAAGAGCAAATAGTTTCAATTTTTGATTCAACTGATTAAAAATCATTTAAGGGTTATCACAGTTAAAACAATGTGAAAATTTTAATATCTTACTCCTTTTATCATAAATTTCTGAATGCTACTTTGTTTAGGAATGATAAACTCAGAATCTAAGTATATTTAGAAACAAATAATAATAATAATAATGAGGTAAATTCTATTTCCCAAAGAGTCATAAGTTAATTTTACAAATTATTTCAGAAGATGAATGCCCCGTGAGGCTATCCCCAGGCAGCTTCTCTGGACCTGCTTTTCCTTCTCTGTGAAACCTGAACCAGATGATGTCATCCTAATGCCTGAGAAGACTAAATGTTTGGTAATGGAAAGAGACCAGGAATGCATTCTATTTACTTGAAATTTACTGTTTACTGTGCAGTGTTGTTCTTTATCTATGTTATCTCACTTTACATCCAGAGTAGTCCTTGGTGGTGGGTGGTTGAAGTAATACACAGAGGAAAAGTGACTTCACGTATCACGGGAAGCCCAGGTGATACCTGGAGTCTGCCTCCTGAGCATGTGCCTGGAGAATTTGTATCTTTGATATGAGAAATCTCAGAAAAATGCATTTCAAATATTACTTCCTTTAGAAATGTGTATCTGACTCTCCCAGGTTTCCCAAGAATTCTTTTCTTTTGCCCCCTCAGTGCACTTTGTTCATTCACCCATTCTATAAACCACCATACCGGTGGTTTATATGCTCTTAGACTGTCCACAGTCTTTTGCTGTCTCTGTCCTCCTCCCTTTTCTTTCTTTTCTTTTCCTTTCTTTTCTTTTCTTTTCTTTTCCTTTCTTTCCTTTCCTTTCCTTTCCTTTCCTTTTCTTTACTTCCTTTCCCCTTTTGGTTTGCATGTTTGTTTGATTTGTCTGTGAGTTTGCATGCTTTTGTTGCCTGTGTGTTTGTCTGTTTTCCTTTAAAGGGCTACCTCAAGAAACAAGCCAAAGTACACATGGTGGAGAGTCCCAAATATCACTGAGTAGGGAAATAAAATAATCAAAGGCACAACAAGAGAAACCGAGAGACACCATTAAAAGAACACTTTCTGAAACAACAGGCCCTGGA
>CM053572.1:19429013-19510983 GCA_028646485.1 Cryptoprocta ferox
GCAATTTGTAGCAACGTGGATGGACCTCGAGGGTGTCGTGCTAAGCGAAATAAGTCAGGCGGAAAGGATAGATACCGTATGTTTTCACTCATAGGTCTAATAGGAGAAACCTAACAGAGGACCATGGGGAGGGGAATGAGGAAAAAGAGTTAGGGAGAGGGAGGGAGACAAATCATGAGAGACTCTTGAATACCGAAAACAAACTGAGGGCTGAAGGGGGAAGTGAAAAGGGGAAAGGGGGTGATGGTCATGGTGGAGGGCACTTGTGGGGAAGAGCACTGGATGTTATGTGGAAACCAACTGACAATAAACTATAAGTAAAAAAAAAAAGAAGGGTGTCAGTTGCCATACTTGTACTGGTTGGGACAGGGCCACAGAATTTCATATTGACTTTGTTTGTTGAAAACCCATAGTTGTGATGGAATACCAGGCTCTCTCCATTTGTTTTTGGGTGTCTGTCACTGGCAAAAGAATGCATTATCAGATTGATAGTTCTATTCTTGAAATCTCCCCATAGAGAAACATGCATATGAGAGCTTTTGGAACCTTCTCTGGGTTCAAAATCCAATTTTAAAGAGTCGACAAGTGTTTCCTGTTGGCATGCATCAGAAATTCCTTGTCTGTAATCTTTACATTTTCATTTGATATTATATTATGCTGCCTATGGATATCATTAATAAAATGAGCCAACACTTCTATGTGCCTTCTGTAACACATCAGAACACACATTCTTATGATAATTTGGAGAACAATAGCTCTTTGAAGTGTGTGGTCTGGATTTTGAGGCCACGTTGCTGTCATATTTCTTATCTTTGAAAAGATCTGTTAATTTAGTTTAGCTTTTGTTTTAAATATGTTTTTGTAATTTACTATCTAAAAAGCCTGGAAATTTAGTAATGTCCAAATCATAACACAGATGTGGATTTTGAATTGTATAGTTTCATGTAAAATAAAAGAAAAATTTATATTCAATAGGAATGAAACACTTCAATAATGGTGTCAGAACAGAGAACCAAACCCTTTACAATATAGAACATGAATTAACTTGTACATATTTGTCGGAACGTTATATGTAGTCTCTGGTATTGCGAATTTAGTGAAAACAGTCATTAGAGACTTCTTTGCTCATTCTAAATACTCTCATGCATTGATGGTGGGAATTTGATATGAAGGGCAAAATGACAATATCCAAAAAAATTATACATATGTTTTCTCTTTGACTCAGCAATTAATCCCATTTCTAGAAAGCTATCCCAAAATAACACTGGGAAAAATATATACCATGTGCATAGATTCAGTAATTGTAACACTGTTTGTAATGGCAAAATTAAAAGGAAGCCCATCAGTGGAGAGCAAGTTGAACAAATTATATCATGATATGATGGGAGTACATACAACAATTACAGGAAGTGAGGAGGATCTCTACATAATGATAGATTGTGGTCACCAGAGTATGTTACATGGGAAAAGCCAGATGGACATCACTGTATACAGTAAGGTGTACGTTTCACCATCAACAGTGAAGGGCGGTCTGATTCACAACCAGATATCATGTTTATCATGATGTAGTACAACATAAAGTACATAGATTTTCCTATGAAGTATTCTTGCCAAAAATATTTAACCTGAGTCTCACTAAGTCTTAAGGTCTAATTACCAGTTTACTCGAAATATGGGGGACAGAGGAACATTATAAAGGAGACATGTGAGAACAATCAGATCAAAGCGGAAGGTGGGACACTCTACAAGACCTGTTGTGTTTAACAAGGAAATGTCTGGGTGAAACATAAAGAGGTTGTGATAAGGACTCTTGTAGATTAAAAGAGAACTTAGACTTTAGAGCTTGAATTGATTCTGGTTTTGGACCAACCAATTCCCAAAGACATTTTGGTTGCAATTAAAATATGGACTAAGTATTAGATGGTATTAAAGAATTACTGTTAATCTTAGCACATGTGATCATGCTATGGTGATGAGGTAGGGAAATGTCCTTGTTTCAGAGATGCATCTAGAAATATTTAGGGTAGAAATACTATGTTTTCTGTAATTAAAATACTTCAGAAAAAAATAGTTGCAACAAATTGGGCAGAATGTTAACCATCACAAACTCTAGGTGATGACTATAGTGGTTTTATTTTTTAATTTGTTTTAACGTTTATTTACTTTTGGAGAGAGAGAGAGAGAGACAGTGTGCAAGTGGGAGGGGGCAGAGAGAGAGGGAGACACAGAATCTCAAACAGGCTCCAGGCTCTGAACTGTCATCACAGAGCCCAATGTGTGGCTTGAACTCATGAGATCATGAGAGAGATGAGATCGTGAGATCATGACCTGAGCCGAACTCGGACGCTTAACTCACTGAGCCACCCAGGCACCCCTGGTAGGGGGTATTATTGTTGTATTATTTCTACCTTTATGTGTGTTTGTAAAATTTATTTAATAAAAAGCTAAAAAATAAAACCGAAGCAACAAAACACCACATGAGGTGACTCCTTCAGTCCCTGGCCCTTCCCCCTCTTGAAGACTGGGAGCAGGCAACAGCTTCAGCAGCTGCCTTGACCCTGCTAAATAGAAGGCATGAGTTGAAGTTGGCAGAGGAGTGCCAGGTCTGGAGCCCCCGCCGACCAGCACTGGACCACCTGCCTACCCAGGGAGAAATAATTATTATAATTAAGCCATCAGAAAAATATTTAATTTTAAGTGTTGTCAATTTGCAGGATGTGCCAAGAAGTGAAATACACACGCTAAACCTCAGAATTCCCACTATCCCCTCCCACAACTTTAGAGACTAAATCTTAGACCCTATTGGACTTGCAGAAGTGGGGGTCCATGAAACAACTCACTGTGATATTTGGAACATTGTTAATTCCTAATAAAAAGTTACCAAAGAGTTTGTTTGATTTATCTCACTAATGACCGAATGACCTGCCTCCATGTAGGTGGCTTATAAAATAGCAATGAAGCTACCCTGAGGATTCAGAATAAACATGTAAAACTTTGCATAAATGTCCTTCCCAAATGGTATATTTCACCAACACTGAGGAAGGGGAAGTTATCGTAAACAGACATACTTGGATATAAGAAAGCTGTTTCTAAAATGCAAGAATAAAATACGGGTGTAAAATATCTTCTTGGCAGGATCCTGATTGGCAGAAGTTTCTAGGCATGGTTTGTAGTCTGTGGCAAAAATGATAGTTAAACATTTAATTTGCTTGAGAATTGTTTCCCAGACTATTATTATAGGATCACTGATTGGGTGCTATAAACATTTTATATTTAAAGAAGTGTTTGATGTGTCTAAGACATCTAGTAATGTTAATTCCGCCCAACCCTCTAACCCACTTCTCATCTTTAATGTTGAATTTGCTTCATGAGTCCTTGTGGGGAATAATCTTGTGGGCAATGATGGCTCATTAACACAAACAAAGCAACTGATGGTAGGAAGTTAGGCTTCGCATCAAAAATCAAGCTATGATGAGAGACTAAGGCAGTGATTAAAACCTGAGCAAGACCCCCTTCCTAGATGGAAGTGTTAAGTGGAAGTCTTACATTCACCCTTCCCCCCCTCATTTTACCAATCCATCTCCCTCACACATTCGACCCCACTCCCACCCATCTCCCCAGGCCCTGCTACAGTCAAGGAACTCAGCTTCCTGCCCCATTGCAAACACCTGTTCTGGAATTTTGGTACCCACAGAGCATCATTTGAGAGTTTCTAAACCTCTACCTTCTCCCCCCCCAACTTCCTATAATCCAAAATATGACTGCTGTAGAATTTCATCAGAATACTTACAGACAGAAGTAATTTGTCTACACAAAGTCAGAATTCTTAAGGTACAGTGGTAAAATCCTATGGGCATAAGATGACTCAGTGTCTACCATACGATCCTTTTGTTCAGTTTTACTTCTATCTGCTCTCTAAACAATCTGCAACAGAGCGGATTGGGAGCAAGTAGAGGGGAAAGTCAAATCAGAAATGGGGATGGGGGAGAGCAAATCATATATACATTGAAAATAAAGGAAGGGTGTGTTTTTTTGCATTGATTTGCATTTAGTCACAATATTTATTTTCAAATACCGTTAAAAGAAATGAAATTTCTATATTCCACAAAAGGGAACCTGAGAAATACTGCACTGTCCCTGATCAAAAGTAATAGTAACAGAAATGTCTAGACTCTTCCCATGTGTTTTTTATTTTAAATGATGTTTATTCACTTGCAGTTATTCTTAGTGTCTTACCCCTGTTTTGCAATAATTAACAACTGTAATAAATAATTATATATATTTTACTGAGCTGTCTTTGAAAGTGAATACCAAACTTACAGAAAAAAACAAACAAACAGGAACAGACACATGGGCTGATGTAGGAGTACATACAGTACTGCTAGCTGTCCCAATATTTTCATTGATTCTTTCTTATACAGTGAGATTTCAGGCAAGGAATTGGTCTTGGCCAATATAAATTTTGACAACATAGGCTTGTAGCTCTCCTAATAAATCAAAATGTCTCACATTCATGGTGCCAAATATTTTCTTGACTCACTTATATTTGTAGTTGCTAAATATCTAGCTTCATGCCTTGGGATGGTGTTAAACATGATAGCTCCGTTGGTTAAGTGTCTGACTCTTGATCTTAGCTCAGGTCTTGATCTTGGGTCTTGAGGTCAAGCCCCATGCTAGGCGTGGAGCCTACTTAAAAAAAAAAAAATGATGAGGGGGACCTGGGTCGCTCAGTCGGCTAAGCATCTGACTCCTGATTTCAGCTCAGGTCATGATCTCTAGGTCGGGGTCTGCGCTATCCGGGAGGAGGCTGCTAGGGATTCTCTGTCTCCCTCTCCCTCTCAAAATAAGTAAACATTTTTTTAAATGATGAGAAAAGTAAGTGTAACACAATGAGTTTTTCATGAAGTTAATTTCATTTATTTTAAAAGACTGTCCTTTATTATAATAGTATTCCTTTCCTGGTTTTTAATGTTGAAATAAATCCTTCCCTTTATAAAACAATGGTGACAGTAGCTGGTAATTGTTTTAATGTGTGCTTAATGGTTTTAATTTAACAAATTAAAAGATGGCAAACGTATGTTTCTTTAGTCATTTTTTTCCACTAGAGGAGGGCAGGTTTTACTTGTAGTGGAAATCCCAAAGCTGAAGACCCACTGTTCATAGTCCTCTTTCTCCATAGTCTCCATTGTCTCCATTCTCTGCTTCCAAAGTTGTTTTCCAGGAGGTGACTGAATGAGATTCCAGCTAGGAGAGAAAAGGATCAAATTGCAAAGATGCTTTTCAAGTCATAAACTGACTTTTCAAGTTGTAAACTGCTTGATACTAACACAGTTTTTTTTTTTTTTTCTTGAATTGAAAAGACCAGTGCTTCTGAATAAACTGAGAAAGCATTTTCTTTATTGGCGCAAAAAAGATAGAAGAACCTGTCTTTCTCCTGGGCTCTCCACTGTGATTTCACAATAATCATTTTCAGATTAACAAACCAGAGTGGGCCTTGAAGTTACCAGGTTTTTCTTTATTGGGAAATCTGAGGTTAGCTAGAACCCAGCTGCAGAACATAAGACAGAAGAAAAATGGAAATGTGAGGCAATACTTAATCATTTCATTATGTGCAATTAACCATTTATTCACACTTCTTAAAAGCAGAGGCCTGGGATGATGGTGTCAGCAACAACAACAAAAACGTGTAATTAAATGCTCCTCAGTTTGTTACCTTCGGTAAAATTTCATCATTGCAGAAAATTTTATAATTCTTTGCAATTACTTGTTTCCTCTCCATTTCCCCTCCCACCTTGGGAATTCTTAGTTCGAAATCCCGATCTAAATGGGGATTTTAAAAAAAAGTTATTTTTAGGGACAGAGAATAGTATTTTACACTTAAAAGGAAATATGGATGTGGATATGGCCTTAAGTTTCCACATCCATCAATATTTTTGGAACACTGTAAAGAGCACCGACTAGGCACTCTAAGGATAGAATTTCAGTATCAACGCCAATACCAACCTTTTTAAGTTTTCAAAACCACTTCTTGGAGAACAACAACCCAATTTTTGTGTTTTCTGAACAAATAGTTTAAATATTCCTTGATCTGACGAACTCATAAATATCTTTTTTTTGTTTTTTTTTTTTGGTCGTTTTTGCCCTGTCGGGACTTCTTCTTCCCCTTCCCCTTCTCCTCCTTCTTCTCCTTCTTCTCCTTCTTTTCTTCCAGTCGTCTCTCCAGCGATTTGTTTAGTTCGCTTTGTTGTTTAGTGAATGAACTGTCTGGACCCAATTCCAGCAGCCTGGTTGCCCTTGACTGTAGCCACGACTTCCAGGATCCCCGGCTTTCCCTGCAGGGACCGTCCTTCCCCGGCCAGAGGCCCGGGTCGCGCGGCACACGCGCGCGGGCGGCTGGACGCGCGCGCCCAGAGAGGAGGCGGCGACGGGGCCCGAGCAGTCCCCGCGGCGGCGCTCGGGGCTCCGGTTGGCCGAGAGCCTGGAGGCGGGCTGTCGGCGGATGACACCGCGGCCGCGGTTCCGAGCAGAGCTACACCAGCCCCAGAACACTAGGGGGGCAGCTGGTGGCCACCCGGGAGCGGTTCGCGGGGACCCGGTGTGTCGGAGGGGAGCTGCAGGGCGCGGGGCTCGGGCGCGGGGCGGAGCAGGGGCGGGGCTCGGGCCTGGATCCCACCTGACTTGGGGGCATCCCCGGTAGAGGCGTGGCCCTGACACCACGCGCGGTTTCTTGCGGGGTAAGAGGAGAAGCCGCTGCGTTTCTCAGCCGTCGTCAACCCCAGCTTCTCCAGGCTCCAATTCAGCCTCCAAGCTGCAGCTGCCCGAAAGCCCACACCCAGAAGAGCGTCTGCTCCTGGACATAGTTCTCCCGAGGGCGGTGGGGTTTGCTCAGGGCCGCAGAGGCGTCGGGGCTGAGCCAGCCTGCCGGGAGGGGACTGGAGAGGTGGCCAGAGAACCCCGCCGGACGCGGGCAGCCGTCGAGGCTTGTGAGGCAGGGGCGCTGAGCTGGACTCCTAGATTCCGAGGCCCCTGATAGGTGACCGAAGGCTTAGCCCCAGCATCCCTTGGGGAGATTTTTTCCGTGCGAACTTCTGATTGTTTCTCAAGATTACCCTCTTCCTCCCAGAAAGGCTGCAGGTGCCAGCCCCGAGCGCTGAGTACCTGCGGTCTCTGCGGAAAGCTGCCCTTGAAAAGACGGGCTGGGATCGGAGCTGCCTTCTGTCCCGGTGGCCCCCATGCTCCTGCCATGGTTAACAGGACTAGCGGCTGGAATAGTCTTCCTGCATTTCTTGCAGAAACTCGTGTTCCCTTATTTCTGGGACGACTTCTGGTACCTGCTGAAGGTGGTACGCTATGGAATTTGGCTGGAGATGCACGTGCTGAAAGGGGAGCTGTTCACTGTCCTGGATAAATTCCTCAGTCTTGCCAAGAAGCAGCCCCAGAAACCTTTCATCATCTATGAGGGAGACATCTACACCTATCAGGATGTGGACAAAAGGAGTAGCAGAGTGGCTCATGTCTTCCTGAACCATTCCCCGCTGAAAAGGGGGGACACCGTGGCTCTGCTGATGAGCAACGAACCTGACTTCGTCCACGTGTGGTTCGGCCTGGCCAAGCTGGGCTGCGTGGTGGCCTTCCTCAATTCCAACATTCGCTCCAACTCCCTTCTGCACTGCATCTGCAGCTGTGAGCCCAGGGCCCTCGTGGTGGGTGCAGGTAAAAAGTCCCCTCCGGGTGCGGTCTGCTTGGGCGAGGCCTCCTTGTGCAAACGGCAAGCCTGCCAGTCATCGCGCCCTGGCCCCTGTTGGTTAGAACAGTTCACAGCTAATACTTCCGGTGTGTGATGAAGCCTGCTTAGTATGGCTACAAAATACTTTTACAGTTCTGTGCTGGTTTAATACGCCCTGCTCTATTTCAATCACTTACTCTTTTGCAGATTAGTGAACACCAGGACAGGGTCAGAAAACTTTTCTGAAATCTCTGCTTCTCACTATTTTGAGAGAGGGGCACTTTTACGGTTATTAATATCTTCCAGGAATGCAAGAACACAGAGAGATAGAATTTGGTAAGTTCTAGTTTTGTCAGCTCTGACAGAATTATTTGATGAGTTGGAAAGTCACTTTGATTTCCTTGTGGAATGCCTGCCTGCCTCTAACAGTAACAGTATGAGGGTTGGCTACGTTTGAAGAACAAGCACGTTTCATCTGAATTGCATGAATTCTTATCTTCATGTCTCCTCTTACTTTGCCCTGCTTGCAAGCTGGGATTTGCCTAGCAAGGTTGGGTTCCCATCTCCCAGCCCCTGGGCGGGCTCTTGGCAGACTCCGGGCTTCTTGCTCTCTCTTCCCTCACCCTCATCTCTGCTTTTTTTTCTCTTTGCTTTCATTATGTTCTAGTCTTCTCTCCCTCTCCCTTGACGTTAGGCTTTGGATACACATACTGACACAGAACTGCAAACAAAAGGTTTGGGTTGAGCACCTCCTTAACAAAGTACCTAGAAAGTTGAGTTGCATGACCAAATGGAATTGAAGTAGGACAAGTGATACTTACTTGGTATAATGTAATGGGTTTATGCGTATTTTTCTGGCATGAAGATAGGAAGGTAGAGGATGAAGAGGTTCCATGGCAAGGACCTTAGCAAAAATATTTAAGTATTTTAGATTAATAGATGCATACTGACAACTCATACAGAGGTTTTAGATTCACAGAGCAGTCTGGAAAAATTATCTGCATGTATGCCTAAATGATCTTTAAGGCGTAGAACTTGATAAGTAACCTTTATCATATTGTAATTGCATATCACGCAATAATGGGTTAGGGGATATATAATACAAACGTTAGTTACTCAAGACTCTGATTTCTGCTTGTTCCCATTGTCCTTCCAGCTCAATTTAGGACCTGATAAAGTAGCAAAATGTTTACTCTCAAGCACTGACTTTGTCTCGTTTGATCTAAAGGAGTGGAGAAGCTGAATAGTCTCTTTTGTGTATTTTTTGTTCATTTTTTTCATTCCATAGTCCTGTTCTCTGAGGTTGAAATTCAATCCCCCACCTTGGAAAGAGGTTAACCAGTGTGATGAACTTTCTCTGAACTATGACCATAAGCAGCATAAATGAGTCACACAGAATTTTGTTAATCCTGGTAAACAGGGGCAAGTGATAAATGTGAACGAAGCAGAAAAAAATATATATCCTCTTTGGGTATACTTTAACATTTTATTCCATTGCCCATATTATTGCTCAATCCAATTAGATTGCTAAATCCCAATGAGGTCATGGTTTCTAGAGAAAATAGAAATTAAATTGTGCCGAAATTTGATAAAGTCCTAGATTGTTTTGACAAGAGCATACGAAGAGGGCCAGAGTATCACTGAAAAGGTTTCTGTAAGCATGTTATTAAAGCCAACCTGAGAAACATCTTACAGCCAGTCTCCCGAGGGATTCCTCTCAAACTGTATAGGGCTGGTTACCTTTCAACACAGAACATTCCATTTGCTCTTTGCTGAGTGGCTACCTAATTAGGACTGATTAGTTTTGCAGTCTTACTTGCGCCAAAGTTTTGCTTTCCTTGCCAGTGACTTAATTGCGTTGTTTCCTTGTTTTTGACTTTAACACCAACAGTGAGTTTTGGTACACAAAAGCCTGTTTGAGATTACACAAAAGCTGAAATTTTAAGCCAGCACCAACCAATTTGCTTAGAAGTAGATAGGTGGGGAAATCAACCTTAAATCTTAGTAACAGTTCTTTTTAGCATATCTTTAAAATATATAAAGTACGTAAGTTTTTCAGCTATGGGACAGTTCTGTTTGATTTAATGACTAGATTCTTTCGTTCTTGGTAAGATGTGGCTTATATCACAAGCACTTTTCTGTATTTGAAGCTCTTAGGCTGAAATACAAGAAATTCTGTATTCCTGCCATCTTGAGTTAAATACATACATACGGTTTTAGAGCCTTAGATGTTAGAGGTCTTAGAATCTCGTGGAATGTTTCTGATGGAGATGTACCATTAAACCATTATATCCCCAGGGAAAGTGTATTGAGGTGGAAAGAGGAATCAGATGGTTTAGATGGAGATAAGCCAGACAGGTCTGGATTTCATACGTGGTCTGCCTCTTGTTAGCTGTGTAATTAAGGATAAGATCATCAGTTGCGCTGCCTCTCACTTTTACTTATTGCAAAATGGTGACAATACCAACTACTTCACAGTGTAATTCTCAGATTAAATGATAGAGCTTTTGTAAAGTGGCTAGCTGAATGCCAGATATGTACTAGCTGAAGCCTTAGTGAATTGAAATAATTGTTACTATTATTATCATTATTAAGTCATCTGAGGCTTTAAAAAAATTTTTTTCAATGTTTATTTATTTTTGAGAGACACAGTATGAGCAGGGAAGGGGCAGAGGAAGAGAAAGACACAGAATCTGAAGCAGGCTCCAGGCTCTGGGCTGTCAGCACAGAGCCTATTACAGGGCTCAAACCCACAGACTGTGAGATCATGACCTGAGCCGAAGTTGGACGATCAACCGACTGAGCCACCCAGATGCCCCATCTGAGGCTTTCAATAAGGAAACTTGTTTGGATTTTACTGTTAAAATCTAGTCTGGTGTTAGCTATAAGAAGGGCTAGTAAGTGGTTTGGCATAGGACCTCAAACACCTTACTTGGGTATATTTTAACATTTTATTTTCCAAAAGTTAGCTAGAATCGATTTCAAACAGGTTTTACAGGTAGGCCAGATAACGCCTTATAATTCTATCTCCAGGAACAAGTCAAAGGAAAAGATAGCAACTAATCTGCCAGGCAAATTGTTACTGGCATTAACAAAAACATTAACAGTTGCCTTTTACTCAAGGCCCACTATGTAAAAGATACTCCCAGTGATTCTGAGAGTCAGGTACAGAGTTATATATTGGAAGCCGAGGGAAAGAAATTGACTGAGGGTGTCCATGTTGACACAACTCAGGTGGCAGAGTTAACATTCCGACCCTGGTCTCCTATATAAGACAGTGCTGTACCGTAGAGCCTAATCATTTCTGAGGCTGTCAGTCCCCTTGTGATATAACTAGGAAAACATAGGCATTCCAGTTATATAAAAATAGTAAACTAAAGGTTGCCAATATTAAGACACCAGGTATTTCATACACAGATAACTAGAAACAATTTAAATGGTTTTAAAACTTGGATTCCTTTGTCTCACAGTCTGAAGATTCAAAAATACTTACCAGGAAGTTTTCTGTGTGTAGCGTGTGGTTTTGAAGAAGCGTCAAATGGCATTTCAGATTTCCCTGGAAAATTTCAGTGCCTTCGATTAAACCTAGTCCTTTCGTCCCAGTATCTCAACTTCGATATTAGTAATAACGGTTGCTGCCAAGAGTATCAACTACCTCTATATGCTTTTCTCTTTGTTTAGAATAAATAGGAAAATGTTGGCATGCTTGTATATCACTTGAAAAAGTCTATGTAATTATATTCTTTGATCTATTTTGTAGTAATAATAATAATAATAATACTATCTTCCTTTTCTAAAGTACCTTGTAAATTACAAATTGTTTTTATACATATTATCTTAGGAGATTCTCACCCCAGCCATAGTACCTTGTTCTGAAGATAAAGCAGAGTTCAGAGTGGGCAAGCCGTCCCCTCAAGCTCACATATGTAGAAGAAGCAGATGATAGGAGCCTGCATTTTCTGATTCAAAAGCCTGCTGGATACACCTTTATCCTTCTCCTCATGCTCCTGTTCATTCCCCCATCTCCACCTTTTCCTTTCCTTTCCCTGTCCCTCCCCCCCACCCCCTGCCCGCCCCCCCATTCTCTTCAGTCTTTCTCACCTTCCATCTATCCACCTTCTTTCCTTCAGTACCATTTCCACTAAACCGCCTTGCCTCCCGTGTGCTCTGGCTATTCACAGCGGCCCAAAGGAGTCATAAAGTTCTAGTTGGTATTTGTGTCGCTTGGGGGAGTAGACCCGAACGGGAATGTAAGTAAGCTCTTTGAGCTGAGGAAGTTTGTTTTGTTCACCACTAAGTTCTCCAAGTTTAGCACAAAGGAGACGCTCAACAAATATTTATTGCCTAGATGAATGAATGAGTAAACTAATGAAAAACTCCCAGGTGCATATGCACACTCAGTAACTTTTTATTTACTTGCATAGTTTTGCTAATAAACTGTCCCTCTACCGTCCATCTGGTAACTGATTTTGACAGTAGATAAATCAGCGGAATTTCTTTGTTGTTTTATTTTACATTAATGACACTAAGCGTTGGGATCATGACTTCCCAAAAGTATGAAGTCTTTTAGACATGCTAAGCAACCCCAACGTTTCAGATTTACTTGCTTGAGTGTGTTTTGTACTCTGTTCCTTCTGAATATAAACAAATTATCAGTGGATAGCTAAAAAATACATATTAATATTACTCTGAACTCTAACTTTGGATTCAATAGTATTTTGTGTCTCAAAATACAATATAACAACTGAATATAAACAAATTATCAGTGGATAGCTAAAAAATACATATTAATATTACTCTGAACTCTAACTTTGGATTCAATAGTATTTTGTGTCTCAATGTGTTGGGAAGGGTTTTGTGTCCCTGTTCCCGAGAAGCAGCACCATAAACTTAGAGTAACACATGCAGGTTTACCCTGTTGGTTTTCATGAACCGTTGAATTCAGACTGTGCAGGGCAAACGTTCCAGTTAACAATCAGTTCTCCCAGTGTAATTCTCCCACTGACTATCAGCCATAAAGGTATCTGCTTTTTAAATACCAAGAGGAAGAGGAAGGAGAAAAATAAAGACCTTTTAAGTTTTATAGAAAGGAATATGTTTTCAGATAAGATACATGGCTCATGTAAACTTTCATTATTTAATCCACGTGCTATAATTATCTTCATGTGTATTTGTTTTAATTTTTAGGGCATTTTTATATTTTTACTTATACTTAGTAGAATGAATGGCTTTTTTTTTTGCATTTTTATTTGCCATTTTAGACTCAGCTGGGTCAAAGATTACATCCATTCCAAAAGAAAATTGCTTATTCCATTAGGAAGGTTAAGTGGCTTCATGATTCATTAACTGAAAAACACAGCGTTCTAAGCACTGATACATTTGTAGTTTTTTTTTTTCTTTTCTAATCATGGGGACACTCACTGGGGTTCTTATTTACAGTATCTGCTGGACATATGTTTACTGTAAGGGGATGATGTTTGAATACTGGCAGGAGCAAAAACTATTTAAAAGGAGATCGTGTCTGCTTAGAGAAGTGGCAGGGTTAAATGGGAGAAATACACATCTTAGGGCAGCCTAATGTGGGCTTGAATCCTAACTCTGCCCTTAACTGACTGCTGACACATAGCAGATGATTAGTGAGTATCACTGGGTCTTGTGTGAATTAAACGCAAAGAACACGAAAGAGTCCCTGGACCATAGTATCTATTCATTAAACGGTTGCTATAATTATTTTTAATCGCAGAGCGGCAGAGACATATATACAAACTAGGAGTCTCTGTCATTGCTGTGGGCAGAGGGCTGACCGGAGGGGGATTCAGGCACAGGGCACGTGGCCCACGTGAACTGGTTTAAGCATCTCTTCTGTCCTCCCCAGTAGCACTGCAGCCATATCTGCTTCCCAGTCCTCAGCAACTGGGGCTGGAAGAGTGTCAGACACAAGTTAGGAGCCAGATTGGTTAGTTCTTCTGTGGCCAAGAAAAAGAGGATTCTTCCATTTATAACCAAAAAGAAATGTGCAAAAGAACTCTGATGGGGTCCAAAATTTGTAGAAATACCACCTTGGAATTGCCTTTTTACCAGTTTCTCATTTACTTACTGATTATGTCTAGAGAGTTTTTCTATACATTTACTAGTTTCTACTACTTTGTCATTGAAAAATACTAAGCCAGCTACACCGTGGCATTGTGGTCCCATTTGAGTAATAATTATTCACTGGCAATGGGAGATATGCTAGAAAGAAAGTCAAATGAAGTGTTCAACTTTTTTTTTCACAATTTTACCCATAAGAGATATGATATCTGTTCCTCAAAATGGGTGGGGGCGGCCAAGAGTGAAAACACATAAACCCCCTTATAAACTCATGTGCATATATTCAGGGCAGCTAATAAAATCGTTTCAGGGAAGAATATGTTACCACAATTGAACGTTTGGTGCTTCTGTGCCCTTCCTAGGCTTATTATGATAATCAATAAACTAATATTGGTTAGTATATCAACTAAATACCAACTTTCTTAGAAACCAGAGACTGCCCATACTTTCTATGAAAAACCTGTTCTAAGCTGCTGAAAAGCTGTTCTAAGTAGCAGGATGGTAGTTACAAGCATGAAGTGAGATCTGTAATTTCACTTTGGATTCTGTGTGATTATTGCTTTGGAGTGTGGAAAGCTCCATATAATTGTTTGTAGTTGAATTTCATGTTTTCAGCTCGCCTAAGAGTTCAAGTGTTTGCCAATGTATTAAGAGCCACAAGCCATTCCTTTGCAAGCCTTTTAATAACATAATTGATGCTAATGGCATAGTAGAGTGATATATTAAATTTTACTCATTGCATTTGTAGTGTCAGAAATAGGAATAAGCGACTCAATGTAGAAACAAATTTATTGGAAATTGTGCTGAAGGATCATAAGCACAGATCACAACTTACCTGTTTTTATGCCTGCAACACCACTTAATGAAATGCCTTGTGTACTTGAGAAGTAATATGTGTTTTTTTAAGTTTACTTATTTATTTTGAGAGAGAGAGAGAGAGAGAGAGAGAGAGAGAGAGAGAATGCATGCAGGGGAGGGGCAGAGAGAGAGCAAGAGAAAAAATCATAAGCAGGCTCCAAGCCGTCAGCTCAGGTCCTGACGTGGGGCTCAAACTCATGAGTCGTGAGATCACGACCGGGGCTTGAACTGTGAGACCACAATCAGGATGTGAACTCGTGAATCATGAGATCATGACCTGAGCTGTTAGAGTCAAGGGTCAGATGCTTAACCAATGGAGCCACCCAAGTGCCTCAATAATATGTGCTTCTTAAAAGAACCATTGCTTTGAAAGCCTTCTCCATGACAGCCTTGTTCTGTAATGTCGACTTAGTTAAAGGTCATAGAATATTCAGCTGTCTCACTTCTTATGGTAGTTTTCTGTCAAAACCTGCATCCAGAGTTGATCCCATGGGCAGAGCTCAGCTCCGTAAGCAGATCTCTGTCCAGCACCTCCGGTGCGTGTGGCAGGCACAGTCCACTCAAGTATGGATTAGGATACATATCATTCCTTTAAGATGTTTACAGTTCTCTGGGTTTCAATGGTAGTACACTTCACTAAAGAGTAAACCTTCATGAAACACAGCCAAGTTTCCTTGAGGCATTTAAACAAATGCTCTTTTGTGTCAGGACTTAATATTTAGAATTTACGTTCAAAATTCCACTGAAACTTTTCATTTTGTTCAGATAAATTGGCCATGATAAATAAAATAATATTTTATGTTCTGCAAGACTTCTCAAATTGTTAGTTCATTTTTCACTATCCTCACCCACATTTCCTCCTACTCCTGAAGCAATAATTTGACCAGAGTTCTGTGGAATTCTAAATGTTTCAGCTAAATCAGTTTAATTTTAGCATATGAAGGGAATTAGATTATATTTCCTCTACTTCTTAGGAATCTACTCACTTCCTTTTTCTTGGAAAAATGGTGACTCTTTGACAACATTGAGTGTTTCTTTATTTTTTTATTTTATTTTTTATATATAGTTTTAAAGTCTATTTATTTTGAGAGAGGGAGAGAGAGAGAGAGAGAGAGAGAGAGCGAGAGAGAGAGAGAGAGAGAACAGAGGAGGGGCAGAGAAAGAAGGAGAGAGAGAATCCTGAGCAGGCTCTGCACTGGCAGCACGAACGAAGCCTGAGTCTGGGCTTGAACCCCCTGAACCATGAGATCATGACTCAAGCTGAAATCAAGAGTCTATCACTAAACCAACTGAGCAAGTCAGTGTCTTTCTTTAGGCCCTACAATTCCAACAAAGATTTGGGGCCAGAGTTAGTCATATTGTAACTTTCTTTGCACTTGTTTTGCCTATTTAGTCATACATATCATTATGAACATATAAAAGTTTGTGTTGTTAATTTACAATTCCCTATGAGCGATTTGAAATTATGATAATGAGATGAGTCCATTCAGAGACTTTACTTATACATTCAAGATGTGAGAAAGAGTCATTAAAATAAAAGGAAAATAGAAAATTTAGATCATTTGCTTGTCCTATTTTTTTATTTATTTATGGTTTGTTCTTCCCTCAGCATTCATTGTAATTTTTCACTTCTTCTTCTTACCAAAGCAGCCTGCAGCGTGCTGTGTATGCTCATTGGAACTCTGGACTCTTACAGTTTATTTTATTTGGATTTGTTACAGCAATAGAAACTAATGCAAAAAAGTTCAAGTCCTAGTCTGCCTCTCTACTGTCTACCTATGAACTCCTTATCATTTTCTGTGTTTTCCTAGTTTTATTGCAGGTTTTACTTGTGAACTACCTGGTCCCATATGACATATTTCTCTTGTTGTTTCTTTGTGATCAATTTGAATGATAAAGTTTAAGTAATTAAATCATGAGTTTTTTCTCAAACGTATTGAATTATACTAGAATTAAATAGTGGCTGATAGATTGCTTTTTGAGGTAACCAGTAACTGATTTATATTTCCAAAAAAGTGTGGAATGCAGCCCCCTGAGTTCAGCTTCAAATATATCTTATAATTATTTTTAAAGTTTTGTTAAAAATTTAGAAAAAAATATAATTGGATGGAAATGTTCATATCTACGTGTACTTCTCACCAGGTATATTTAATATTTAATAACATTATTTTTTAATTGTTTATTTATTTGGGGGTGAGAGGAGCAGAGAGAGTGTGAGAGTGAGAGAGAGAAAGAGAGAGAGAGAGAACCTACGCAGGCTCCATGCTCAGTGCAGAGCCCAAGGTGGGTCTCAGTCTCATAAACTGTGAGATAATAATTTTTTATGATTTTTTTTAATGAGGTAGTGTATAGATTTTAGAGATCATTAGACACAGGTTAGAATAACAGTCCTGGAGGAGGGGTCAAGATGGTGGAACAGCATGGAAGTTTTTTGTGTGTGTGTCTCATCCCCAAAATGCAACCAGGTCAACACTAAACCATCTTGCACACCTAGAAAACTGATTAGAGGATTAACACAACAATCTGCACAACCTCAACCACAGAACTCAGCAGATCCTCAGCACAGAGAGGTGAACTAGGGGACAGAGAAGCTGCGGACGGCAGGGAGCTGTTTTTGCTTGTGGAGAGAGGATAGAGACGTGGGAAGGGTATAGGAAAAGCACACCCCCCGCCAAAGTAGCTGGAAAGAAAGTGGAAGAGTGCAAACATGTGCAAGAGACTGAATACAAAAGGGAAAAAGAAGAGGATTTAAATTCCATTAAGACTCTATAAACAGTGGGAGCACAGGGTCTGAAACTCCACAGCTTGATACCTAGTGGCACTCTGGTGGGAAGGGCAAATCCCCAGGAGCAGAGAGCAAGCTCCAAGGGGTCCTTAGGCCACACAGGGAGTGGTGGTTCCCCTGCTGGGAGAACATTTGGTAGAGGCTATGTGGCCTCTGCACAGGCAAAGGAGAACCTGGGGAGCACTGCATTTGCTGATGCTGGAACAAGGATGTTAAGGGTAAAGCCTGGTGCCAGATATGTGTTGTAATTTACCATAATCCCTGAAACTCTGCTGCTACATGATTGCACGAACTTTTTCTGGGGTGCGCTGGCATCCAGCCAAAGTCTCTGGGGATTGGCAGCAGCATGGTCCTGCTAACGTTCCTGGGAATGGGCTGGCACCTAGCCATTGCTCAGGGTCTGAGCACGTCAAAGCCACAGTCCCTCAGAAGTGAGTGGTTTGGGAAACACAGCCCCATCTGAGATAAAATTCAGAAAGAGGTGCCACCTGACAGCCTGATGGCTTGGTCACAGACACTGTAGAAGTGGGGAGTGGACAGAAGCCAGAGAAAAAGGAGGGGTACTTGATTTCCAGTCAGGGAGAGCACAGAGTTCTGAAACTAGAGACTGGGTAGCTGGGTGATGCCATTTTCACCCATGCATATGCATACATGCCTATGAGTGTAGGCGTATTCCACCCCAGTAAGCTAAGGATCACCATCTAGTGGACAAGAGAGCCGTTACGCTAAGCCCTGCCCACTGGGCCAGCCATGCTCTTCAGGACCACCACAAGTCTCTCCACCTGCTAAGTTTAGAGACTATAAAGTGCTTCAAAGTTTGACTTCTAGGGGAAACCAAATGTAATTTCAATCGTATTTCATTCTGTTTGCTGGTCCATCTACTCATTTTCTTTCTTTTCCTTTTCTTATTCATGAATACAGAAAGAGAAAACATTTATTTTTATTTTCCAATTTTATTAAGATTTTTCTTTAATTTTTTCTACTATACTTAACAGATATATTCAGAATATTTCATCCTAAAGTAGCAGAATACACATTCTTCTTAAGTGCACGTGGAACATTACCCAGAATCAATCACAGCCCTCAACAAGTAAAAAGCAGTCCTCAACAAGTACAAAAAGATTGAGATCATACTGTGCATATTTTCAGGCCACAATGCTTTGAAAGTTGAAATCAACCACAAGAAAAAATTTGGAAAGATAACAAATACTTGGAGACTAAAGAACATCCTACTAAAGACTGAATGGGCTAACCAAGAAGTTAAAGAGGAAATTAAAAAGTACATAGAAGCCAATGAAAATGATAACACCACAGCCCAAAACCTCTGATGCAGCAAAGGTGGTCATAAGAGAGAAGTATGTAGTAATCCAGGCCTTTGTCAAGAGAGAAGAAAGGTCTCAGATACACAACCTAACTTTACACGTTAGAGAGCTGGAAAAACAAGAGCAAATAAAACCCCAGACCAGCAGAAGACAGGTGAAGCTTAGAGCAGAAATCAATGCTACTGAAACCGAAATAACCAAACCAAGCCAAAACAAAACAAAAGAAAACAAACAAACAAACAAACAAAAAAAAACCAGTAGAACAGATCAGTGAAACCAGGAGCTGGTTCTTTGAAAGAAATAAAAAAAATTGATAAATCCCTAGCCAGTTTGATCCAAAATAAAAAGGAAAGGACCGACATAAATAAAATCAAAAATGAAAGAGGAGAGATCACAACCAACAAAGCAGAAATACAAACAATAATAAGAGAATATTATGAGCAATTATACGCCAAATCAAATGGGCAATCTGGAAGAAATGGGCAAATTCCTAGAACATATAAACTACCAAAACTGAAGCAGGAAGAAATAGAAAATTTGAACAGACCCATAACCAGCAAAGAAATCGAATTAGTAATCAAAAATTTCCCAAAAAACAAGAGTCCAGGGCAGGGTGGCTTTCCAGGGGAATTCTACCAAACAATTAAAGAAGAGTTAACACCTATTCTGTTGAAGCTGTTCCAAAAAATAGAAATGAAGGAAAACTTCCAAACTCATTCTCTGAAGGCAGCATTACCTTGATTCCAAAACCAGACAAAGACTCCACTAAAAAGAATTACAGACCAATTTCCCTGATGAACATGGATCCAAAAACCCTCAACAAGGTACTAGCCAACTGGATACAACAATGCATTAAAAGAATTATTCACCACGACCAAGTGGGATTTATACCTGGGATGCCGGGCACTGGCTCAATATCCACAAAACATCAATGTGATACATCACATCAAGAAAAGAAAGGATAAGAACCACATGATCCTCTCAATATATGCAGAGAAAGCATTTGACAAAATACAGCATTCTTTCTTGATAAAAACCCTCAAGGAAGTCGTGATAGAAGGCTCATACCTCAAGATCAAAAAAGCTATATATGAAATAGCCACCAGTAATATCATCCTCAATGGGGAAAAACTGAAAGCTTTCCTGCTAAGGTCAGGAACATGACAGGGATGTCCACTCTCACCACTGTTAATCAACATAGTATTGAAAGTATTAGTATTAGCAGTTGGATAACACAAAGGAATAAAATGCATCCAAATTGGCCAGGAGGAAGTCAAACTTTCACTCTTCGCAGATAACATGATACTCTATATGGAACACCCAAAAAACAATAGTTTTTTGGAAAACCAAAAAGCAGCTAGAACTGATCCATGAATTCAGCAAAGTCGCAGGATATAAAATCAATGTACAGAAATCGGTTGCATTCCTATACACCAATAATGAAGCAACAGAAAGAAAAATCAAGGAATCTATTCCATTTACAATTGCACCAAAAACTGTAAAATACCTAGGGATAAACCTAAACAAAGAGGTGAGAAATCTATACACTGAAAACTATAGAAAGCTTATGAAAGAAATTGAAGAAAACACAAAAAATGGAAAAATATTCCATGCTCCTGGATTGGAAGAACAAACATTGTTAAAATGTTGATACTACCCAAAGCAATCTACATATTCAGCGCAATCCCTATCAAAATAACACCAGCATTCTTCACAGAGCTAGAGCAAACATTCCTAAAATTTGTATGGAACTGGAGAAGACCTGGAATAGCCAAAGCAATCCTGAAAAAGAAAACCGAAGCTGGAGGCATCACAGTCCCGGACTTCAAGCTGTATTACAAAACTGTCATCCTGAAGACAGTATGGTACTGGCACAAGAAGAGACACTCAGATCAATGGCACAGAATAGAGAACCCAGAAATGGACCCACAAAATATGGCCAACTCATCTTTGAGAAAGCAGGAAAGAATATCCAATGAGATAAAGACAGTCTCTTCAGCAAATGGTCCTGGGAAAACTGGACAGGGACATACAGAAGAATGAACCTGCACCACTTTCTTATACCATACACAAAAATAAACTCAAAATGGATGACAGACCTAAATGTAAGACAGGAAGCCATCAAAATCCTAGAGAAGAAAGCAGATAAAAACCTCTTTGACTTCAGCCTCAGCAACTTCTTACTCAACACATTTCCGGAGACAACGGAAACAAAAGCAAAAATGAACTATTGGGACCTCATCAAGATAAAAAGCTTCTGCACAACGAAGGAAACAGTCAGCAAAACTAAAAGGCAACTAATGGAATGGGAGAAGATATTTGCAAGTGACATAGGAGTTAAAGGGTTAGTATCCAAAATATGTACAGAACTTATCAAACTCAACACCCAAAAAGCAAACAATCCCGTGAAGAAATGGGCCAAAGAGATGAATAGATACTCCTCCAAAGAAGACATCCAAATGGCTAACAGACACTTGAAAAAATGCTCAACATCATTCATTATCAGGGAAATACAAATCAAAACCGCAATGAGATACTACCTCACACCTGTGAGAATGGCTAACAGTAACAACTCAGGCAAACACAGATGTTGTTGAGCATGCAGAGAAAGAGGACCTCTTTTGCACTGCTGGTGGGAATGCAAACTGGTGCAGCCACTCTGGAAAACAGTATGGAGGTTCCTCAAAAAATTAAAAATAGAACTACCCTATGACCCAGGAAGTGCACTACTAGGCATTTATCCACGGGATACAGGTGTGCTGTTTCAAAGGGGCACATGCACCCCGATGTTTATAGCAGTACTCTTGACAATAGCCAAAGTATGGAAAGAGCCCAAATGTCCATCGATGGATGAATGGATAAAGAAGACACACACACATATACACAATGGAGTATTGCCCAGCAGTCAAAAAGTATGAAATCTTGCCATTTGCAATAATGTGGATGGAACTGGAGGGTATTATGCTAAGTGAAATTAGAGAAAGACAAATATCATATGACTGCACTCATATGAGAAATTTAAGGTACAAAACAGATGAACATAAGGGAAAGGAAGTAAAGTAATATAAAGTCAGGGAGGAGGACAAACCATAAAAGACTCTTAAATTTAGAGAACAGAAGGTTACTGGAGGGGCTGTGGGAGGGGGGATGGGCTAAATGGGTAAGGGACATTAAGGAATCTACTCCTGAAATCATTGTTGCACTATATGCTAACTTGGATATAAATTAAAAAATTAATTATTTAATTTTTAAAAAGAGTAACAATTCTGTCCACCAACTTGTGACCTTGGTGTATTAATTTCCCAAGGTTGCTGAAATAAAGTGTCACAAACCGGGTTGCTTAAAACAACAGAAATTTATTCCCTCGGAGTTCCGGGGCTGGAAGTCTAAAATAAAAGTGTCGGCAGGGCCAAGCTCCCTCTAAAGATTCTAAGAAAAAAAATCTTCCCTTGACTCATCCTAGCTTCTGGTGGTTGTTGGTAATCTATGGCGTTTCTTGCATTGACTCTACAGGTTAGTGGGGTATTAGTATTTAATATCTCCAATGACAATAATGTAGATTTTAAGATAAATAATGTAGCCCTCAGAAATCCCTTCTATCTTAGGCAGTTAGGACATTTTATAGGAATACCAAACTAAAATTGGAGCACCTTCGTGGAATGTGAAAGTCAAACTTCACTGTTAGAGATCCATATTAAAGTAGGGAAGTGTTAAATTTTAAAAGACTTTAAAATATGTTATAACTGTGTCTCTACTCTGGAAAAAAAGAAAAAGGCCTCCTCACTGGCTTATACAAAGACTCTCCAGGAATAAGATGCTCCACTTGTTTTATATCCTACAGTTTGCTGGGTACCTTAATAAATATCTCCTCCTCAGAGACTCACGCCCACCTTCTGTCGTGCTTTTTCTCTACCTACCTCTCCCCCTGAGCAGATGACATTTTCTTCTACATTAATGACCAAATTAAAAAGGTTTGGTTCAGTCTCCCAAATTAATGTAACATAGCCTCTCCTCTCCAGTGTTTTGTTGTTACCTGTACGGTAGGTGTTTCTTGGGAGAGGTGTCCTGTTCTCCTGTCTGAAACCTTTCTTGCAACCCAGATTCTTGTCTGATGAGACTCTCAAGATCTTCAAGCCTGAAGACACTGGTGTTTCAGGCTTTTCTACTCCTCTGCCTCCCTTTTTGCTTGACCTTGATTCTAGCTGAGCCTTGGATCCCACTGCTGCTGATGGAGGGTGCTGCTGTCATCAACCTGCTCCTACCTGCCATTTTTGCTCCTTGCTGGAAACTGAGGATCTTACTGCCTTTTCTGGAAGAGGTTCATTTCCTCCTTTTGCTTTCAAAGACTTTCACTTAAAAAAAAAAAGTTTTATTTATTTTTTTGAGAGGGGGAGTGCAAGTAAGGGAGGGGCAGAGAAAGAGGGGGACAGAGGATCCAGAGCAGGCTCAGCACTGACAGGCTGACAGCAGTGAGCCCGATGCAGGGTTTGAACTTACGAACCATGAGATCACAACCTGAGTCGAATTCAGATGCTCAACCAACTAAACCACCCAGGTGACCCAAAATTGAGTTTTCATTATCCTGATCCAGAGAAAAGGGCATTTCTAAATTTCCTTAACTTTTGATTCTCAAAAGGTCTCTAAACCACAATGATGTACCACAAGAGTCCAGCAAGTCTCCTGAATGTATTGCATTATAGTAGAATTAAACAGTGACAGACAGATGGTTTTATTTGGGAATAATGAGCTACTGAGATGTATTTCAAGGAAAATGTTTACTGTAGTGTCCTGCCTGTAGATTTAAAGCAGGATATAAACATAGAGTTCCATTTAAAAATTGGAAAAAAAAAACAATCTGAATAATGGTGTCTCTGAAATTCAATTTGAATCAGCCTATTTTGAATTGATAACCAGATTTCCCTTTCAGTTGGTCCTATTGAATCAGAAGCATAAAATGGCTATGATATTAGTTGTCCTAATGAAAAGGAAGTCAGTGTTGTATTTACATTTTATCCCTGTTTCAACAGAGAAAAGAAAACACAGCTTAATGGTTTGAGATGTATGGTTTATTTATCTATTCCTAAACCTTTCGTTTTTAGATTTACTTGGATCTGTAGAAGAAATCTTTCCGAGTCTCCCAGAAGGTATCAGTGTTTGGGCAATGAGTGACTGTGTTCCACAAGGCATGATTTCACTCAAAGAAAAGCTGAGCACAGCATCTGACAAGCCTGTGCCACGCAGCCACCATGTCGTGTCGAGCCTCAAGTCTGCTCATCTTTATATCTTTACCTCTGGAAGCACAGGTATGAGCCATTTCTTCTTGAGAATTAAAAAGAAAGCAACATATTTGCAAAGCAATGGCAGTCACTGTGGGTACTCAGCAAACATCTGAGAAAGCATGCATCCAAGAAGTCCTGAGGCTCTTAGATCTTAGAACCCTCAAACCTACATGAAAAAGTTAATTGCTCTAACCACAACGTGGCAAATTACCATGTTCATTTGGCCAGTGTCTCATTGAGAAAGATTTTATTTAAGCTCCGTTTAATGAAGGCCACTGGAATGTCTGAAGACTTTGACCCAGCCCAGTTGCTCAGAGTGTGAAATTTGACGAACTTCTTTGGCAACAAAGCTACTAGCTTCTCTGTTCCTTAAGATTCCTGAAACATAAAATGAAGAAATGAGCTAAATTAGTTTCTGATTATCTTCCTGGATTCCAAAATCCGTTAGTCTTTTTTAAAACACTCTTTTATATTCTCATGTACCATGTTAAATCCTAAACACAATCCAGCTATAGCTGTAATTTAAGCATCTGTAGCCGGCTCTCCCGGTTTTTCCTTAGGGTGATCAGAACATGTGGCAAAGAGGAAGTCTTGGCAAGTCCTGCAGGTTTGGGAGAAGATACAATAGGATCAAGTAACTAAACATTCACCCCCCTTTTTTGGTTAAAAAATAACAACACACCAACATAAAAAGAATAATTAAACTGCCTAAGAATTCAAAAAAATGTTAATCTCAATTGATTCTTAGGAAAAGTCAAATGGTATTTATGGTAGTCTAAATACACTTTTGTAGTTAGTGTGAAGACGATTGGGGGTTTGAATTAAGTACATTAAATACTCTGTCCCTAATTTCCTAGGCACAGGTAGTATTGTAAGGAAACTACTATTGCATTAACGGGTTTCTTATTTTTTTCTTTTTCTTTTCCTCTTCTGTGTGGGTGTATGTGTGTGCCTGTCTGTCTCTCTCTTTTTTGTTTACTATTTGGAGGCTAACAATGATCTCTTTTAGACTGGAGAGTAGACTGTGCTGTTGACTTCATTTAGAACAACTTTGATAAATGAACTGGAAAAGGCTAATGTGTATCGAGTGGTCAGCATACCTTCAGTCTGTGCACTTTAAAAAAAAATTTTTTTTTACATTTATTTATTTCAAGAGACAGAGAGACAGAGCATGAACAGAGAGAGAAAGAGATACAGAATCTGAAGCAGACTCCAGGCTCTGAGCTAGCTGTCAGCACAGAGCCCGAGGCAGGGCTTGAAGCCATGAACTGTGAGATCATGACCTGAGCCAAAGTTGGATGCTCGACTGACTAAGCCACCCAGACGCCCCATGACTTTGGACTTTAAAGAGATGATAAAATTTCAGAAATGATGTGCTTTAAAAACGTCCAGCAGAAGGTACTTAACCAGTCTATGTGTATGGCTGTTTTCTTGCTAAAAATAGAAAGTGACTAGTCTTCCAAACAATCTTCACCACTCCCCCCAGCCCCAAAGAGAACATGCCAAAGCCACTAGTAACAACTTTTTGTTTTTCAAGATTGAAACCAGTTTGTTTAATGCATTTGTACAACAGGCTGAAAGCAAAAGCACTACGAATGTTTATTTTGTTTGCTACTTATTTGTGTTACAGCGCAGAGATGAAAAATTCTAATAGTTTTAGAAATTTTAGAGAAAAGTACACTGCAACCCTCCATCCCCCTCAATTTCTCCTTCCTCAAACCAACTACATTCTGTATTTTTAGATCTTCTTTTTAGAATCACCTCCATTTCTCTAAACAGAATAGGTATCTTTCTGGATACTTAGTAGATTCTTACTGAAAAGTATCTACTGATTTTCCATGATGGAAATGAGGATTTGCCTTCTATCACCAACCATTCTTTCACTCCATTCATTTCTTTCTCTCTGGTGCAGACACTCTCTTTCCCCAACATCCCACTAATAATGTGTCATCATTAATTTTGACTGGATTGGTCTCACTATCGTAACTTAGTAAACAGTATTATCTCCTTTGGTGTAAGATTTCCCCCCAACATGGAATTAAACATTGTTTTTGTTTGCTTGCTTAGTTTTCTATACACCTGTCACTTACTCATATTCACCCCTTTGTCAAAAAGAACTCACTTTTGATATTGAAAAGATAGTCTCTGTGTCGTCAAGCCTGTGTTCTTGGCCACCTTTTGCCTTGAGCCTCCCTATCATTTCAGTCTCCACCCTTTGGTCTCTCTGACCATCTGGGTTTATTTTTCACCATTGTCCTGGGAATTCCCTTCAGTTCTTTTTTTTTTTTTTTCCCTTGTCCCCCAATTCCTAGATCCTAAATTAATTTCCTTGGTTTGCTTTTCATTTTCTCGCTGCCCTCCTTTCAGTAGCTGTCTGCTAAGGAGTATTTAGGAGATAAATTGTTAAGTCCTTATATCCAGAAATGTCTTTTTTCTACCCTTTTATTTATCCATGTAGTATTCTAGGTTGGAAACAATTTCTGTGCCAAGGTTAGAGGACATGCATGCTCCATCTTCTGACTTCCAGGACACAGAGTGAGACATCATTTCCTTTCTGATTCTTTTGCCTATTCATCCAAGCTGGTGTTGTTTTACTTTTGGGGGAGGATTTTTATTATCTTCTGTGAATCTTCAGTAATCTCTAACCGGGTGACTTGTACTGGGCCTGGTCTTATTTATCCATTTTGCTGGGAAACTAGTAGGCCTTTTCTGTCTGGAAACTCATGTCTAACAAGTCTAGGTACTTGGAAATTAAAGGGGAAAAAAAGTTGTCCATCCCCTTCTCTTTCCTGCTTTATTGCTATTCTTTCTGCCAATTTCTTCCTTCTATTATATTTGTTTCTTTATTCTTTTGTCTTTGAAACTCTAACTTTTTAAAGATTGGTCCTTCTGGACTGAGTTATTAATTTTCTAACTTTTTAAACCATTTTTCTTCTCTTTTCGTCTACTTTTTGAGAGATTTATCTTCTAAACCTCTGTTCTCTGAAAAATGCCTCTTTTTCTACCATGCTATTTTTGTATTATTTTTTATTATCTCGTATCTCTCAGAATATTAGTAATAATTTTTTGAAAATTTCTCCTCTCAGCCTTGTCTGTATTTTTGCCAACACCTTTTATCTTTTGGTTTATTTTGGTCTCCATCCTTTATCCTAGAAGATTTCCTTAAATATCAACTTCATATTGAAAGTACATATACAGAAACACACATAAAACTCCCCAAAACAAATCCTGACTAGAGCTTCCGTGTGCCTGAGTGGAATTTGTGGACTGATTGGTTTCATTGTAAAGGACATTTTGTCGGGGGATTCATGACTGTCAGTGTCTTTCAGTTTTTACCCGTGGATGATTCAGATTCCTCAGACAGGAATCTCAAAGTGTGAAGTGAGTCAAATGTGAAAGGGAGCTGAAGGAAAAAGCAGACTTTCTTTTATTCCCCTGTTTGCTCAATATTTCTTCGTCCTGGGGTTTCTGGAGTCTTCTCTTTTCCAGAGGATAAATCTTATAAGTTCTACCAGAATAGTGGAAGCAATCTGGGGCTGTAACTTTGTATTATTTTTTGAATTGTAAAACAGATATCAAGAAGCATTAATTGGCATTTTCCCAAAATTGGTTTGTGAATGATTTTACACAGGGAAAGTTCTACAAATGTCATCCCCTTTTAGCTTAAAGTCTAAGCAATGCGGGGTCCTCCTATAAAGAACAGAGCAGAGCAATGTGCAGAACTGGTCACACAGTAAATGTTATGATTTAAGAATATAATGCTATCGAAGAGTCTGACAAAACCATATGGAGCCTCCTTAAAGATTTAATTGATATTTTTTATAAAAGGCATCTATCTCTAGTACAAAATGTTGTTTTTGCAACTCAAAACCTTGAGCTGAATTAAGTGACTGTCTTGGCAATACATATGATCATTTATATTAGTATGCCATTTGATGTCATAAAAGTCACTTCATTCTCACATAATAAAGTCTTAAGATGTTGATAATGAAGAAGGTGTTGATGCACGTTAGGAAGTGATATAGAAAGTGAGGCTTCGAAAAAGTGAATGATGGGAGAATCTGCTCAGAAGCCCTTTTGGCAGGTTGTAAGGAAGCCCTTCAGCTGACAGTAAACATTTCCTAGCCATTCTTACCACTGCCAAGTCCTGTTTGCCCAAGGTCACCAAAATAATATATTCCTGGATCTGAGCAAAAACAGACTGTCTCTGAGTAAGAAAAAGATTGAGTTCACTTTTAATGGCGTTCATGTTTCTTTGACTTAGGTGATAATGTGATATTTTAATGAACAAGGGTTGAGAATTATATAGACTCCCTTTTCTATAACCCTGACATCATGGTTTCTTAAGTAGAACTTCTATAAAGCTCCTTGTTTATAGTTCCATATTTATCTTCCGTTCTGTAGGGCGCCTACTAATGAATTTTCTGAGCCTTTCTGGGGTTCTGTGTGGGCAAATCAGCTTTCATCAAGGCTTATCTCCTGTGTCAGCTTTTTGGGTCTGCTGTGTCCATCACCACAGTGGTCAATCTGCTTTTCCAAAATGTGGTTGTCTTCATCTGTAATTCCATTGTTTTTGCTTTGAGTGTCTATGCATGTGTTCTGTCTCCCAACATCTAGTCCTGTTACTGCTCACTGGGCTAGGTCAGGTCACCTCAGGAATGTCTAGGAAAGCTCTTTGAGGCCTGGACAGAGCAGCCATGGGTTTGACCATTCCTAGAAGGAGAGGGAGGAAGAAAACGAGGTTACTGCCTGCCACCCTGTGCCTGGAAGCCAGTTGCTAGCACCACCTCAGTCTCTCTTTCCATTGTTTCTCCTTTTCCTTAACCTTATGGCTTTTTTCATTTTTCTAGAACTACCTCAGAATTCCCTAAATTATTTATTCCTACCTCTCAGTTGGATTTCTCATGACATCATCTCTCCCTTCTTTATCCTCCTAATCCTCACCTCACTGGACACAGCCTCCCTCCTACCTTTATGCCTGGACCTCCCTCCTCCTGGACCTGTGAGGAGTTCCAGTGCTAGGGGTTCATAGGAGAGCAAAGGACTTTGGAGACCACCTAAGGTGGCTTTTCTCAAAGTCTGTTGTACAACATATCCCTTCACATCTTTAAAGAAATGAAATAAAAATTGAAAAGGGGCTTTATGACCACACAAATTTGAGAAAGATCATTAACAAAAATATCAAAGTTTCTGCACCATTGGACTCCACAAGGGCTTTAAAATGTTAATGTGCTTTCTAACTCTTTAAAGGGGGGACTTTAAAATGCTATTTTGACAAACTTTATTCTCCTATTGCTTTTTTCCTTCTCCCCAACTGTAACCTCACCTTTTGATCACTTTGATTTCCTGGACAAGCTCATAATTGTTATCTCTTATTAAAAAAATCTAACTGAATACTTTGGATGGCTTATAATAAATTAACAAGGTCATTATCACTTAAAGCTAACCAAATTAGGAAGGGAAACATGGCTAATTTGTTTACTAATATACTTTGAAGGAGTGATATAAGCACACAGGAAACACCTAAATAAAGCATCCTTATTTTTGGTTACAGCCCCAAGTAAAAAAAGTTATTTTTAAAGCTGGGTTGCTATGAAATCAGGAATAGTGTGGGAAGTAGGAAATATAGTGACTGAAGGACCATGAGTGGGAACTTCTTGGAAGCATAAAACACATAAATGCTTGGTCCTCTGGATGAAGAAGAGAAAGGCACTGAATTATCAAAAGCTAAAGATGAAGCTAATCTTACCCAAAATCTTTATACATGGCTTTGACCAGAAAATTTGGAAAGATTCCCTGTGCATGTGGAGGCCAAGAAACTTCCATGTTGTAAGATGCCAAGCTGTCAGGAAGAGCCAGAGAGAATTCTTTTGAAAAAAAATTTGGTAAATTTTAGTTAAGATAAAGAACAAGATAATGCCAGCTTTGCATATGAGATCAATTTTCTTCCAGTTTAGTAGAAATGAAGCACAAAACTTGTCAGAAAATGTCAAAGCAGGTGCAGCTGCTTGAGGATGAAAGTGTCTAAGAGTCACTGAAGCCTCTGGATCATAGCTCTATGATGAAAATGTTGGCTTTCATCAGTTTATATGTTGAGTCAGAGAAAAGAATGATGTCCTACTCTTAGTAAGATAGCACCGCAGTTGCCTGTGCAACGTGTAAGTAATTATGGTTACTACAAACAGTTGAATATACGATGAAATCAGAGAGGGCCTAGGAGAGCAAATTGGAGTTTAGTTGGTATGCGATAGGTAGTGCTCATTGTCTCAGTAACCCATGTTGGGAGATAGAAAGAGATGGAAACACCAGTATGAGTCAAATCTCAGATGCTTGGAAGATCAAGCATCATTTCAAGAGGTTGAGCCAAAACAGGTAAATGATCAGCAGTAGGAGATCAGGAGGGAGTCCCAGGAACAGGGCATTACATGGGACCAGGGCATACCCAGAGAAGCATGTAGAGGGCTGTAGGAGATTTTGGCTATAAAATTGGAAAACCAGACATGGGAGTGCATTTTATTTTATAACTGATTTTTATTGAGTAAGTTCTCTGTGTAACATTGTAAGTTTAAAGTATGCAATGTTACTTTGAAACATTTATATATTATAATATCACAATATAGTGATATTTAGCATATCACATAATTATAGTACAATATTACTGGTATATTCCTTATACTGTGCATTAGATCTCTCTAGCTTATTTACTACTTCTTAAAAGTTTGTACTCTTCAACACCATCACTTTTATCCTCCGCCCCACCATCCTTTGGTAACCAACATTTTACTCTCTCGTTTTTGTAGGCTTAACATTTTTAGATCCCATTTATAAGTGATATCATACAGTACTTGTCTTTCTCTTTCTGACTTATCTCACTTAGCATAATGTGCTCGCAGTCTATCCATGTTTTCACAAATGGGAGAATAGCTTCCTTTTTAATGGCTGAATAATGGACCACATGCTTTTTTAATCCATTGACAGGCATTTGGGTTGTTTCCATATCTTGACTGTTGTGAATAGTGCTGTGATAAGCCTGGGAGAGCAGATATCTTATTGAAGTCACATTTTCATTTCATTTGGGTATATATCCAGAAGTGAAATTGGATTGTATGGTAAATCTATCTTTAATTTTTTGAAGAACCTCCATATTGTTTTCCATAGTGGTTAGACCAATTTACACTCCCACCAGCAATGTATAAATATTCCCCTTTTACTGCATCCTTGCCAGCATCTCTTGTCTCTTGTCTTCTTGAATATAGCCATTCTAACACGTGTGAGGTGATATCTCACTGTGATTTTGATTTGCATTTCCCTGGTGATTAGTGATGTTGAGCATCTTTTCAGGTATCTGTTGGCCATTTTGATATACACTTTGGAGAAATGTCTATTAGCTTTTATGCCCAATTTTTAATTGGATTTTTCTTTCCTCTTATTGAGTTGACTTAATTCTTTACACGTTTTGAATATTAACTCCTTATCTGATACATGGTTTGCAGAAATTTTCTCCCATTCTGTAGGTTGTCATTTTATTTGGCTGTTTCTTTTGCTGTGAAGAAGCCTTTGAGTTTGATGTAATCTCATTTGTTGAATTTTTTTTTATTGTTTATGCTTTTGGTATCATGTTACAAAAAGTATTGCCAATACCAATATCAGTGAGCAGCCTCCATACATTTTCTTTTAGGAAGTTTATTGTATTAGGTCTTATGTTTAAGTTTTTGATAGATGGTAAGTTAATGTTTTTATGGTGTGAGCTAGAGGTCCAATTTCATTGTTCTATATGTTTTTAACATCTTTTCTAAGTTTATTTATTTATTTATTTAGAGAGTGAGAGAGAGAGAGAGAGAGCAAGCAGGCAGGTAGAGGGATAGAGAGAGGGGAGAGAGAACATTCCAAGCAGATTCTGTGCTGATAGCACAGAGCCCGTTGTGGGGCTTGATCTCGTGAACTGCGAGATCATGACCTGAGCTGAAATCAAGAGGCTGACACTTAACTGACTTAGCCGCCTAGGCACCCCTCGTTGTTCTACATATCTTTATTGAGTATTCCCAGCATCATTTGTTGAGGAGACTATCTTTTCCTCACTAGGTATTCTTGGTTTCCTTTTCAAATAATAGTTGACCATATATATGCCAGGGTTTAGTTCTAGGATCTCCATTCTGTTCCATTAGCAGGTATGCCTTTTTTTGTGCCAGTGCCATACTGTTTTTATTACTTTGGCTTTGTATATAGTTTGAAATTGAGAAGCATGATACCTCTGGCTTTTTTTGTTTTTTTCTCAGGACTACATTGGTTATTCAGGGTTTTTGTGGTTCCACACAAATTTTCAGATTGTTTCTTGTATTTCTGTGAATAATGCCTTTGGTATTTTGATGGTGATTGCTTTGAATCGGTAGGTAGCTTTGATTAGTATGGCAATTCTAATAATATTAATTCTTCTGATCCATGAGCATGGGATGTCTATTTGTGTCTGCTTTAATTTCTTTTAGCAAAGTTTTGTAGCTTTTCATTATACAGATATTTTACTTCCTTGAGTATATTTATTCCTAAGTATTTTATTGTTTTTGATGCTATTGTGAATGGGATGGTTTGCTTTCTTTTTCAAATGATTCATCATTAGTGCAAAAGAATACAATTGATTTTTGTATGTTGATTTTGTATCCTGACCCTTCACTGAAATTGTTGATTAATTTAATAGTCTTTTGGTTAATTATTTCGGATTTTCTATATATATAGGACTATATCATCAGCAAATAATGAGAGTTTTACTTCTTGCTTTTCTATTTGGATACCTTTTATTTCTTTATCTTGCCTAATTTCTCTTGCTAGCTTCCAGTAATGTATTAAATAGAAATGGTAATAGTGGACATCCTTTGCCTTGTTCTTGATCTTAGAAGGAATGTTTTCAGTTTCTCTCTGTTGAACTGTCAGTCTGTCATATATGGCCTTTTTTATGTTGTGGTATATTCCTTCAATGCACAGTCTGTTAAGGGTTTTTATTATAGGAGGATGCTATATTATCAAAGGCTTTTCTTCTAGGTCTATTGAAATGATCATGTGATTTTTATGTTTCATCTCATTGATGTGATGTGTTATATTTATTGATTTGCATATGTTGAACCATCCTTTGATCCCAGGGATAAATCCCACTTGGTCATGGTTTATCATGCTTTTAATGTGTTTTCGAATTTGGCTAGCTAATATGTCACTGAGAATTTTTGCATGTATTTTAATCAGAGATATTGGTTTTCATATTTTTTGTATTATTCTTTGGTTTTGATATCCAAGTAATGCTGATATTGTAAAATGAGTTTGGAACTGTTCCTTCCTTGTCAGTATTTTCTTCATATGTTTGGTAGAAGTCTCCAATGAAAGATCTGGTCTTGGAGATTTCACTTTGGGGAGTTTTTGGTTTTTTTATACTCAATCTTTTTACTCATGATTGATCTGTTCCGATTTCCTATTTCTTCCTGATTGAGTCTTGGTATGTTGTGTGCTTCTAGCAATGTATCCATTTCTTCTATGTTATGTAATTTGTTGGCATATAATTGTTCATATTAGTGTCACATGATCCTTTTTATTTCTATAGTGTCAGTTGTAATGTCTTCTCTTTCATTTCTAATTTTACTTATTTGATTCATCTCTCTTCTCTAGTTTACCAATTTTGTTGATCTTTTTAAAGAAACAGCTTTTAGTTTTGTTAATTTTTTTATTGTTTATTTTGGTTTTTACTTCTCTTGTCTTTATTATTTCCTTCCTTCTGCTAACTTTGGGCTTAATTTTTTCTTTTACTAGTTCCTTGAGGTATAAAGTTAGGTTGTTTATTTGAGACCTTTCTAATTTCTTAATGTAGGCATTTATAGTTATAAACTTTCTTCTAAGAACTGCTACTGCTGCATCCCACAATGTTTGTTATGTTGTGTTTTCATTTTGTTTTGAGATAAATTTTTTATGTCCCTTTTGATTTCTTCTTTGACCCAATGGATGTTTAGAAGTCGGTTGTTTAGCCTCCACTATTTGTAGATCTCACTTTCCTTTGTTGCTGATTTCCAGTTTCATACCACTGTGGTCAGAGAAGATAGTTGGTATGATTTCATTCTTCTTAAATTTGCTAAGATCTGTTTTGTGATCTACCCTGAAGACTTTTTCACTGCAATTAAGAAGAGTGTGTATTCTGCTTGTGTTGGATGGAATGTTCTGTATATGCCTATTAAGTCCATTTGTTCTAAAATGTAGTTCAATTCCAGTGTTTCCCTGTTGATTTTCTGACTGAATGATCTACCTATTGTTGATAGTGGGGTATTGAAGTCCCTACAATTATTGTATTAATCTATTTCTCCCTTAAAGTCTGTCATTAATTGCTTAATACATTGTGGTTCTCAGGTGTTGAGAACATTTAATTACAATTATTGGCTCTTCTTGATGTATAGACCCCTTACTGTATAATCACCTTCTTTCTCTTATTACCCATTTGGCTTGAAGTCTATTTTGTGATATAAATATGGCTATGCCTGCCTGCCTTTCATTTCCATTTGCTTGGAGTATCAAGTTTCATCCTTTCATTATGAACCTATGTGTCTCTTTAGAGCTGAAATGAATCTCCTATAGGCAGCATATAGCTGGGTCTTGTTTGTTTTAATCTGTGCTGCCACTCTGTGCCTTTTGACTCATGAGTACAATCTGTTTACAGTTAGGGTGATTATTGATATGTAAGAATTTACCTTGGTCATTTTATATTTTGCCTTCTGGTTATTTTATGTTTCTATTGTTTCTTTTCCCTTCTCTTTATGTCTTCCTTTGTAAGTTGGTAGTTTTCCATGGTGGTGTGCTCAGTCTCCCCCCTTTTTGATGTTTAATATCTCTGCTCTAGATTTTTCTTTGTGGTTACCAAGCATTTACATAAAATATCTCTTAGGTAAAATAGTTTTTTCTGCTGATAGCAATTTATCTTCACTCACCTTTAAAGGTTCTGTCTTTTTACTCTTACCCTTTTATATTTTTGATGTCATAAATTACCTCTTTTTATGCTCTGATTTTATTACCAAGTTGTAGCAACTAGTTATTTTTTTTTTTTTTAGTTTTTTTTAATGTTTATTTTTGAGAGAAAGAGAGTGCAAACAGGGTAGGGGCAGAGAAGGAGACTCAGAATCTGAAGCAGGCTCCAGGCTCTGAACTGTCAGCACATAGGTGGACGTGAGACTCGAACCCACAAACTGCAAGATTATGACCTGGGCCTAAGTTGGATACTGAACCTACCGAGCCACCCAGGCACCCCAGTAGCTATTTTTAATGCTACTTTCCTCTATCCTTTATAATTAAGAGTTTATTATACTCTTCTAAAAAAAAAAAAGAGTTACAGTATTCTAGTTCTGACTACTTATCAACTTCATCAGAGTTTTGTGTATTTTTGTTTTTTTGTTTCAGCTCAAAGAGTTCCTTTCAATATTTCATGTAAGTGAAGTCTACTGGTAGTGAACTCTCTGTTTTTGTTTGTTTCAGAAAGCCTTTATTTCTGCTTCATGTCTGAAAGGTAACTTTGCCAGATGGCTTATTGTTGGCTGGCAGTTTTTATCTTCCAACATCTTCTAATATTTTGAATATTTCATTCCATTCTCTCTTTATCTGTAGAGTTTATGCTGAGAAATCTGATGATAGACTAATTGGGGATAACTTTCTAGACTATTGTCTTTTTTTCCCCTCGGTACCTTTAATATTCTTTCATTATCATTGGCTTTTAACAGTTTTAATATAATGTGTGTTGGAAAAGATCTTTTGCATTGAAATACTAAGGTGTTCTATTAGCTTCATGGCCTTGTAGACCCAGTTCCTTCCCCAGGTATGGGAAGTTCTCAGCTATTATTTCTTTAAATATTCATTCTTTCCCCTTCTCCCTCTTATCTCCTTCTGGGATACCCATTATTCTTGTGTTGACTTTTCTAAGGAAATCAGCTAGTTCTCATAGGTTTCTTCACTTTTTAAAAATCTTAGTTTTTCTCTACTCTTAGGCCTGAATCATCTCTATACTTTTATCTTCCATCTAACTAACTTTATCTTCCGTGTGATCTGGTCTATTTCCAGTGCATTCCAATGCATTTTTCATCTCATTTATTATTTTTCAGTTCCAGAACTAGTAAAGTACTCCTATTCGTTAATTTTATCCCTGAGATCATCATATCGTCTCTCTGAGTTTTCTTGGAGGTCATTGAATTTCTTCATAATAGCTATTCAAAAAAATCTTTTTAAAATATTTATATATTTTTGAGAGAGACAGAGAGACATAGAATCAGCAGGGGAGGGGGAGGGATAGAGTGAGAGAGGGAGACACAGAATCTGAAGCAGGCTCCAGGCTCCGAGCTGTCAGCACAGAGCCTGTTGTGGGGCTCGAACTTGCAAATTGTGAGATCATGACCTGAGCCAAAGTGAGCCACTTAACCGACCAAGCCACCCAGGCGCCTCTTTAATAGCTATTTTAAATTCCATATCAGTTAGATTGCAATATTCCATATTTTGGTGTGCAGTTCATGAAAAATTGTCATTTTCTTTTTGTTATACTGTGTTACCAGGATTTTTCATGATATTTGATGAAAAATGCCTCTGCCACCATATTTGAAGTGGTGAACACCTTTCTTACTTAGGCAAGGTAGTTTTTTTGGTAAAGATTTTAAATAATGCCTTACACCAGTGTGGGGCTCCAAACCAAAGATCAAGGGTCTCTCGCTCCACCTATTGAGCCAGCCATGTCCCCGTAGGCAACGTTTTGTTTACTCTGATACTAATAGTTGAAAACGATGGTAGTTAGGAGCCTTCCTTTTGTTTTCCAGAAGGTGACACTGTAGCACCAGTTGTTGGTTTCTCTTTCTGGAGCTGGCAGCATTTAAAAAAGGCAGAGTGATGGGGGTGGGGGATTTACTTAGCACTTGGGGCTTTGGGTGTGCCGATGCCCTGGTAGCAAGAATCAGCAAGTGTTGGGGGGAAGGGTGTCCTAGAGGTCTGTGGGTGGTCCTGTTGAGTCCTAGGGCAACCAGTAGGAGTCACTTTCCTTCACTTCTCTTTGTCTGCTTCTTCCACTTTCCTTTCCCTCTCCTCAGTCACTGTGGTCTCTCCTCAGAGCAACTGGTCCCTCCATCCGCAGCACATGTAGCCAGGCCGATTCACCACTTCAGCACCTTCACTTTTGACCTCCTCTGCCAGAAAGGTCATGCTGGCCTGCCCTTAGGCCAGCTACCTCATTTTCTGCCTCCACAGCTCCAGTACCACTTCCCTCACTCTGCCATCGCCTCTGGTGTCCAGTTTCCCCATGTCCATGTCCACAAGTGGATGGATCTCTGGGGTGTCCTTGTATGCTCTGCCGAGGCACTTTTGGAGGGGGGTAGTTATCCCTGTGCCATTAGTTGTATATCAGAGGGGAGAGAAAGAAGGACTGACTCACACAGCCTTGCAGCTGACATCACTCTAGGAGTACATTTTCCTATAAGACTTTAAAGCAAGCTGAAAATAATAAGGAAGTACTTCAGTTTGGGAAACACATTGTGAAATTTAGGACTCCATTTCTAGAATTGGGAAATAAAGTCCAGTTAGGTGCAGCAGTAAGTTTGCAGAGCCACTGACATTAGTGACCTACCTTTGACAGATAGTGAGTAGGACTGTATCGGTATTGGGGGGGGGGCAGGGAAAAGGATATACTTCTGGCTCTACCATCTGCTGCTCTTCACTTTTGATCCTGTCATTTGCTTGTTCCTGTGGTTTCTCTAACATTGGCTTCTGGGTGCCCCTCTGGAATGACGAATGATACTCCTTGTCCCCAGTGCATTTTGTGAAGTGAAGTAACTTCATTGGAGAGGTAGATTTGGGCTGGGGCCCTCTGCATGAAGACATTCCAAATTCCAAAAATATTAGAACTCTTTAAACTGACAAAATAGGACTAAAGTAGCATTTAATCTAACAAATGAAGTCGAGAGAGGATACTTATGTATCATTGGGAAAACAAGTTGTGTACCATGCTAAGGAAATATACACTGAAACGTACATTCATATTGCATTATGTATTAACTGGATGAATTTATTATGCTGGCATTGTAATCCAAAATACTGTAACAATATGGAAAATGAAAAACAGTATGCGAAACGTTTTATACATTAATTACAACTTCAAAGGTTTATAAGAAACCCATTTTACATAGAAGAAGACTGGAAGGAAAAAAGAAAATGATTTATGTTTGGATCATGAATGTTTAGAACTATTTCAGCATCATGTATTGCTGAATCTGACATTCTATAATGATCTTATTCTAGGTCCTATGAAACATGATAAAATGACTGGTTCTTGAGACAGAATTTTACTTGGAATTTGAATTGTTCATTAGAAAATTTCTATCTTAAGTGTAATTTAGATGTATGTTGTGATTTTCCTCATTTTGGGTGTCCGTTTTTGGATTTGGGGCATTTTTGTCATTCTTATTGCAGATATGGCTCTTTGAAGCTTTATGGTACCTAAAACTCTATATAATTTTAGTTTTGATCCTTCTGGGTAGTTCCAAGATTCTAGGAATTAATTACAGTAGCAGCTCACATTTGCATGGGTCCCTATCAAGTACATGTAATACTCTGATGTATTGTGTCTCAACTGCTACTGTGGTTGATACCAGCATAAAATTTCTATTACATATCTTTCTTTTCTTTTCCTCCAGGGCTACCCAAACCAGCTGTGATCAGTCAGCTGCAGGCTTTAAATGGTTCTGCTGGCTTGTGGGCTTTCGGTTGTACTGCTAATGACATCATTTATATAACTCTTCCTCTGTATCATAGTTCAGGAGCTCTTCTGGGAATTGGTGGATGTGTTGAGTTAGGTAAGTTCGTATTTTCTGTTTGATAAGTTTTCAAAATGCCTGCTAATTATAACTGTGTTCGCTGAAGTTTGAAACCCTATCGGTAGAATTCAGAGTGATTGTGTGCTTATTATATAATGACAACAAAACCTTTCTTAAAAGTACATAATTTCATGACATGCTCAGTCTATTCCTCAAACTGGAAAGACCAGTGCCTTGGAAATATGGCCTTGTGGTTGGAGCTGGCTGTTGACTGGGCTTCCTTCTCCATGCAGTCACTCATCCTTGGATGATCTACCCTGGCCTTCTTAAATGGTACTCGGAGCCTTCCAAGAGGATGAATGTGGAAGCTGCATTGCTCTTAAGGCTTAAGCTCAGAAATCACTTAGATCATTTCACCTGTATTTTGTTGATCAAAGCCAGTCCAGATTTAGTATTTGATAGGTGGGGAAACAGACCCTACCCCGTGAAGGGAGGAGTGGCAAATGCACATTGCAAAGGTAAATGCATAGAAGGAATTGTTGAGCAAAGTACCCCAGGCATCCAGTAACTCAGTTGGTAGAGTTTGTGACTCAGTAGATTTCATGCATAAACATGCTGAGATTATGTGTCTGTATATGTGTATATCTGTTTTATGTATATGTGTATATGTCATAGTGTATATGTCTGAAATACAGTAAAGTAATTTTATGGAGTAGCATATGATCAATGTCCAAAATAAATAAAGATGAGGGTCAAGATACTAGCATTTTTCTTGGAAAAAAGTCATATGATTTACATTGTTGTGAAAATTAGGTTGTTAAGTTCTGCAGCCATCAGTGAACTTGTGTGTTGGTGCTACCTTACTAACTCCCAACCTCAAGAAATATTAAGGCTCCTTTAAGGTTTTAACAACAAATAAAATGTGCATGTTCAAGGTCAAAAGTAAATGAATATTCTTGATCCCTGTGGAGAAGGCTGACCCTTATCTGTAGTTATGCTCTAACGCTTGCAACTCCCTACATATATTGATTGCTTCTTTCATCTCAAAAAGAATATGCTTGCAGCCAAAATATAGAATTACAACATTAAGTTTTAAAGGTTTATTGGACTGTAAGATTAATGTTTTCTAATGAGCTTGATATAAATGGCCACTGATGGATTATAAAAGCCTTGAAATTGAATACAAGTGTTCCAGACAGGGCAACATCATTTTTGTTTTCTGTTAATTCTGCCTTTAAAAATATACCCTAGTGCCTATTTTATTTTTATTTTTTATTTATTTTTATTTTTTCCGTATCCCCTAGGAGCTACTTGTGTGTTAAAGAAGAAATTCTCAGCAAGTCAGTTTTGGAACGACTGTAGAAAGTACAATGTGACCGTGTTTCAGTATATTGGAGAACTTTGTCGCTATCTTTGCAAACAACCTAAGGTAAGAATAATCATTATCAGAAAGGAAAAGTAATTTCAGAAAGAAAAAGCATGGAGAGAAAATTAATTTTTGTTTGTGTAAATTCCGCTTCTTCCAGAACATAGTTTGACTGACTGACAGATGTTTGCAATACCCCAAGAGGAAATGAGTATAAAACAAGTCAGAGAAAATAAAAGGAGAGCTATGCAGGATTGTACTAATGTGCCCGTTATGGTGGCAGGATAGGACAGACCCACAATCTAGTCCACTTCATTTTTAGATTGATTAAAATTTCTGTAAACATAGCATACATCCGATTATGAAATTAGATGCATGCTATGCACACAGAAGGCACTTATTACAAGGTTGAACTAGAGAATCTTTTAAGATGCTGTTCCTTTAAAAAACAAAACAAAACAAAACAAAACAAAGCTAGTGATTTGGATTAGACTTTTTTCTATTTCTTTTGAATAAGTGATTACATTATTATATCTGTTTGGCTTTGATTTAAACTTAAAAAGAAATTTTGCTTTGATATGTGTTTGCTCACCTGAACCAATCATTCCTACAAACAACTGATAAATTGCCCTTTTCTGAAAATAGGCAAGCAGAGAGAGTTGCAAGAGCCTGAAGTTTGTCTTTATTAGTTTGTCTGCTTTTTTGCCTCAGAAGTTATTTTCCTTTTCTTTGTGTCATTTGTATTTCGAGATGCTTATTTTTTAACTGTCTGATTTTCTAAACATTCTCGAGCCTACAAAGAAGTGGACTTCTGTAATCAAATCTACACCAGCCGCATGAATAATGGTATAGAGAATACCCCCCTGTGTGGGGCGGGCAGCAGAAGTGATGGCCTGCCCTTGGCCCTTCCTAAACCAGTTTGTTCATTTCTCACTCATCACTTTTGCCATCATTATGCCAGCTTAACGCATGGATGGTGGGCCAGATGTCTTCTCTGGCTGGCTAAAATATGGACTTGTAATCCTTCCTTTACCCACAGCACAGCTGAGACTAGGCTGGAAGCATTTAAATAAGACTTTGTTGAAGATACGGGATTACACAGGGCAGAAAAACACATAAAGAATGTGAAACTGGAGAACCTTATTTATAAAATGCTCTCATTCACTTTAAGCTCATAGTTTACCATGTAGAGACCTCCTGTCTAGCTCCTGACCCACCCCTCCTTTGTGGCCAGAAGCCATCCTTGTTCTCTCCTTGGTTAGGAGTGCTTCACTTAGCTACACATTCCCTAGATCCATCATTAGGACGCGGGGTTGCAGGGACATGTTCTAGACTTTTTTGACTTTTGTTCTCTTCGGGAGACTCTGCCAATGTCAGCGTTGTGATCTTCTGAAAAGTCCTGGTAGGACAATTCATTTTGATGCCACACCTGACATATTTTCTCTTCTGGTTTTTATTGTGTTCTTTGGTATTGTGATATCTGGACTCAGATAATCTGGGGAATTAATGCCCTCCAGTAAAATAGAAGCCACTTTCAGTACAGGATAGATTAGGTACTTCACGGACTTCATAAACTGTGCACCGAGCCATTCCTTTTCCCCCTTGTCCTTCAGTAACAGCATTAGTTTTTTGCAAGACTGTTTGCTCATTAAGTACATACTGAATGGTTGAACATATGCAGTTTTTTTCTAACATTTTACAGTATTAATTTATGCTTCAATTAGTATCTTTCTGCAAGATAGTATAGGGGCTCAGAAGTGAAGGCAGTCAAGGGACATGGATATTTTGGTGATTTTATGGCGTATTTCCAAATTGCTATTCAAAATGGTTGACGTGATTTGGAGTCTCATCGACCATTGTGGGAAGATGCCTATTGTACAGTCGCTTATCAGTACTGTGTGATACTAAAAATATGGTTTTCTAATTATGCTTCATGGAGAACCAGCACCTCCTTCAAGGTTCCTCAAAAGTCCCTGAAGGATGGTGAGTAGGGAAAATAGACCAATCTTTAAGATCCACCCTTTCAGACATGATGGATGAAACTCAGTGTGATTGGGCTTCTTAATAATATTTTGGTCAAACAAAGAATGTCTTGTTTTTTTAATGTGAAAACTATAATTTTATATAATTTTATAGACTAGAAAGAAACATATTTTTTAATTCTCTGTTAAGATTACTGGCCAGGTGGGATAATTTTCTACCTTTTTTCTCTTTAAAATGTCTCTTATGAGCCTTTTACTCATTTATGTCTTTAGCACATAATATTTTCTCTTACCAGTGTGAGATATCATTTCCTATAATAAAGATATTAGTAGTTTGTCATGTTCACTAAAAATCTTTTTTCAGAGTGTTTTCCTTTGAATTTTTTTTTATAAAACAAAATATCTTTTTCCCCTCTCTGAATTAGTAATGCACTAGTTTTGGGGAAATGCTATAGCCTCAGAGAATTTGAGAGAACTGAGAACAGAAAGCAGAGTACTCGGTTTCTTTTAGTTAATTAAATATTTTAATTCTTAACTCAAGTTCTTTGAAAAAAAAGATAGTGTTTGTGAAATAATCTCTAAGCATTTACCTGAAGGCAAGTGGAGGAGGAGACAGGGAAATAAAAATAGCTTTGCCCAAAGGAAAATTTAATAACTTGTTTAATGTTTACTTTTGAGAGACAGAGAAACAGAAACTTAATAATTTTTTTAAGCAGAGATGCATTGTATTACCTAATCCCTTTTGTTGATTTCACACAGAACCAGAACAAACAGTTCCTGGCATAAAAGATTAGGAAAAGAAGAAAGTCATTCTGTAACCCTTTCAAGGAGGTCTTTTTTTTTTTTTTTTCCTGTCCAATATTTATTCCTTTCAATGAATTGCTTCTGTAGAGAAGGGGCCGTGTCTTCTGTGAGCATAGCATTGAGTTCTGATATGGCCAGAGAGGGAACAGATGACAGGGTCCATACCCTTAGGGAATTAAAAGTGGATGTCTCATAAACCATGGTTTGAAGCCCCCCAGACATTTGTTTAAAATAAATTCTTGAGTAAAAAAAAAAGCAAAATCACCTTTTCTACAGATGAATCCAGATTTGTTGTCCATCCAAGGGTAAGTAATATATTCCAAAGGAGATTCACCTGTAGGTCGAATCCACCATCTGAGTTGAGTGTTTAAAAGCAGAATTCCTGATTGCCTCCACTGAATTACATATTTTAATTCTTCACTAAAGTTCTTTGGGGAAAAGTTAGTGTTTGTGAAACAATCTTTAAACAATTACCTGAAGGCAAATGGAGGAGAAAACAGGGAGATAAATATAGCTTTGCCCAAAGCTGTGTGTGGTTTTACATAGTTGCATTAAAACACTCTGGAGTTGGCTTTCCCTGGCTGCAAGCATTTATCCAACCCTGAACCCAGTCGTGTCTTTTTTCTCCTTTTCAAAAGTCCAGTTGCAAAAGTTCCTTTGGCATACACATTGGATGTGCCTCAACTTCTGGCAGCAGCACTACCCTTTCCAAAAAGCCAAGGTACTGGCTCTTCTTAGTCACGGAGGGATGGAGTAATTATTCTCTTTCTTGGAGAGTAGGAAGGCAGCTCTTCCCCACATCCATCCTCCACGTTTCCTGCATTACTGAAGCACCATCATACAGCTTCTGATTGGATCTGCTTCTTTCGTTTCTTACCATTAATGCTGCATTTAGTGTCGGCTGGTGAGGAATGTGAGGGAGTGCTTTATGTCAGTGATCGTTTGGGGGATTCCTGCAGCATTTCATCTTATTTAAATAAATTCTGCCTAAAACAGCAGATAGCCTTCTCTAGGGATGGGATCATATCTGTCACTCCATCATTCATTCAGGTAATATTGCGGGTTTCTATACACAGGGGCACACAAGACAAACAAGACCCCTTTTCTCATGGTTCTCACACTCTAGAGATAGAGAAAATAAACCAGCCAACACATGAAGGAGAGTCATTACAGACAGTGACAAGTGTGATGAAGAAAGAGGGTGAGGCAGTGGAGGATGATTATGGTGAGAGTGAGACTTTGCTAATTAGGTTGAGGGGTCTGGGAAAGGCTCCTTGAAATGGTGACCTATGAGCTGAGGAAGTGGTGTAACAAGTGGGATCCAGCCATGGAAAAGCTGGGGGATTGCAGTCACAACAGAGCAAAATGAAAATAAAGGACACAACCTGAATATTTAAAAAGAAGGAAGGTTTGGCCAAGCCACTGACAGACTAGATCTTGAAGGGCTCAGTCTACCGTGAAGGAGAAATTTGCATTTCAGTCCCATCAGAGCATTTGGAAAAAGAAGAAGGCAAACTGAAAACACTCTACTGATTTGGGATCTATTTGAAGGAAAGATAATGGGGGTAAGGAGTGAAGTAATAGAATCAATGATGAGTTTCAGGTTTTTGGTTGAAATAGGTAAATTGTGAGCCATTTGCAGAGATGAGGAAAACCAAGAATTGAGGAATTAAAATGAAAGCCTTTCTGACCTGTTAATTTTGGTTTGTTCATGAGGCATCAGGGTAAAGAAGTGGAATATACAGTTGGATGTGGAGATCTGGAGCCCAGAGCATACAGAGGTTAGGATATAATTAACAAACCAAAGACCTATGTTATGGTGCATATATGTGATGCTTTTTTTCCCCCTGAGTTACTATTATAGTTTATCATTTGGGCAATGTAGTTTGTCTCCATTTAAAACACCTACATTTTAACATTCTGAAGGCACAGCCTACCTATACTTTCTAGTATATGCATTTTGGTACATGTATTCTAGTGTCTACATCATCCATAAGTTACATCCCTTTTCTTCCTGCTGTTTTCTTAAAAGCTAAGAAATTCACCAGCAGCTAGAAAGTATCTTTAGGATTCTAGATACTTGCATTAAAGTGCATTAAACCTTTGACAAAATGAGTTACATTCGAGTCCCATTATGAAAAGAGACATTCTGCAGCAATATTAAATATTGCTCATTAAAAGCCATGTAAATTTTACTGATTTTTTTTCCACTAGCAATGTTTAGACAATCCTGTCGGGAAGCTTTAAGTATTTTCTGGGTTTTTTTGAGGGTAACAAAATGAAAATGTTGAATAACAGTAATCAAATATTGGGGCTGTGAGATTTTTTAAGAGTTCAGTTTGAAAAAACACCCACTCTATTTGCTCTGAAGAAAGCCCATCATTTCTTCCAAGCTTTAAGACCAGACAAGACAAGCTTTTTCCTTGTCATATTAGGTAGGAGGGGGGAATGAAGATGCAGCAGTGTCAAAGAATAAAATTCACTAGACGATACTAAATGACGCCGAGTTGACTAAGATGAATAAATGCACCTGAATAGATATATTACGAACATTTGTTCTTTTATCATGTTTTCATTTTCTTCATTTCTACATAACTTCAAATGTTTTATCATCACGTTTTCCTCATTCCACATCTTGTAAAAGATGTAGTTTATCAAAGCATGAAACTCTGGAAACTTTTCTCATCATACTAATAGCCTCTAAAGAATGACATTTTTAAATTAATGTGAACTTTAACTGCTATTAAGATGTCCTGAGTTAGTTTCATTACCATTTTCTTCTCTGGAACACTCAACATAATTGATTTTATCTCCAAGACCTAGGCATTTTAAGATATTTATACATTTTTTGTTATTTCCTCCAAATATTTGAAGCTATTATATGGTTGAGTAAATCAGCTCTCCTTTGAAACTCAGTTTTCCTTAAGTAAATCAAAGATGTGTTTAATATTTTCATACTAGCTATGAAAGCATTTGGAAAAGTTGGCAAGTTCCGAGAACCTTCTTTTCTGCTTAGAAACTACAATTATAGAAATAGAGTCCTTAGAAGGACTAAGATAAGAAATAACTACAAGCATCCTAAATGCTAGTACAATTAGCAGGGAAATAATGAGTATTTTGAGATGTTTTAGACTGTGTAAATTATTAAAAGCTTTTAATTGCTAATATAAAATTTAACGATTCAGATTTCACTGGTAGTGATACATATAAAATGTACATGTTTTTCTTTCTATCTGCTTTTGCCATTCATGCTGTGATTTCCATTAAGAACACATTCCCTTATTTATTAAATTTCTCAACAAATTTACTTTATCCATAAAGTCATCAGATAGTGCATTAACTATGGGATCAAAAGACACAGGTTCAATTTCAAACTCTTTTTTTTTTAAATTTTAATGTTTATTTATTTTTGAGAGAGAGAGAGAGAGACAGAGTATGAGCAGGGGAAGGGGAGAGAGAGAGGGAGACAAAAAATCTGAAGCAGGAGCCAGGCTCTGAGCTGTCAGCACAGAGCCTGATGTGGGGCTCAAACTCATGAACTATGAGATCATGACCTGAACTAAAGTCAGATGCATAATGGACTGAGCCACCAAGGTGCCCCTCAATTTCAAACTCTTGTTGTATGACTATCTGCTGGTCACTTCTCTTTGAGCCATACTTCCCATGTTTATCTAAAATACATGACAACATTCACTTGTCCTCATTTGCCCCTTCTCATAATCCAGTTATGAGATATACATGAAAAAATCTACACTGGAAACCCCAATACAAATGGAAGGATTTTATTTTTAAACAGAATGTAGTAATATTTCCTGCAAGTGTCCTTGTAAAATTAGAATAATTTTTATGAGTGTTGAAAATAATTGGTCTTTGACTAATAAAAATCACACTTTAATTATAAAAGCCAGTTTCAATATAGCATAATTTTAAAGTATAACTTTAAAATATTAACATATTAGTAATTTACTAATATTGTATTTTCACAAATAAAAACACTAAAAACAAAAATATACAATTAGACATCCTGAAAATATGATGCCTATATCCTCTTGGGTTATATACTATTTTTCCTATATATGTGGTATATGGGTGAGGTTCTCCTACAGTTCACATTGATTTAAAATCTTAAGATTTACATCTAAGATTATTTGATCATTTATTTGCAATTTTTCACATTGCCTCTTTCTTTAATAGTGTGTTCCTTACTTCCTTGCTACAGACATAGAAAATTAAAGTGAGAAATGGCCAGTCTTTACCCTGCAGTGAGCAAGCACAAGAATCTTCAGCAAATGATAAATGACTAGAATTTTCCAAATGATCATTTTATTCCCAGTGGAAAAAAACAATAAATTTAGATTAAACATACCAGGGGGCTAATTCCAGCCTTTCCATTAATTCACCATGTGACATCAGGCAAGTCATTTAATTTCTTTGACCCTTGGCATCAGGGAGTTTGAAATTCAAGCCTAACTTCATGTCTCAAAAACTCTGTGGGCAAATTATCTTGCTTTTCTGAGCAGCCAACATGCCAGTTTTTTCATCTATGAAATGAGTGTAATAGCAGTTACGTCCAAAGTTGAGGTAATGGTTAATGGGTTAAGTGCAGGAATTCAAATGGAAACAGATTGATCACAGTGGCAAGGAACTCTCTAGAAGAGGCTTCCTGAGATGGTTTTTGTTATCTTAGGAAATATGCCTAAATTGAAGAGCTAGTCTGCAGCCTGATAGGTTCAGGTTCCCCTTTACCAGTGTACGTGTTTAGATTAGACTCATATCGACCAAGCTCATGAGTGCCAGTTGAGAGCTTTACATGGTCTCCATTACTGGATCTTCCTTAATCTTCCTGACATCTGATCTCAAAAATGCCCAAAGCCCAAGTTTTCACCACCTCCTCCATTGACATGCACTCCTTTCCCCAACCTGACCATCTCAGTTAATGAAAACTCCATTCTTCCAAGCCCTCAGCCACACACACCCCCGAATCTCCCTTGGAGCTTCTCTTTCCCTTACACCTCATCTAATCCCTGAGCAAACCCCACACATTTGACCCTCAAATACATCCAGAACCAAACCCCAACTTAACAGCTCCCTGCTGTTCTCATCTGAGCCAGCTCTGGTTTCTTCTGATATTTTACCGCTGGCTTCTTCTCCACTTCACTCTTGTCCCCCAGAATTCTATTCTTGCATAGCATTTGGAATGATTCTGTTAAAATACACATCATGTTATGTTACGTCACTATGAAAATCCCTCTGATGGTTCGCTTGGAAGAAAATCCCCGTTCCCTTACATGGACCACACGGCTCTATGTGGTCTGCTTCCTCTACTGGAAGGTCCCCTCATCCCCTGCCTCCCTGCCACACCCGCTCTCTCTCCGTGTTCTCTCCACCACATTCGCTGCCCTCCTTGCTTTTTCTTCAATACAAGGGGGCTCTCAGTTCCCTCCCCTTGAATGTTCCCTCAAATATTTGCATGGCTCACTCTCTAGCCATTCAAATCCCCCCTCGCTGCAGAGAGCTTCACTGACAACAAGTCCTATTAATGTGTGGTGTGGTCACCTTAGCAACTCAGATGCCCCAGTTTGGTACAGATACTGAGACTTATACATGCATCACGAGAATGTGAACAGGTTTACTACTTACGTGATGGGGCTTTCTGGAGAAAGCAGGGCAGGGTCCCAGGCATATCCAAAAATGGCTTCAGTGGCACCTCGGTGGCTCAGACAGTTAAGCTGTTGATTTCAGCTCAGGTCATGTTCTTGTGGTTTGTGAGATCAAGCCCCACATGGGACTTTGTGCTGACAGTGCAGAGCCTGCTTTGGATCCTCTTTTCTGCCCCTCCCCAACTCACACTCTCTGTCTCTCTCACAATAAATACATTAAAAAAAAATTTTTTTAAATGGCTACAGAAAGCAGGAGAAAGAGATGGACTAGGCTTTTATTGTGATAAGAAGGAGGCACCAGGGTGAGGGGTCTTGTGTACGTGGGGCTGCTTGTGTGCTTTGAACTTCCTGTTGCTCCCAAAGGAAGGAAAACTGGGCTTTTTCTCCAGCTTTCCAGGATGTGCGGCGGGGAAAGAAAGGGGAGTGTTGGGGCTTGAAAGCTGTCAGTAGTCAGACACAAAGAATGAAGTCAGACTCTATTACAATGTTTATCCCATAGTCTTCATTCACTGCTTTATTTTTCTTCATAGAACTTATTACCGTATTAGAGATTTTATATATAATTTGTCTTTATTCTCTCTAAATCCCCCCTTTCTACTATTATATAGGTTCCAGGAAAGCAAGAACTTTATCCTTTTCATCTATAGTTATATCCTCAGTACTCACAGTGGTACTCGATGTATAATACGTGCTCATGCTCAGTAAAAATTTGTTGAATTATTTAAAAATTTTTTTAATGTTTATTTGTTTTTGAGAGAGAGAGAGTGCGTGAGTGCAGTAGGGGCAGAGAGAGAGGGAGACACAGAAGCTGAAGCAGGCTCCAGGCTCTCAGCTGTCAGCACAGAGCCCAACCCGGGGCTTGAACTTCTGAACTGTGAGATGATGACCTGAGCTGAAGCTGGGCACATACCCAACTGAGCCACCCAGCCTCCCCTGTTGATTTTTTTTTTTTTTAAATAAAGTAACCAATGTAACAAGCTTCACTGCTGGGATAATTGGGTGCTCATGACCAGCACAATCTTTCACTAGTCCCAGCCCTGCTGGGACTCAGTTAAAATCAGAAAGTCAAGGGGCACCTGGGTGGCTCAGTCGGTTAAGTGTCTGACTTTGGCTCAGGTCATGATCTCACGGTTCATGGGTTCGTGCCCCACGTCAGGCTCTTTGCTGACGGCTCAGAGCCTGGAGCCTGCTTTGGATTCTGTGTCCCCCTCTCTCTCTGCCCCTCCCTTGCTCGTGGTCTGTCTCTCTCTGTCTCTCAAAAAAAATAAAACATTACAAAAATTCTTATTTAAAAATCAGAAAGTCAAGTTCCTGAGGAGGACAGAGCTCAGTGAAGGAGTTTGGATAAGTCAAATGTTTGCATCATTGCCTGGAGCGAGTCAGACCATTGCTGCATCTAGCTCACAGCAGAAACTTGGTAACGGGCCCCTGCACTTTTCAGAATATTATGTTAATAAATCGCAGTAGTTGTGGTTCAGGTGACCCTTTATCTGGGTTCCCAGGGAAGACCACCCTCTCCTTTGTGTCTACACAGCCCTTTTCTATTTAGATGAAATAAAATTCAGGTTCAAGGCAAGTCTGCCAGAGACTCTTTGAACCAGCCTTTCTCAAACAAGGCAACTTTGAAATGTCTCTGGTCTGAACATGGCTCTTCCCCCAGCCCCAGCTCCAAGTCCCCCCGAGTGCTGCCAGGGTAGAAAACACCTGTTCAGAAGTGGACTGTAAATGGCAGTCCCTCTTACTATTATATCTAGAAGAGGGGTGTGACATAAGCCCATGATGTGGTCGCTTTTTGCTGTAACACTTGAAATCACAGAGGTCTTTTCAAGCTATTGTTTAAGCCTTGAAATGGTTTGTGGAACTGAGGCCTGGCATCTCTGAAACTATGGCCTCCCCAGACCCAGACTGGAGAGGCAAACAAGGCAAAGACTTCTAGGGACGGCTGGAGCCCACACCCAGTTAACAGTGCAGATCTCTCCTTTCGAGTACTCTCTGGTCCCTTCTGAAAAGAGGCCTCCCTCCACCCTGTCCCCCACCCTTCCTTTCCCCCTTCAGTAAAAGAGAGTCAGCTGTTTTATGCCTGGATTTTTGCCCGGGGATTCACTGACAGTCTGTTTGCTTTTAGTATCACTTTGTACTCATTCTGTAATACTCATGGGGCGCACCGCCTTGATTTTTTTTCAAGGTATAACGTTGGAGCGGCTGTGAAGGAAGCCAACTGTTGGAATGTAGTTTTTTCTTATTATTATATGGAGTGTGTTCATGTGACATAGGCAGTTATGCATGCATAATTATCAGTGGGCTTAGGAAAAAGAGGTCTTACCTTAAATAGAATCAAGATGGAAGAATCATAATCCCTAACGTGTTGTTATAAATTTTAGATGATCCTTGAGGAATGAGACCATGCTTTTGCTTTGCGCCTTAAGCAGCTAGTTATCCGAGATGAAAGGCAGAGAGGATCTGCCCCTTTGTTTTCACTGTTAATTTCTATTTCTTTTCTGTGTCTCCATCTGTCAACAAATGTTCTTTGTTTCCTGAGAAATCAATGTTGATGCCAAATTACCTGTATTTCAGCAGAGCCTCCAGAGTTTCACTTTTCATAGGCATATAAAGAGGCTGTTTCGCTTGGGTGTGTTTTAGATTTTGTGAGGAGGGTTAAGCACATATTCTGGAATAAGAAGACTTTGTTGCTAGGAGGGCATTGCCCACTTCAGCAACTGAATAAGTAAATAAGTGACTCTGACGGAAGTTGCTCTAGTTCAACCACTGCCTGCCCTATAGCACCTCAACCAACAGACACTGCTGGCAAAACAGCTCCCGAAGAACACTTAGAAGAAACAAGAGCCTTGGTTCCAGTTGATGTGACTCCTGTATGGTCACATCAGTTGGGCATGGTGCATCTGAGTCACAATGGATACATGATACTGAAAGCCATTGCTTGTCCCTCAGAAACAAGGTCTCTGCTTGTCCTTCCTGTATTCTTCCTATCTCTCTATCTCTTTGTCTCTCTCGTTTCTTGTTCTCTCTGCCAGTCTGTGTCTTTCTCTTGCACATGTATATATGCAGGTGTTATGTATTCCTTCATTCATCTAATTGCACTTATGTTTATGCATGTTCTACTCATTCCATTCCAATGCAGCTTAGATATCTATTGATATTTAGGTAGTAACCTCATGCCTCAGGGAGAATTAGAAGAAATAGGAATTTGTTCTAAGAAAATTTGAAGGGGGGCACCTGGGTGGCTCAGTTCGGTTAAATGCCCGACTTCGGCTCAGGTCATGATCTCACAGTTTGTGAGTCCGAGCCCCATATCAGGCTCTGTGCTGACACCTCAGAGCCTGGAGTCTGCTTTGGATTCTGTGTTTCCCTCTTTCTCTTCCCCTCCCCAACTCACCCCTGTCTCTATCTCTCTCAAAAATAAGTAAACATTAGAAAAAAAAAATAAAAAAAAAACTTTTGAAGGAACTTATGAATAGAGAAGGGGATTTTTTTTTAAATTGTAGGCAGGAGTTGAGAAATTTGGTTGTATTTTAGATGATGTACTGGCTAGTTTCTGAGCACTTTCAAAATGGACACATATAAAACCCAATAGAATTAGCAATCCTTAGACCCACCTTCCAATTTCCATACTTTCCAGGATCACTTTTTAAAGCTTCCTTTGCCAATCCTGATTATGTTTTCCTTCTCACATTTGCCGTTTTGCTGACCCCCCTTTTCCATTTCCTGACCCCTACCAACCTTCTCAGCTCATCATGCCAGTGGAAAGCAGGTTAATGTAGTTATTACATCAGGTTCTGCTTGATGTCCTCCTTTGGCCTCCGGGCATCGTCCACAGATTCACAACATCACTAGCTGAGTAGGCTTTTTTATTTTTATTTATTTCAGAAGAGAGAGAGAAGTGTGTGAGTAGGGATAAGGAGTAGTGAGAGAGAGAGAGGGAGAGAGAGAGAGAGAGAGAAAGATAGAGAGAGAGAAGCTTAAGCAGCGTCCAGGCTTATTGTGGAGCTCAACGCAAGCCTGGGTACCACAGCCCTGGGATCATGACCTGAGCCGAAATCAAGAGTTCAGTGCTCAACCAGTTGAGCCGCCCAGGCACCCTCTGGGTAGTCTTTTAAAAAAGACTCATCTGACCGATATTTTACCCACCTACCAATGTGCTCAGTGTGCATGAGAAGCTACTCATCCACTTGACAAATAAAACCAATTCCCAGGTATTTCCAGTAAGATAAAGCTCATCTTAAGAAAGAAACATAAAACCCACAGACACGGGAATCTGGATAAAGTTTAATGAACCAATACTTGTAGCACTAGTGTATTTTCCAATTAACCAGGTAGTGCTTGATTTGTCTCAGTATTAAGTTGTTGCTTTTTTTTAACCTTATTTACAATTTTAAGACAAAGGTCAGCTAGCTTTTTTTTATTTTTTGATTAGTAAATTATTTTAGGCTTTGTGGATAGTACTTCCTCTGTCACAAGTACTTAATTCTGTCACTGTATTACAAAAGCCTTGGTAGTCCATATAAATGGGTGTGACAGTGTTCTAATAAAACTTTATTCATGGGGTGCCTGGGTGGCTCAGTCAGTTAAGCGGCCGACTTCAGCTCAGGTCATGATCTCACAGCTTGTGGATTCGAGCCCCACATCGGGCTCTGTGGTGACAGCTCAGAGCCTGGAGCCTGGTTCTGATTCTGTGTCTCCCTCTCTCTCTGACCCTCCCCCGCTCACACTGTGTCTCTCTCTCTCAGAAATAAATAAATGTTAAAAAAATTTTAAAACTTTATTCACAGAAATAGGAAGTAGGCTGAATTTGGCCCCTATAGGCTATAGTTCACAAAGCTTTGATTGAGACTTTATGATAACATCTTATTGTATATATAATTTAGGTAAAATTTCCAGTTCTGTGCAGACTAGGTTTTTAAAACTTTTCTTTATTTCTCTTTCTCTTTCCCTGTCTCATATATGTATATACATATTAGTGTGTGTATGACAAAAATAACTATCTTTGGGGCTTGCTACAGGTTTTATATAATTTTTACATGATTATAATAAACAAAAGAATCATATTATTTTCATTTATAGATACTTCCTGGCTCAGGATTTGAATCAGGCAAACAAAACTCTGAATAATGCTATTGACAACCTTAGTTAATTATTGTAATAAACTGTACACGTGTAATTTATATCACTCATATCAATTATGTCATTTATATTGTACTCTCTCTGGAGTGCTTAGTTTTAGATTCTCAGTTATCTTTTAAAGGAAGATTTTAGAAAAATTGGTTAAAAGTATTTTGTGTGCACATACTTACTGAATCAGTTTAAAGATGTTTATAAAATTTTAGACTTTTGTTGAGGAACTTGTATTTGCAAGTCTTTGGATAAGTACAGTTGAATAAATTGAAAACTAAATTTTCCTAGAATCTGATTTGGCCATAAATGAGACAAATCATGACCTGAAATTATAAAAGTTACACTTTTCTCACAAAGTTAATTCTAAATAAATATAACAGTTACATGTAAAGAAGAAAAAATAGTCTGATATTTTTTGTTTTCTTACTGAATGGGAAAGTACAGTTTTAGTCACAAATTAAGTAGAAATATTAACAAGAGAATAATATATTTAATTGTAAAAATAAGCACATTGAATACAAATACGAAAAATAAAAATAAAGTTAAGAGGAAACAAATCCTGTTAACTATTAAAACAAAGTGCTAATCTTATTAATATGTTATTATGTGACAAGAATTCACCTTGCCTAAAATCAAAGAAAACAAATAAAATCCAAAAAAGAATATTCCACATATTCTCCTCAAATTAACATTTTAAGTTCCATGATTCTTAGTTCGAGTACAGGGAGGAGGTAGGATGTAAATAGGACAGGTGTTGTAATACAACAATTTTGGTAGCAAAGTAGTAAAAATTTACAACTCGTAGGTTCTTTCAGAATCTATCTGAATGAGCTGCCAAGATTTATAGACTAGATATTCACTCAGTTTTATTTATATGGCTGAATATGGCTGAATATTTAAAAACAAGATAGTTTTCCAAAAATAGGTGATAGTGGATTAATTGTGGTATAATGATATTATAAACATATAAACATGAAAAATTATGTTTTAGAAACATAAGAAAGAGCTAATACCTTAAGATAATGTTCAGAATACAACACTGTATTATAAAGTAGAAGATACAGCTCTAATACAGTGTGATTGTAATTTTTCATGTATATACACTGGTATATAAAACTAATATTGGTGTAGTAGGATTACAGATTATTAAATTTCTTTTTTACTTTTTCTCTGCTTTCCACATTTTCTATGGTGTATGTATTTCAAAATCAGAAGAAACACACCTTTTCTTTTTTCTCATAATAGTAAATAATGAATCAGTTTATCTGTCGTCAGACCCCTCAAAACATGATATTCTGGGTTTGTTTTAAAAGCGAAGACCATAGACTAAAATCACCTCTTTTTTTTAATGTTTATTTATTTTTGAGAGAGAGAGAGGAAGAGAGAGAGCGTGAGCGGGGGAGGGGCAGAGAGAGGGAGACAGAATCCCAAGCAGGCTCCAGAATCCGAGCTGACAGCCCAACGTGGGGCTCGAACCCATGAACCGAGAGACCATGACCTGAGTGGAAGTCAGGCACTTAACTGACTGAGCCACCCAGGCAAGACAGTAGAATAAAGATACCTTGAGAGTTAGATAAGCGGATTTGATCTTTTCAGACAAAAGCCTTATCCTAATTTTGATAACTTGATTTTTTCTACCAATTGAATCATTTTGAATGAATGTCCTTATTTAATAAACTTCTATGGCTGTGGCCCACACAGGTTAAAGTCTATGAAATTTGGTTTGTAAACCACTGTCTTACTGTTTTCTGGAGTATGCCAACACATTTTAGAAGTAATGATACTTGCTGAAATTCATCTCTGACCTGAAAAGCATCCAAGAGTTGTACCATATAAAAGATTGTTCTCTGTTCAAGCAGAATAAATCCTAAGATTTGCAGCACTACTGTTTTGTCTAGAAAAATGGCAGTGGAAAATCCACGAGCTAATTCCATGCCAGGTAGGCAATATCCAACATGCCCATAGGAGCTGGGAACCAGTACAGAACTGCTCGGGGTTATATTTAGTGGTAGAAAAGAATCCTCTGCCTAAGAAGGAGCTCTTCTTGTCTGAGTGAGTTTTTTTCTCTGTCTGCAGAATGTTTACCTTAAACCCTATTGATGTGGGACTAAGGAAATTGGCAAGTTGGAGTCTTATTTTTAATGTATCCACACTCTTGTTTATCTCTTATTTGGTTTCTTTAATTTAATTTTTATTTTATCAAATAAGGACTTCTATAGTTTTAAAAAATCAAATAGCTCTCAAGATAAACAGTAACCCCCTGCTATCAATGCCTGATCTCTAGAGGTAGACATTCTTAATTATACTAAGATATTTTTGGTTATTATACAGTCACATATTTCTCAGTAAAATATGTATATTACTACTGAGTTTTCAGGGTTTTTTTCTTCCTTTTTTTTAAAGTTTATTTTGAGAGAGAGAGAGAGAGAGAGAGAGAGAAATGGGGAGGGGCAGAGAGAGAGGGAGAGTGAGAGAATGCCAGGCAGGCTCCAGGGTCAGCACAGAGCCCGATGCAGGGCTCAATCCCACAGGTTAATATCAAGAGTCAGACAATTAACCACCTGAGCCACCCAGGCACCCCTTGGTTTTTCAGTTTTAATTGTCATCTACCTGACTTCCTACTCACATATTTACATACATGTATTCTTCTCCCCCTTTGGTACCAATATAGTTGTGATCATTTTAAAATATGTTGATCATCAGTTTTTTATTATCAAGAAATTACTATATGTAAATTTTATTCATAGTTGGTTCACGTAATGTGTTTAAAATATAATTACAATTTGACTTTTGCAACATTTTATTTCTAATATTTGCCTTTTTAAAAAGGCACTTAGCTTTCTAAATGCCTAATGAATTAGGATCTAAATGAATTACTATTGAAATACTAATTCATCTCAAACTCCTCACTGAAGCTGAAATTTCTCATTATGATTTAAGACTTCAAGTTTTTTTAAGCAATTTTATTTTTCTCATGAAGACCTTCTCTCTGAGTGTCTTCAAGAATCAATCATTGTCCCACCAAACACCAACAATATTTGATTTCTATCATTATAGATTACTTTTGCTCTGGGATCAGAACAGAAGAGTTGAATGATCTCACCTTTTATTTAATGCTCCTGTTTTCAGTAGATTCCTCAACCCAGAGTGCTGTCTGTCTGGATGGACTTTTCCAGAGAGTAAATCTCCTGTATTTGGCTGATGTGTAGCAAGGGCAGATTCCCAGATGCATCATCTATGTTGACGTATCTGTGGGTATGGCTGCTTCTCAAACATTTTTGACCCGGCCTTCTGCCTTCCTCGTTTCTTTTTGAAGAACGCTTCCATAAAACCTCACAGCATTTGTTGTGTCTCTACCTGTGGACTTTGATATCAGCCTTCCCCGCTCTGCTTAGTCCCATGGCTGTTATCTATTCACTTTCCGGTTTCCAAAATGACCTTTCACTCACATTCTCTTTGTTCTTGAGAATTAATCGATTAAAATCTTTCCTTTAAGGCTGACAAGGAACTGAGATAAAGAATGTGATCAATCGATCATTTTTAATTGTAAGTGTCAGGGACATTGATTTCTCTATTTTATTACTATTGTTAATGTATTATTATTTCTTGTTAAGTTTGTATTACTTTTGTGAGGATAGAGGTAGCTCAGAGGAAATCACGGATTTACTATAACTACATCGATAGTATATTCTGACTCTAATTTTTTTGGTAAGGTATAATTGACATTTAACATTATGTAAGTTTTTAGGTGTACAACATAATGATTTAGTATTCGTGTATATTGCAATGTGATCACCAAAATAAGTCTAGTTAATATCCCACATCACACGTAGTTATAAATTTATTTTTCTTATGGTGGAAACTTTGAAATTTACTCTCTTAGCAACTTTGAAATATTCAGTACAGCATTATTAACTGTGCCTGCCATGCTGAACATTACACTCCCATGACTGTTTTATATCTAGAAATTTGTACCTTTAGATCCCCTTCACCCATTTCCCTCTCCCTGACTCCCTGTCTCTGTTCTCTGTATCTGTGAGCTTTGGGTTTGGGGATTTTTTGGGTTTTGCTTTTGTTTTTAGATTTCTTATATAAGTGAGATCACATGGTCTTTGCCTTTCTCCTTCTGACTTATTTCAGAATATAAGTCTCACCTTATATGCTTTAACGCCTCAAGGTTCTAAGCATAATGCCCTCAAGGTCAGTCTACATTGTTGCAAATGGCAGTATTTCCCTTTTCTTGGCGAATGATATTTCTGTGTGTGTGTGTGTGTGTGTGTGTGTGTGTGTGTGTATGTGTACCACAATTTTTCTATCCATCTGTTAGTAGGCCCTTAGGTTGTTTTTGGGTCTTGGCTACTGTAAATAATGCTGCAGTGAATATGGGAGTGCGTATCTTTTTCAGTTAGTGTTTTTATTTCCTTCACATAAATACCCCAATGTGGAATCATATGGTATCTTATGGGAGTTTTATTTTTAATTTTTGGAGAAATCTCCATTCTGTTTTCCATAGTGGCTATATCAATGCACGTTGCCATCCACAGTACACAAAGATTTCCTTTTCTCTACATCCTCACCAACACCTGTTATTCCTTATCTTTTTTAAAAATAGCCATTCTAACAGATGTGAGGTTCTCATTTTTCATCAGTGTATAATTCATGTTACTTAATATATTATATTAAATGTAGAGGAAAATATAGTTTTATTTTCTCTTTCAATTCTAACATACGAATTAGGGGCACCTGGGTGGCTCGGTCAGTTAAGCATCCAACTTTGGCTGAGGTCATGATCTTACAGTTCATGGGTTTGAGCACCACATCAGGCTCTGTACTGACAGCTCAGAGCCTGGAGCCTGCTTCAGATTCTATCTCCATCTCTCTCTGCCCCTTCCCTGCTCACCCTCTGTCTCTCTCTCTCTCTTAAATATAAATAAAACATTAAAAAAAATTTTAAGAAAAACACATAAAATATGAATTAGATGTAAAATATGAGAATATTATGCATTCAAAAATAATATTTACAAGTAGTTGCCATAATATTTGCACTGTCAGATATTACAGTGATTGGATGACATCAATTTATTGTTTCCTATCTCCTCAGTGCTGGGTTTACGTGGATACTGCAGCATATAGGTGAGATAGGTGTTCTCAGTTCTCAGCGTGTGAATAAAATGAGAATTATAATGGTATTCAACCTGTTGTTCCAAGTTATGTAGATAGTAAGTAGTAGACCTAAGAGTGTAAACTCAAGTACATTTTATAATTCTTTTAAAGTACTGCTTTTTTCCTGAAATATGCTTTTCTCCTTGCCTAATCTCTACCAAAATAAGGCTTTTATAATCTAGAATCTGGAATGTAGGTAGAGCTTTTACCAGATAATAAAAGCTATATTACTCTAGGCCAGTGTTAGTTATGGTTCTGCAAGAGTTAAACATGATTTGTTTTTACTTCCCTTCCATTTTTGCATATGTGCACCTAACTTCTGGATATTTCCATTTAATAATAATGAGAGAAAGAATGGAGAACTGGAATGAATCAATTACAAGTCAAATCTTTTCCTCTAACAGAGAGAAGGAGAAAAGGATCATCAGGTGCGTTTGGCAGTTGGAAACGGCATACGGAGTGATGTATGGAGGGAATTTTTAGATCGATTTGGAAATATTAAGATATGTGAGCTTTATGGAGCTACTGAAGGAAACATTTCTTTCATGAATCAGACTGGGAAAATTGGATCCGTTGGGAGAACAAATTTCTTTCATAAAGTAAGTACAGTATTTTCTTTTCACAAGAAATATATTGAGATCTGCCTACCTCTCTTCTAAACTTTCTGCTTGTAACTTATGGTAAATATTGTCATTGTTTTTCTTTTTTTTTTACGTTGAGAACTTCTATAAAGTCATGGCCTCTAGGTGAACATGGATTATGAAAACCTCAACCATCTCACATGTTTTCCTCTATAATGTGAGGATAATGATACCTAAGTCTTTTGTTCTGTTTTCAAATTTAATGATATAATGTATAAATAGCAAGCAAAGTTTCTGATACATGTTAATTTGACTCTTTCCATTTTTTGTGAGTATTTTCAATGCAGTGTTTCTGCTTACCCTTCATTTTTATATCACTCAAAAATTATGTACAGATTTCTAATGAATCAAGATACTACCAAAATCTTAAAAGCTGCCCCCAATATCACTTATCTAGGAGTGAACGACTTCCTGCTGATTTCTCAGTGGCACCTGTGGAAAAGAAAAAAATTGAACAGATGCCTTCAGCTGGTTTGGAGAAAGTAATTGTCAAAATACAGTTTATACTCACCAATATTTTTTATTTAAAAAGAAGTTTTTTAATGTTATTCTTTATTTTTGAGAGAAAGCGAGACAGAGTGTGAGCAGTCGGGGGGCAGAGAGAGAGAAGGAGACACAGAATCCGAAGCAGGCTCCAGGCTCTGGGCTGTCAGCACAGAGCCCGATGCGGGGCTCGAACTCACAAACTGCCAGATCATGACCTGAGCCAAGTCAGACGCTTACCTGAGTGAGCCACCCAGTTTCCCTATACTCATCAATATTTTTTTAAAAAATAAAAGTGAATGTGAAGAAAATAATCTCTAAATTCATATAGCAAAATATATATCACCTCAAGTGGAAATAAAATAAAGCTGGCATCATAGTACGGTGTTACAGCTTTTTCAGTATTTGATGGAATAAGCAAAAGAAACTCTGCAATGATATGGAATAATGCAATGAGCAAACTACTTGAACTAATGAATATATATATTAGTTTTAGATGCAGGACACTGCATCTAAAAACTGCAGAATAGGGACACTTGGGTGGCCCAGTCGGTTGAGTGTCCAGCTCTTGGACTCAGATCAGGTCTTGATCTCAGGGTCGTAAGTTCAAGCCCTGTGTGGGGCTGTGCGTAGGGCTCCACACAGGTTGTGGAGCCTACCAAGAGTAAATAAAAATAAATTGAAAAAACTGCAGAACATCCATTCTTTTCGAGCACTTATGAAACAGTCACAAAGATTACTGGGCCACTTAGGGAATTCCAGCAAATCTCAGAGGATTGAATATAGATGATGTTTCAGTTTAATTCAATTAAAAATAAATATTTTAAATGACAGCTAGTTCATCTCCATATATTTGGAAATAAAACATCTATAAATTTCCAATGAGTCAACAAAAAAAGTAATTGAAGTTAAAAAGTAATTTGAGCTGAATCACGATGAAAGCATTATTTTTCTCAATTTTTAGACTCACATAAGAAGGACTGAAAATTCGTGAACTAAATATCCATTTCTGGGGGTTAATTTAAAAGCAACTGAGGGGTACTGGGGTGACTCAGTTAGTTAAGCATCTGACTTCAGCTCAGGTCATGCTCTCACAGCTCTTCAGGTCTATGCTGACAGCTCAGAGCCTGGAACCTGCTTCTGATTCTGTGTCTCCCTCTCTCTCTGCCCCTCCCCTGCTCATGCTCTGTCTCTCTCTCAAAAATAAATAAACATTAAAAAATGTTTTTTAAGTAAATAAAAAGCAACGGAAATAAACCTAAAGAAAATAAAAAGAAGGAAGTAATCAAGAACAGAAATTAAAGAAATATAAACATTTAGCGAGGAGCATCAAAAGAGGTAAACATACAATTTTTTAAAAGTAAAAACAGAGATTCAAAGCTGGTAGAAATTGCTCTGATGTTTGTAACCTCAAGAAGATACAAACTATTTTTATGCTGTACGCTTTGGGATTTTTGAGGGTCTTATTGACATCACAGAAATGCATCTACATTTTGGAAAGTAATTTTGGGAAAATAAGGGCTGATTTTACTGAGTTTTTACACTCCTTCCAGTTAATCTTCTCAACTCATTGCACCGGTTCCATTAAAAATTTGGTATTCATATTACATCTCCTTCGTGAAGCTGAGTCATTGCAAAGTAATCATCCAACAGGCGCATAATGAAGAAGATTTGTATTTTACATTACTGGCTTGACTTCATTATAATTTTATGATGTCTTAAATTCCCTGTCAGACTGTAATACTGTCAATAAAGCAAGAAGTCATGATTGTCTTCAACTGATTTGGAAACTTACTTTAGGTTATTTCTGTTTGGAAATGAAAAAAATTGTACCTTGTATGATAGGAATTCTACTCTATCTTTTCTCATTTCATGTGTGTATTATTTTGTTACATAACAGGGAATCAGAAAAATGTGGACCAGTCATTGTTTCATGAGCATGTGGGGAGATTTGATAAGTCTGTCTCTCAAAAATTTAAATCTCATGGAGGCTTCCGTTTACTGTCTCAGAGACAAATCAGCCTCTAAACAGAGATGGGACATTAATAGAGAAGGAAAAAGAGGAGGCATAAACACAGAGTTCCTGTGACCCAAGTGTCCTTCTTGGGTGCCACACTCACCATTTAAAAGCACCCAGCGGACGGGCTCTGTGTGCCCTTTATGGCCTCAGAGCAAACACTATAAAATTTTGTGACAGTGCATTTGAGAGAAGAACCTGAGTAACAGCAGTGGCTTGGCTTTTCCTTTTCTACACCCAGGGATCACATAATTGGGAAGGAACGAATATGAAATCCCTAGAGAAAATAAAACTTGAAAAATAGAGAGAAGATAAATCTTAATAAAAGGTAACTGGGAAAAAAAAATATGGATGCATAGAAAATAATAAGCCTTCTGAAATGACCAGGGAATGTTTAGAAAAACAGTTTCCCTTAAGTTCAAAAATTGCAATAATATTCTCTTTAAAAATAAGAGGTCAAGAGACAGAAGTTCAAGGGAAATGTAAATCAACAAAAGGACTTGGAAAGTAGACATACTCAGTTCAAAGAAAAAAAATAAAAGGGAAAATGAAAGTATTGCAGAGATGAACACCACATTATAGGCTGTCAACATTGGTAGGGGGCAAGATGGACGGGATTAAGGAGTCACACAAACAATAAAAAGAACAAGCAAATAGGAATATAAAATAAATTAGAAAGCAGATTTTGGAAACATAGACAATTACCTGACATATGCTAATTGGTGTTCCTGCAGAAAAAAAAAAATCAAGAGAAGACTTTTATTTGAAACCTAATAAAGGAAAACTTCGTAGACTTGAATCTCTAGCAAAAGAGCACATTGTGTTCCAGGAACAAACAAACTGGTTCAGGATGATCACCAGAAAAATATATGCTGGCACCAGAAAAATATATGCTGGTAAAATTACGGAGCACAAATTAAAGATCTGTAAGGAGATGCTGAGGCAGAGAAAACAAAGATTGTATAAAGTGTAGGGTGAAGATGCAAAACAGCTCAGGCCTCTCTCAAAATGAAGACAAAACACTCAAACCCAGAAAAGAAACAAAAAAGGAAAGTAATGTATTCACCTAAGAATTTTACTTCTGACCCTATTATTCTTTGAGTATAAAGAGGTGTTTTCAAAATGCTACAAAATCAGAGTCTGTAATACCCATATATTTATAAGAATGCAATAGTTTATCAAACTCACTCAGTGAAAATGTCCAGTCACCCTGAAGACAAAGCAGAACTTAGAATTGAAGGAATCACCGTCAGTTAAAAGGATTGATTGAATCCTTTTAAATATAGAAGATTGAACATCTTCAAATTATGTTTACAGATGGAATAGAAGTATGAATTCTGAAAATATAAAAATAATTCTAGGACTAACAATGATGGGAATTTGTTGGGAGGAGAGGCGGAAATACAAGTGCTAATTCTTTCATCTTACATAGTAAGTCCATAAATACAGTGTAAATGAAAGGCTCCTTCACGTTTCTTTAAACTTTTTTATTATCTTTAAAGTAGGCATTTTTTTAAAAAGTTTATTTATTTTGAGAGAGAGAGAGAGAGAGAGAGAAAGAGTGGGGGAGGGACAGAGAGAGACTCCCTAATAGGCTCTGTGCTGATAGCCCAGAGCCCAATGCGGGGCTTGATCCCACGGACTGTGAAATCATGACCTGAGTAGAAACTAAGAGTAAGTTGCTTAACCAACTGAGCCACCCAGTTGCCCCATAAGTAGATATTTTTTATGGACTAGGAAATTTAGCCAACTGTGAGGTTAGGCAATGATCCATACAAGCCCACCCTTACCTCTGACAGCATTTGCAGTTTTGAAGTCCCTAAAGCCCCCTTTGAGTTTGATCATTCACTAAGTACTCACAAAACTCACTGGAAGCTGTTATGCTTATAATTACTGTTTATTACATCTAATGGATTTAAAGGATCCAGATTAAAATTAGACGGAGGAGGAAGCAGTGGGGCAGAATCAGGAGGGCACCAAATGCAAGGCTTCTACCCCTTTCCTGTGGGGACAAGATGGCAGTACTTTCTTGGAATTGACAGGTGACAACGTACATGGAGTATTGCCAGCTAGGGAAACTCAACAGCCTTGATGCCCACAGTTTAAATGTAGTTGGCTGCTTCTGTGGCTGACCTCCATCTCCAGGCCCTCGAGAGGTCAAGCTAGGGGACCCAAAGCCCTGGACCTACATCACATTATCAGTGTGGTTCAGGGACACTAAATCTAACTCATATTGTCACTATCTGAATGCCGAACGGCCTGAGGCTAACAAGTATACTCCTGTTGGCCATGGCATTGCAGGGGCCTAGAGATTATCTGCCAGAAGCTGAGAGTGAAAGCCAGACCTCTGGTTAAATTCTAGGGTTAAGGTTAAATGCTTTACCTCACAAGGACTGAGATCTCTTACACTAAGGAAACACTGTAATATAACTTGAGTTCCATTTTCGTTGGTTAAATTCAAGGAAATTTTTAAAAATTATTTTTATTTTTATTTTTTTTAATGTTTATTTTTGAGAAAGAGTAAGAGACAGAGTGCAAGCAGGGAAGGAACAGAGAGAGAGAGGGAGACACAGAAAGTGAAGGAAGGCTCCAGGCTCTGAGCTGTCAGCACAGAGCCCAATGTGGGACTTGAACCCACAAACCGCGAATTCCTGACCTGAGCCGAAGTCGGAGGCTTTAACCGACTGAGCCACCCAGGCGCCCCTAAATTCAAGGAAATATAAATTGATTTCGTTTCCTAAAATGGTATGGTTTCATTTTTCAGAGATTATATTTGATTATTCAGTTTCGTCCCTTTCCCTCTATCAATTTAAACACATTCATAATGATGCTCATCAAATGCACTCCTTTATACAGTCTATTAAACGTGTTCAATATGCCTGACCCTATGAACCCAGTGAACACAGTGCACATAAGTTTCTGTTCATGTGCAGGTTACATTCTGTTGGGGAAGTCAGAGAACAAACAAGGTAAGCATCTATTAACAGAGGCAATGATTTTTGTATTCCCTTTCGATGTGAATATACAGAAGCATACAGACACGTATGGGAACTCTGAGGCAGTGTGTACAGCCCCCAGGTGTGTGCTTCGCGAAGGTGTTGGGGGTCCGTTTACCTCGTCTGTTAGGAATGCCACCCCGTGCACCTTTGCTCTCAACACGTATACCTGTGCCTGTGTGTGCACATACACATTGAGGGGATATTAAAGTGAGGATGTGGCCGCCTGGGTGGCTCAGTCGGTTAAGTGTTTGCCTTTGACTCAGGTCGTGATCTCATGGTTTGTGAGTTCCAGCCCCACATCGGGCTTTGCCCTGACAGTGCAGAGCCTGCTTGGGATTCTCTCTCCTTCTCTCTCTGCTCCTCCCCCACTTGTGCGCGCGCTCTCTCGCTCTCTCTCGCTCTTGCTCTTTTTCTCTCTTTCACCCTCTTTCTGAGTAAATAAATAAAAAGACTTAAACAGTTTTTTAAGGCGGGGATTTATTTTTTTATTTGTGTTATTATAACAGCCATTTTTGTAATCTCGCGGGATCTCGAAGGCGAGAAAAAAATAGAAATCCCTCTAGCTGAAACTTAATACTCAGACGCAGACTATCTTAAGATGCTGTGATATATTTAAGTTTCATTTGTATGATAAAAGTACCCAATCTGTGACCTGCAAGTCCTCTATATGTGATAACAGGCACACTGAGCGGTGGTTTGGTGTAGAATGAATCTCTTCCATGAATGTGCTTGACAAATTAATCTAAAAGAAATAACACTAATGCTGATATCATCAGTTCCTGAGCAAAGTTTTCAAAATATAAAACATGTTGAAAGAGATTGGTAATGAACAGGGCTCTGTTCTTGTTTGACCAAAATGATAAATGCAGTTCGGGAACTTCTGGGATCTCTCCTTTGACCACTCAACAGGCAAGTGGCCAGAAAGCTGTTTTCCCAGTTAGAGACAAAGACCAACAAGATGCAAGCTTGCCTTTTAATAAAGAACTTTTATGTCTACAATAACAATATATTTTGTTTTTCTGCCTCTCTCACTGACCCACATCTTAAAACGGGATAATATTAATTTCTGCCGCATCAGGTGTGTTGATGATTAAATTACATACTGTTCTTAGGCTTGTAGCCTTGTCTGGCATGCAGCAGGGGCTCAGTCAACATCAGGTGGTGTCATTTATATTCATCACAAGTAATGAATTCTGGTTCTAATTACATGCTGATTTTTATTGACATTAAAAACAGGGGCTCCTGGGTGGCTCAGTCATTTAAGCTTCCAGCTCTGACTTTGGCTTAGGTCATGATCTCGTGGTGTGGTTCCCTGAGTTCAAGCCCTATGTCTGTGCTGCCAGCACAGAACCAGCTTGGGATTCTCTGTGTCTCTCCCTCTCTGCCCCTCCCCCAGTGCGTGTGCTCTATTTCTCTCTGTCTCAAAATAAACTTAAAAAAAAAAAAAAAAAAAAAGAGATGTTTGTATCTAGTCATCCATGATAAATAATACATTTATCTCTGGGCATCTGGGTGCCTCAGTCTATTAAGCATTCCACCTCGGCTCAGGTCATGATCTCATGGTTTGTGAGTTTAAGTCCTGAGTCAGACTCTGTGTTGACAGCTCAGAGCCTGGATCCTGCTTCAGATTCTGTGTGTGTGTGTCTCTCTGCCCTACCCTGCTTGTGTGCGCGCTCTCTCTCTCTCTCTCTCTCAAAAGTAAATAAACATTAAAAATTTTTTTTAATAATACATTTATCTCACTAATTTTATTAATCTTTTCCCACTTATTTCTTCTGTATTTATTCATTTTGTTTTTCCTCTTTGTCTCTGTCTTCTCTGTGTCCTTCCTTATTATTTTTTCTCACCTCCTTTTATCTCCATTTGAGCTTACCATTTTCTAGTTCCCCTTAATAAGATTGTTTGTTTAATGGATCAGGAAAACTTCAATTTTCTTATATATAAAATAAAGGAGCTGGATTGAACCAATGTGCAGTTTTCTCACAGAGTCACACGTTAGTGGACCCATGAATCCACATGGCATGGTAACATGGACAGCACAAGAGCATGGTAGCTGGAAATATTTGGGGACAAGGAGTGATGTCCACTTAGCTTGTTTCTCAATCTGATGACCGTGTTCTAACCAATTTGCCATCTGAGTGCACAGAGGTACTGAGTTAGTTTAGGGACATTAAGGTGAAAGGCCTAGGGAAAAAGTTCACAGTCAGTGTCACATATCAAGTATCTTTTAGGCATCTGATCCCTTTTCAAGGGATTGTAAATTTAAAGTAAACACCAAATCCTTGCATTCACATAGTTGATATTTTAGTTCTATTAAAACTTTTATTTCAAAGGATGTTTTTGAATGATTGCCAAAGGAGAAGGCAAGAAGTGTTCCTCTTACCTGGAGTTAGTAAAGTATATAATTGAGGGTTTGATACCACTCACTATGGAAAAAATTAATATCTTGCTAAGATAATCTGCATCATAAAATGAAATTGAAGCAATGCCAGTATACGAATGCTACTTACTATTGCCTTCAGTTTTGAGCTTCAAATACATATTTAATTTTTTATCAGTAAAGTTTAATTATAGTAATAAATCTACATTCTCATTCTCTATTTCAACTGACTGAACAAAAAGTCCATCACCAGCAGATGTCACTGCACAAATGAATATTTCATTGTTTTGTCTTTATTGTGTGTTTGATTTTCTTTTGGCAGCTTTTATTCACTTTTGACTTGATAAAGTATGATTTTCAGAAAGATGAACCCCTTAGAAATGAAAAGGGCTGGTGTACTCCTGTGAAAAAAGGTAAGATTCTTGCATTTGACCATGTCCCCTCAGGCAACGTTTCTGAATTGCTGTTTAATTACCACTGAATTTAGAATGAATGGCAATTAGTAATGTGTGAGGAGACTTGTTTGGAATTTCAGTGCGGGAAGAAGAGTTTAATTATTAGATGTTAGGGGTCCCAAATGGGTCACTCAGATAGTAAGCTATTGAAATTTAGAACAGATTATTACTGGGCTCTTATTTCCTTTTTTTAAAAAATGTTTATTTATTTATTTTGAGAGAAAGAGAGAGAGAGAAAGTGGAGGAGTGGTAGAGAGAGAAGGTGAGAGAGAGTGGAGCCTGACGAAGGGCTCAGTCTTAGTACCCAGAGATCATGACCTGAGCCTAACTAAATCAAGAGTTGGATGCTTAACCAACTGAGCCACCCAGGCACTCCTGGGATTATATTTTTCTCAGTCTACCATGTCTAGTGGTAATAGTGGCACTAATCTCTATATGACTAAGATATAATATGAAAAACAATGACTTAGTTACCATTCTAGGTATAGTGGAAAGTCAGGCAGACTTGGATTTAAATGTGGGCTCTCACACTTAGAAACTGTCCAAATTTAGGCAGGCCACTCAGGCTGAGACTATTTTCTTCATATGTAGAGTAGAGGTAACAATATTTGTTTGAGGTTATTGTTCACAATTAAATGAAATGATATATGTAGAACCTTACGGAAAGCCTGGCGTGTGGCTTGCTCCTCCCCTTTTCTCCCTCTCACTCCCCTCCTCCCCCAAGGAAGACTTTCCGATAATTTTTGGTTAGACATGTTAATAAAAACAAGTGCCCCCAATTAACTTGCTGCTGCATATAATCAGTCTAGAAATTTAAATGTAGATATGTGCATTTGGAATTGTTTAGACATTCAGTCTGAATAAATCAGGCCAAAATTACTTTTTGCTGCCTCAGAATATGCTTAGACTACATTTCAGAGATGATTTCATTTAAATTGTTACTTCAGATGTGGAGATAAAGGTTGCAAGCCTGGTCGGTTTGTTTGTTCTGGTAGCCAAAAGCTTGGAAAGAATATAAGCCTCATCTATTAAAACACAAATTTCCTTCTCCTCTGAATTTCCAGCCTAAGGGCATTTATAAAATATCCTTCCCTAATTCAACTCTATAAGCTGTGTCCAAGAGAAAAGCCATTTATAAAAAGACTGCAAAGGCCTTTATATACACACACTTTTCTAGTGTGTTTTGTTTTATTTTATTATTTTATCTTATTTATTTAATTTAATTTATTTTATTTTATTTTATTTTATTTTATTTTACAATTTTATTTGTTTAAGTAATCTCTGTACCCAATGTGTGGCTCAAACTCATAACCTCAAGATTAAGAGTCACATGCTCTACTGACCAAGCCAGCCAAGCACCCCTAGTGTATTTTATTTATTACAATTACAATCATATCTGACATTGGAACTAGTTATGTAAGAACTGCTTATATAAACCCAGGGTTTCTTAAAAAGCAGATTGTCCCCAAACATCTGCTTTAGTGTTTTCCAATTCTCATTATGAATTGCTCAGTATTTTTTTCCATTAATGTTATTGTGTTTTGCATACATTTGCCTAAAACAGAAGAAACACTATAATCTTTTTAAGCATTTGCAATAATTAATTTGTCAGGGAAGAAACTATCAACCTGTGTCTTGAAGAAGAAAAAAAAGAAAGAACTTAGATTCTAAGGGAAATAAGAGAAGCTTGGAAATTTCTGCAATGGAGGATTTGTAGACTGAAGGAATATGTGATGGGAGACAGGCTTAGGAGTCAGATGAACACAGTTTAAAAAAAACTCCCACGTTTGGCATGACACTGAGCGCATTACTTTCTCTTTCTCGGTTTCTTCACCTCTAAAATGGAGATAATATGAGGGCTTGTGTAATAGGTTTGTGATGAGAATCAAATGGGATACATATAATAAAGTGCTCAGAATAATGACTGGTGCCCAGAAAATGCTCAGAAAGTGTAGCAATGGCGATGATGATGATGATGATGATGAAGATGAAGGTGTCAGTGATGACAGTGACAACCAGGAGCCTCGTCTGTGGAGCAGGTGTGGTTTTGCCAGGTGCATATATGCCTTTGGAAGCCAGGATGTCCAGAAGGAGTGGAAGCAATGAGAATTGAATAGAGAATGTTAAATGATATAAATCACTTTACAGTGTGCTGGAATTAACCCATCTAATTAATCATGTGGATGTTGCCTCTCTTCATAGCAAGCCAACAATGGCCTTAGAATATTCTGGGACAGGGGTGTCTAGGTGCCTCAGCCTGTTAAGCATCTGACTTCGGCTCAGGTCATGACCTCATGTCTCAACTCATGATCTCATGGGTTTTTCAAGCCCTGCATCGGGCTCTCTACTCTCAGCACAGAACCTGCTTTGGATCCTGTCTCCCTCTCTCTGCCTCTTCCCCTCTCTCTCTTTCTCTCAAAAATAAATAAATATTTTTAAAAAAATTTCTCAGGCAGCGATTGCTACTTCCCTTTGCCTTCTACCCTTCTCATAGTAGAAGTAGTTTTTTACCATGCAGCTTGTTGGGAAAAATCCTGATTAATTTGAGTAAATGTGATTGAAATTTTTTTTCAGATAATGTACCTAAATTAATGCTAATTAATGCTAATAACTTGTATGCCTCATCTCTTGCTCACTGAGGATTTCCAGACAACATCCCATAAGAATAAAACATTTTCTTGAACTTCTAGTAACCTGTAGACCAGAGATAGTATTGAACAGAAACCTTGTTGCAGAATCGTAGTCTTAAATTTGAGTTCTAGGTCCATTCCTCTCCATCTGTTGGTCTTCGGTAATTTACTTCACCCTTCTGGGCCATGGTTCCTTCCCTGTGAAATAGGGATTTTAATGATCATTTTCAAAGGCTTTTTGTGAAGAATAAACAGGATAACGTTTGCAAGGGGCTCATGGAGATTGCTACATAGTACATGCCCAATAAATATCGCTGCAATCATAATCTTCTTTAAATAACATTGTGGTTATTTATAGGGTTGTCATTATTCTCAATGTTAAAATCTATGTAACGCAAAAGAAAAGTAGCCTTTGGTCATCCACACAGGATGTAAAATAAATTTAATATGGTTTTGTTGACATTCACTTTCCTTTTCATTAGTTTTTCCAAAGTAATTTGTGTCTGTGGCAGTCTGTGAAAGGATATGCTGATGCAGACAGCCAGAGTGAATGAGGTCAAATATAATAAAAATAAGTTCAGGGGAAGATCAGCAACACTGGTGGGGTTGGTCAGATATCAAGGACGTGCGTGAAATGTATAGTAATCATTTTAATCAAATAATTGAAAAATGCCTTTCTCTCCCAGGAGAACCTGGACTTCTCATTTCTCGAGTGAATGAGAAGAAGCCCTTCTTCGGTTATGCTGGGAATAAGAAGCACACAGAAAAGAAACTGCTTTATGATGTTTTTAAGAAGGGAGATGTTTATTTCAACACGGGAGATTTAATGGTCCAAGATCAGGAGAATTTCCTTTATTTTTGGGACCGTATTGGAGACACTTTCAGGTATGAAATATTATCGGCTATTCTGCTGGTTCTATGACTGTGAACCGTGCTCGACGGAGGCTCCGTGGAAACATTATAGACCCCGTGGTCTCTACCTTCAGGGCAGACAGTGCGCTTTTATCTCCATAATGTCTCCTCATTTAAAAATTCATTGACCATCTGTTGCTAGATTAAAACAGAAGTTAAATCTTGATGTCAATTTTTATCATTACTTTAATGAATCAGTGTGGGCTAAATCAGTGAGCTCCTTTCATTAGAATAGAAAATAGACAGATACAGTGTCTAAACGGCAGGGTTGAAACAGAAAGCAATCTGGTCAAATATGGTCTAATTCTTGACCTAATGATAAAAACAATGAAACAGCCAAATTTATCTTGTTTACATTTCTTTCTTAATTCCTTAAGATTATTTTGGGCTTGTCAAATTATTAGTCATGGTCTATGACTATGGAACAGTGAAGAATATACAGGAGACATTCAAAAAATGTTTGAATGAATAAATGAGTCATACTTCCTACTTCCTCACTTTCTTGTACCATGATATGTGCTCACCATAAGTAAAACTATTTTAATTGAAATAGAATATTCATGGGGCACCTGGGTGTCTCAGTCGGTTAAGCATCTGACTTCAGTTCAGGTCATGATCTCGCCGTCCCTGAGTTTGAGCCCCCTACAGGGCTCTGTGCTGACAGCTCGGAGCCTGGAGCCTACTTCGGATTCTGTGTCTCCCTCTCTCTCTGCCCCTTCCCTGCTCATACTCTGAGTCTCTCTCTTCCTCAAAAATAAGTAAACATTAATAGAATTAAAAAATTTTAAAAAAGAATATTCATTGGCATTCAAGGAGCCAAACGGGTTAATCCCTAGAAATTAGGTCAGTACGTGGAGAGACCACTATAGCTTTCCTTTCATTTTTTTCTATCTCTCTCATTAGAGACAGGGGAATATTTTGTACTGAACTGTTGATACATCTGAAAGTTGAGAGGGATTTATCATTTTTGTCTTTTTATGACATAGAAAAACACTTTACAGTAACCAATTTATACGAATGAAACACAGATAAAGTTATTTTAACGAAAATACTGATTCTGGTTTTATCGACTTGTCAACAAAGTGCTCCCTTACACATGCCTTCCGTTCGTTCTGAAAACTGCCATTGTGTTCGGTCACTAGGTGCCGGCACAGAGCCCAACACAAGGCACTAAAACTAAAACTAGATACCTACTTTTTCACATATAGGTGCATTAACTGGAACTTGTTTTTCATTTAGGTGGAAAGGAGAAAATGTTGCAACCACAGAGGTGGCTGATGTTATTGGAATGTTGGATTTCATACAGGAAACAAATGTCTATGGAGTGGCGATGCCAGGTATGAGTATTTTTCCGGTTTGGGAAGAATTCTCCAAATAAAATGTGCCACTTTACTTTTGCAGTGATCTTACTAATGCAACATGTCATTTTTTTTTATCAATTAAAATAAGTATCTTAGTCTTGCCTTGGCCAGGAATGCTCTAGACCAGGCTAACAAATTTCATGGTCACATCAGGTACCAACTTAATTTTAATGTATGTGTGTATTTTTAGGTAAAGCTTGAAAACTCTGGTCAGTGACTCACTGCTCGAAAATAGTTACAGCTTTTCCATAGTTTATTATTGTTCTCTTTATGACTAGAGTTTATACATGCTACTAAACAGGGACATGTTCTAGTTTAAATGTTTTATGACACTGACTTGTAGCTAAGTTGAGTCTTCTTCAAAAATAATTTTAAAATCTGTTTGGCCTCATTTGTCTTTGAAAGTGTGCAGAAGAGGATTTCTCATGATGGTGAAAACGGCAAAGAAAAGTTACCAACTTGGAATTACAGGATTAGCTGCTCCCCTTGGCTCTTTTGTTCTGTTTTGATAAACGACAATGTTTTTCAACTAATGTTTGTAGGTGCCCAGGACACATGAGGTGGGAATATTACATGGGGGGCAGAGGAAAGGGATATTTACTCTAACAGACAGACATTGGGTGCTGAAGAAAAGCTACAGGAGATTCTAATTACCTGGAAAAATCCATAGGTGGCATGATCAGCAGTAAGTGATCTGTGGAATTAGTTATGAAAATACCAGTCTAGTTTTTAAATTTAAAAACAGTGTTGTCTTTTATATTTTTGCATTGACCCTTAACATGGATATTTGTCTGAAATATACTCACCTGTAAATAAATGTTTCTTCTTAATATTTTATATTAACGGTGTTAAGATGTCAACTAGGGGTTATTTTTTTTTTGTTTTTTTTTTTAACATTTATTTTTGAGAGCCAGAGACAGATCATGAGCAGGTGAGGGGCAGAGAGAGAGGGAGACACAGAATCGGAAGCAGGCTCCAGGCTCTGAGCTGTCAGCACAGAGCCTGACACGGGGCTTGAACCCACAAACTGTGAGATCATGACCTGAGCCGAAGTCGGACGCTCAATCTACCGAGCCACCCAGGCGCCCCAACTAGGGGTTATTGATGGTGTTTTCCACTCCATCTATTTCATTTTTCTTGTGTGGATGATTAAGAATAGACTCTAGCATTCCCTGTTCCTAACTTATTTCTGGGGAGCAAATCATATGCTCAAGGAAGGACTCACACATTTATGCTACTCTTTCATTGTTATTGTAGTGACAGGATTAATGTCTCTATTTGCAGCTATTAGTATGTAATTAACAGGACCGTTTTAAAAATCACCTAGTACCTGTAAAATTAATGCTATTTCAAACTTTTTTTTTTTCAGATTATGAAGGGAAAGCAGGAATGGCTTCTATTATTTTAAAACCAAATAGGTCGTTAGACTTGGAGAAAGTTTATAAACAAGTTGTATCTTTTCTACCAGCTTATGCCTGCCCAAGATTTTTAAGAATTCAGGTAATGTTACTGCTTGCACTTTAAGAATTCAGGTAATTGTACTTGAGTAAAGATTCAGCTGAACTACAAGACCAGGAGATGGTCTACTTACAAAATAATATTTTATCTTGGGCATTTTATTTCCATTAAAAAATCTCAAGAACACTGAAAAGCACTGGGATGCTAATTTATGCCATCTTCAAAGCCTAATTATAGAAGGGAGTATGATGAAATGCTAGGATGTCTTTGTCTTTGTCCTCATTATAGAATTGTTTTCTTTGTCTTCACTCAAGACCTCAGAGAGGGTGGCAAGCCAGAACTACATTTCACTCAAGCCTTGTAAAGACATTTGGTACTCTGAGCCTAAAATTACATCCCACCAAGCTGACCTCAAGGTGTTTGCAGGACGTGTGCAGAGCCTAAAAGCAAATGGCTTTAAGCAATTCTGCTTTTAATTTTTATCCTCCTTCTGTCCAACCTCTGTCTGGGACTTTATACCTTTAGGGAATTCTGAAGGTATTTTGAGAGCTGGGCATTCTCTTGTTAGGTTATTAGAATTAAAAAAAAAAAAAACAGTAAAAAGAAAAGTTTACTTAGCTCCTGTATCAATTTGCTTGCTGATTTTTTCAGCCATTCATGTATTTAGTATTGTGAACCCAAAGCTCATACTTATCATCTCTTAACATCCAGTCACATAGAGCTTTTCTGGATACATTTGTCGTATCATTGTTACATCCCTAGTGGAGCATTCAATGGCCTCATATTCATCTTTAAAGCATTTATTGAGCATCTCTGTGGCCCTGTCACTACTTGGCCCATGGGACACAGCATCTTAACTGTCATAAATACATATTTTATTTACATAATTTTTTATTTTTAAGAGCTTTTTTTATACACTACCTCAGATTATGTTCGTTAAAATGCTCTGAAATACTAAAGGTAAGTAAATATGAAGCAGAAGTAACACATTTTCAACTGGAATTTTTATTGAAGTCATTGTAGACTCATATGCTGTTATAAGAAATAATACAGAAAGATCCTCTGTGTACCCATTACTTGATTTCCTCCACTGGTGACATTTTTCAAAACTGTTATGACCTGGACATCGATAGTGATACAATCTATCCATCTTATTAAATTTCCTGCTTTACTTATATTCCCATGCACTGTGTGTGTGTGTGTGTGTGTGTGTGTGTGTGTGTGTGGATTAAGGTCTCTATATTTTAATCACCCATGTTGCTTCATTCATCATTGACTGTAGTCAAGACATGAGCATTCCTGATACCACAAGGACTCTTCATGTTTCTCTCTTATAACCATACTCAGCTTCCTCTTGGCCTCCCCATACTACCCTAGAAACAGTGTATTGTAATGGAGTACACAGTTGATGGATTAAATAATATCTGCAACATTTTTCCCCTATGGCAACTTACAATCCACTTTCATTAAGCCGAAGAAATATTTTAGCTTTGAACTACTCTAGAAGTCCCAATCAGTCTTGGGCCAACGTAGAAAATATTTTCGTGTTATTAAATACCTGAAAGAACTAGAGCCATGACTGTTATATTTATTACAGTATTTGCTATAGTTAGCACAATGCAAGATACTTGGTTGGCAGTCAAAATATTTATTTAACAAATGAATTCTAATAAATGATGGGACAGATGCAGTGCAAAAAGTATAAGTCACCTCTGACAAAATGAATAAAGCAACTATCTTATCAAAATCAAAATCTTATCAAAGTCTATTTAGCACAAATTAAAAAAATGAATTTTTGGGCCAATAAATTTACAAAAAAATTTTATATGGTATTACTCAGAATGGGTGCAATGAAATTAAATGGTTCTTTCATTCTGCTTGTGAAACACAAAGTGTTATCATCTCTCTAGAAAACAATTTGGTAAATTTATAATCAGACTCTTAGAATTTACATATGTTTTGATTCCATAATTTCATTTCCTGAAATGTATCCTTAGAAAATAATCAAAGATGAACAAATGTTATATGTAAAGATGTTCTTCAAAGTGTTATTTATAGCAATAAACATTTGTGATATTCTTTATATGTTAGAAGAAGAGCAATGTTAATTAAAATATTATGACTTGAGGAGATCTTATTAAACCATTATCTAATCATTTTTCATTACCTAATGAAAAAGTACCTAATCTGGGGAAATATACCTGGCATATTATAAAGCTTTTTTTTTTTTTAAGGTAGAACATCAGTAGTATAAATACACTGAGAGTCTAATTTTCTAAAAATGAGAAAAAGAGTTTGTGTTTCTACATAGATCTAATTCTCTGATGACAGTATTGGGGAAGGGCAGGGACAGTAAGGATGAGATCAGGGAAGGAGATTTACAGAGAACTTGAATCTTGAATTAGTTCAGAAGGATAAACAAAAATGTCTATATTACTCTTAGAATCTTTATAAGGACTTCAACATGGTCATCTGATTTAAAACAAGCTGCTTCTCCATGAGTGAAACAGCCACGAAGAGATATATTTTATTTCCTTTATTTAAAAATTTTTTTTAATATTTATTTATTTTTGAGAGAAAGAGAGACAGAGCGTGAGTGGGAGAGGGGCAGAGAGAGAGGGAAACACAGAATTTAAAGCAGACTCCAGGCTCTGAGCTGTCAGCACAGAGCCCGACGCAGGGTTTGGAACTCACGAACCCTGAGATTGTGACCTGAGCCAAAGTCAGACGTTTAACTGACTGAGCCACCCAGGCGCGCCCATTTTATCTCCTTAATCTCTTAAAGCAGAGCTTCTGAAATTTTCTAGGTTCATGGCATATATAGTGTCTCAGTAAATATTTCCCAACATTCTTGACTCAAGAAAATACCTAAACTTTCATTTATTCATTATTTAGGTCAAAACAAATTCATGAGTCTAACAAATTAGTTGCTGTTTGAAAAGGTAATCCATACACCTTGAAAGAAAAAATACTCTTAGTTTTAAATAACCAGAAGTACCAAAGACATGAAAATTAGGCATTATATAACTCCTCAAACCCTGGGATTAGATCAGACTGAACAGGGCCAGCCTAATTCCTTGTCCCACGTTGATTTTTGGCTATACTTGCCTTTTATCACAGCAACCACTGAAAATCCTGTTTCACAAGACATGAAATCATTGGAAAGAATATCACAAACTATTATTGGAACTGTGAACTACTTTGAGCTACTAGTTTGCAAGTGGTGACCGATAGATGTCACTGGGTTTACCTAGAAAATTTAAAATATCCCTTGGACCCTCTGGAAATTCACCAGGGATACCACAAAGCACCTCAGTGCAGAGATTGGCAACCCAAGTTTTAGATCATCCTTTACCCCTTCTGATGTTTATCGAATTCTGCCTCATGGAATAGAATATTCTCTTTTATAGCTTTTATCTACTTGGTGTCTAATAGAATTCTCTGTACATAATTTACTGGCAGTGAATTACAGAGATAAGCGTGTGTGTTTTAGACATGTTTATAATGAGGCATAATTAGTTTTTGAGAATTTTCATAATTTTTTAAAAATAATTATGTTTGGGAGAGTGCATGTGGGGGAGGGGCAGAGAAAGGGGGACGGAGGATCTGAAGCGGGCCCTGCTAACAGGCTGACAGCAGTGAGCCTGATGTGGGACTCGAATTCATGAACCACGAGATCATGACCTGAGCCAAAGTCGGACATGGTCAACTGAGACACCCAGGTGACCCAACAATTTTCATAATTCTTATACGTTGAATAGCTCAGAGGTAAATTGAGGTAAATATTTCAGTGTTTTAGAGGGCATTTGAAAATTTCTAATGTTGAATTATTAGGAGTAAATAGAGAGATGGTCAATGGATATGAAAGTGTTATAATTAAACATCATGGTCTATATTACTGAATATTTTGATTATATATTTTAGATCATGTTAAATGATCCCACTAATTCTGGCCATTATTTTACAGGAGAAGATGGAAACAACAGGGACATTCAAACTACGGAAGTTTCATTTGGTAGAAGAAGGGTTTAGTCCCCTGAAAATTTCTGACCCACTTTATTTCATGGATAACTTGAAAAAATCTTATGTTCCCTTGACTAAAGAACTTTATGATCAAATCATATTAGGGAAGGTCAAACTTTAAGACTTTTTACATATTGGAGTTTCATATGTTTTCTTAGGACAGAAGAGAAGAGTGTGTGATTCTTTAACATAAAATGAGGAAGGGAAAGGACATTAATTAACATATGCTGGATTTTCTTAATGTGCAACAGCTGTTCTTTAAATAGGAACTTTAATTTGTTTTAATTCAAAGCAAACTTTAGTTTATTATTTGTTTTACGTATTTTAGGGTTCAGTGCATTACTAATATTTGCTTTAATTGTAAAGATTCTAAATGATAAATAAGTGGTTAACGATTTAGACACTTAACTAAAAATGTACTTTTAATATTTAAAGTTCCTAGTTTTGAATAATTGGTTAATTTTTACTAACATATTTGATTTTTATGTGCCCTGTCCTATAACTCAATAAAATCATCTTCATTAATATGAGTTTTGAGAGTTTTTTTCTGATGTTTTTAAGTGTAAACTTCCAGAAGAGGAAGCTGACTGGCCAAATATATGTACTCCTAGCACCCTTATCTTGAACTCACATTCAGATGATAGAAGAAACATACAAGTATGAGACAGCAAAGCAAGAAAACTGGGAAGCTCAAAATATTTAGGAACTTTTGGAAGATACATAAATGGGATCAACTTGATAAAATCCAACAGAGCTCTAGAAACCACTAACGATACAGAGAAACAATGACTAGAATCGAATGCAGGTATTAACCCCAAGATCAGAGGCAGAAAAGGCTTTGCGTGTGAGCAGCCTTGTGAGTTGTTAACTGAGAAATGTATTGCAGGCGGTGTAATACATGCCCTTGGACTTCTTTCCGTCTGGAAGCTCCAAGCTCCAAGGTTTGCTTTAAGCTCTAACCGCATGAAGGACTCTCAGCAAAGTGAGCTTTCTCCCACAGGAGGGGGTTGTGGAGCTGGACTGAGACGTGGAGCAGAGCTCAGCAGGAAGCTCCCTACACAACCAGAAGGAAAGCTGGCTTTGCCTCAGGTTGCCTCCCCTGCTGAAACGCTTATTTTGGTTCGAAGAGAATTTGCAGATCCTGTAGTTCCTTTTCATCGTTGTTAGGAAAACAAAGGTTATGAAGTTGAAATCTGTTTTAAATGTAAAGGCTAACCATAAGTAACATAGAAATAAGAGGTCAAATTTTAGAATAAGAAAAAAAAAGAGACAATATAATCAATTTTGCAAAGCTCAAAAATTTTAAAAGAAAGTTATTAAATGATAAGTAGAATGAATTAAATAAGTGTATTCTTCTACTATCTAAGTGAGAATGGATAAATGTTCTTTGTTAAAAAACTATTAAGTGAATTAATAAATTGGCACTTAATTTTTACATTGTGATTCGTCCTTACCTTTCCCATTAAAAAATTGCTTTGCCTTTATGTACATATTTTTAATTCAGGGGTGATCTTTACTGCAATAAATCTGTATGAACATTTTTCTAATTCCTAACTCTTTAAAATCTTTGTAGATTAGATCATGATGGTGAATTTAGCATACACATCTCATTCCCTTACCCACACCTTTTCTGTCAAATCCATTACAGTAAAAGACAAAATATTATGAAGACAATAATCCACTAAAAGATGGGGGAGGGGAACAAGGAGTCTGTCTTCTGTAGATAAAACATTGTCAGAAATTACTGGAAATTCCTGGGGGGAAACAAAGCCTTACACTTAGGCAATTGAAAACTGCTTCAAAGGCAAAAGAAACTCCAACCACATTGAAAACATACATAAAGACCAAGATGGGCCCTCTGTGTAATTAGGTTAATTAACTGTAGAAAATTGAGATAGTGAGTTTCTCTGCCTTTCCCTTGATTGTAAAAAAATTTCCATCAGTGCACAAAATAATTCATGACATAAAAGAAAGAAAATAAGATTGCATGACATTCAGAACGCCTTTAAAACAAAAGACACTAAGGATTCAAGTTTTTAAAGAGTTGGGAAGTAAGACAAAACATCTAGAAACTTGGGGAAGGAAGTTGCCCACATGTATAATATATTAAGAACAAACACTTGCAAAAAAAAAAAAAAAAAAAGAATATGAGAATATGAGAAATGGAACTCCTACCAAGATCCAACTTTACTAGGATAAGAGCAGGGGGAAAGGATGTTTCTGAATTATAATTTCAAAAAGTCCTTAAGAGAATATAGAAAAGAGAAGCTTCCTCCTGGAGTGGAAAGTCTCTGATCTTTAGGGACACAGAGATGAGGCTATTTCAGAAATAGAATGGTTCCCATGACTTCCATTTTAGCAGAAGATTAGTGAGAAGGGCACTGGGTTTCAAGAGGGCTGGGGGCTAGAAATCAGGGGCATCTCAGTGACTAACAGCATGGATCTTTGGGAGTCAAATAAAACAATGACTTTTTAAGAGACCGTGCATGGCACGTAACTCAATGCTGCCCTCCTCTCCAAGTGTCCAGGGCACAGTCTCAGGACGTAGACCCAAAGTTGAGGGAAATGATTGATGGAAGAGAAGCCGAAATTACCTGAAATTAAGTGCTGCCATCTTGCCTTTGAAAAAGTAAATTAGATTAATTCTGATTCAAACTGAAATTAAATATCTTAACTTTTAATTCCTGATATGGAAGAAAAATTGCAATAAAGGAACTCTCCAGATAAATACTCAGAGAATGTCCATTAATTATTCTTCTGAGGGTCTTCTAGTATGATTCATGAGCCAGTTCTCTTAGAATTGGCAGATGTGTTACCTCTTTCTACCTGTTTATGAATTTGTACTGGAATAGAAAGAGCAGCCAAGTGATTACTTTGACTTCCACACACATGATGGATGGGAAGAAGGGACCTGTACCAGTAATGGATGGGCCAATGACAGACTTAATGCTGACATTCTGCTGCCACATTTGGGAATGGAATTAGTTAAGTCATTGCTATTTTTTTTTATGATGGCTCTTCTTTGTGCTATTTCTTGAATGTACTATTTTCTATAAGTGAACATCTGAGCCAAAAAATGCCATTTTTCTACAGACATATGTTTTATAAATTGTCAAATGACATAAAGGAAAATTAAACCAAATTCTCTATATATTAAGAGTTGCAGTATTGAGACCAGACATTATATTCTCATGCAAATGAACTAAAATATAGAAGATAATATGTGAAAGCTTATGCCAAAAAGGCAATAACTTAATGAACAAATTTCTGTCAGACTGAATTTAACAAACAAAAAGGTAATTCTTTCTTAATGTTGCCAAGAAAACCAAGAAGGGAAAAATATGACCTAATTGTTTTATATCAAAGACAATGGTCAAATCTACTACTGTACATCCTGTACTAGTCAAATATTTTGGTGACTGAGAAGCAACCCAAACTATTATGTTTTTTTTTTAATATTTTTTTTACATTTATTTATTTTTTGAGAGATAGAGTGAGACAGAGCATGAGCAGGGAGGGTCAGAGAGAGAAGGAGGCACAGAATCAGAAGCAGGCTCCAGGCTCTGAGCAAGTTGTCAGCACAGGGCCTGATGCGGGGCTTGAACCCACCAACTGTGAGATCACGACCTGAGCCGAAGTCGGACA
>CM053572.1:19511083-19573884 GCA_028646485.1 Cryptoprocta ferox
AACTATTATGTTTAAAAAGGAAGTCTATGGGGCATCTGGGTGGCTCAGTCAGTTAAGCGTCCAACTTTGGCTCAGGCCATGATGTCACCGTCTGTGAGTTTGAGCCCCAGGTGGGGTTCTGTGCTGACAGCTCAGAGCCTGCTTGGGATTCTCTCTCCCTCTCTGCCGCTCCCCTGCTCGCACTCTCTCCATCTCTCAAAATAAATAAACTTTTAAAAAAATTTTTTAAATAAAAATACATGGGGTGCGTGGGTGGCTCAGTCGGTTGAGCGTCTGACTTCGGCTCAGGTCATGATCTCACGGTTTGTGGGTTCAAGCCCCGCGTCAGACTCTGTGCTGACAGCTTAGAGCTTGGAGCCTGTCTTTGGATTCTGTCTGTCCCTCCCCTGCTCTTACTGTCTCTCTCTCTCTCAAAAAATAAAACATAAAAGAAATTAAAAAAAAATTTTTTTAAATACATCAAAATAAAAAGGAAGTCTATAAATGGTCAATTGTTTTTGATCTGTATCAAAATACCTGATTTTGCTATTTAATTACCTTTATATTCTATTTAAACCCAAGAAGAAAACATTATCTGTAGCTATTATAATGCATCTGCTATGAAAACATGAAAAGACATTTAGATCAAATGGGGTTTTGTAGTAAAAGGAATTTTTTTTTCTGGGAAATGGGAGAAGTTCCATGTATTAAAAAAACAAAGCAATTATACAGATGTCTCATATGTTTTTCTTAGACTTTAGTCATTCACACTGAGCTAAAAAAAGGCTGTGGGCAATAACCCAGAGATAACCCCAGTCTTATCATGAGAAAAAGCATCAGAAAAATGCCAAATGAGAACACTTTCCAAAATACCTGACTAGCACTACTCAAAACTGTCAAGGTCAGTAAAGACCCAGAGATATACAGACTTGTGCCTATGGTTGGAATGTAAAATATTGGGCAACTTTCAGAAAATTATTGCCTTTGTGTAAGAGAGATATCAGATTAACATGTTCTATAAACTCTATGCAATAGTGAATGATGATCTTTCTTATTATTAATCTGTAGTGATTTTTATTTCTTAAAAAATTGCCCCAACAGTGGCATATATCTACTGGCCCACGCTGCAGATGTAGAAGTTTAATGCATACCAAAATATTCTTTTAATATATGATTCCTGGAAATTCCTTGACATCACCCTGTCTGGTGTCCAGCATTATGACTTTCTATTTAAACTCAGGAGTAGGAGGAGCCTTGGTGGCTCAGTTAGTTAAGCATCCAACTCTTCATTTTGGCTCAGGTCATCATCTCACGGTTTGTGGGTTGGAGCCCCACGCTGGTAGCGTGGGATTTTCTGTCTCCTTCTCTCTCTGCCCCTTCTCTGCTCCAGCTCTCTCACGCACAAAAATAAATAAGTAAATATTAAAAAAAATAATAAAAAATAAACTCAGGAGTAAAGTGCAATTCGAGTCAGGGCTACTGTGTTCTCTTCTCTCACAGCCTCAGCATTTACCTAGCTGGGTTACCTTTGGTAAGTCACTTCTCTAATAACCCTTATTTGCCTCACCTGTAAATTGGAGTTATAAATCTATAACTCTAAGTATAAATCTTACAAAAATGTTGTGAAGATGAAATGGACAACAAATGTGAAGACCCTGGGTACACTCAGTAATAAAAAAAATGCTTGTTGCGTCTCCCTACTGAATACACACAACTATGTGTAACTTTCATTTTGAAAAATAGAGATGACTCCTTCCTATGTACAGGATTTAGATTGTGCCATATCATTCCTATTGAATGAATGAATGGACACATTAATTTGGAAAAACTGGTATTTAAATTTAGAGCCATACACTAATTAGAATAATAAATGAATTTTTGTGGCAATGGTAATGATAAAAATACACTCATTTTCCCATGGAAATACGATTTTAGTACAGTGTTACATTCCTGAAGAGGTGGATTCCCAAACCTTACTAATCCAAATATGACAACATTGATCATAAGTAACAAATAACATTCCTTCATATTATTCATCACAAAGCTATCTAAGTGTCAATCAATCAGCAAGGTAATACCGGAAGGAAAACCATAGAGGATATTCACTCACCTTTATTTAGCAGAACTAAGGGAGAGGTAGTGTGCTTGATTCACAAGGCTTGTAGGAGGAACATGAAAAAGCAGGGGTTGGACATAGAAGTTTAGAAAAAGACTATTTGAAGCTCCATGCTGAGGGAACAGGTCACTGAGGTATTACTGGCAAGATGCGAGGGGCCGGGGCGGGGAGAGGGGGGAGTCTCTAATAGAAAAAAAAAAAAAAAAGTCCATAAATGAAGATCAATATGTTTAATTTCCTTAACCTATCTGAAATGGTGACAATAGTGATGATGATGATGATGATAATGATGATGTTTTTCTCCTTCTATCAATTATAAGATTTGTGTAATTGACCTCAGCTTATGGGGTAGAGCAGGTTGCTCTTGATATTCCCTTCAACGGTGGCTTGTTAAGAATGGAAATGAGCTTCATTTTCTCATTAATGAGGCACCATGGTAAGTTTCCTGGGGGTTCCTGGGGAAGTCCTTCCTTACTCTCAGCAGAGAACAATGGAAGACTCTCCAGCCAGAGGGGAATGAGGAAGCGAGTTGCCCTAACTGTGGAAGGCAGCTGTGTTACACTTAATGTAGAGATTAACAGGGTGCCCAGCTGGCTCACTCAGTTAAGGGTCTGACTTCGGCTCAGGTCTTGATCTCATGGCTCTTGAGTTCGAGCCCTGCCTCAGGCTCTGTGCTGACAGCTCAGAGCCTGGAGCCTGCTTCCGATACTGTGTCTCCCTCTCTCTCTGTCCCTCCCCCCCTCGCACACTGTCTCTCTCTTTCTCTCAAAAATCAATAAATGTTAAAAAAAAGTATGTGGCGATTGAGCTAAGGAAAAAACAAACAAACACATACAGAAGCGTGGAGGTGAGCACTGCGGAGAATTGGAGTAAAATCCCAGATTGGACCTCACAAGCCATTTGTTCTTTATCTAGACCATTAGTTACAGGAAGCAATGAAGCCCCGTTAGTTTGACTGGGATTCCTATTACCTGTCATTGAAAGTATCCTGATGTGCTCACATCCACTAGGAAACACATCAGAGACTTCCTGGAAAGCTGCTAAATCAGGTTCAAATGTAAGTCAAGCACAAAGTCTGACATTATTACCAGTAGTACTAAGCCATTACCAGAAGAGGAAAAGGACAGTAATATTAGACGTAGCTCCTATCGTGAAGAAATAATTTATAAGAATAAATTTTGTCCTGTATTACTTTATGTAAAAGATACTTTAAGAGATGGATTAAATAAGCTTTCAAATGCCAAAATAGATTGCATGAGTAAGGATATCTCTATATTGGTTTGCTGCTCTCCTGGTATCAGTTGGCAGCCTACTTCCTAAGTGGCCAGGATCAATTGGGGTCAGCCTGTGACCCTAGGGGACGCATGCTCAGGTTATCAGTTTCATATCGTTCCCCGTATGGAATCATGGCATCTTACTCTCCATGGAACTAAGTGGATTATTTTTCTTATACAGGAGATTATAATGCCCTTTTGGGCTGGTGCTTGGATTCTTTGCTTGTTATTGTGTAGAATAAAGTTTATATTGTGCTTTGAAAAATACAGTTGTCTAGCAAAATACAAGCATTACTTCAGTAACAATAAAAGTATATAAACTTAAGAAAAACAGAAAGACAACTTCTCATAATATTTGGCAGCGTCTGAGGTTTAGGATTGAAAGTCTTCAATAAGAAGGGGAGAAGATGAGGACACATTCTCCCTATGTTTTTCACTTTTTTCGGAACTAAAAAAAAAAAGATTTTTTTTTTTTTTTAGGTAATCTCTACACCCAAGACAGGGTCTGAAACCACAACCCCAAGATCGAGAGTCACACTCTCCACTGACTGACCCAGCCAAGCACCCCTCCTGAGGTAAAAATTTTGTAACCACCCTGTGACCAGAAGAGAACTTATAAAATGGGACTGAAATCCTTTTTGCCCAGCCCATTTTCATTCCTCATAGCATTTTAAAAATCTAAAATTTAACTTTTATCAGGCAAAATTACAATTAATCAAATTACACAAGACTTGGAAAGCTAGTTTATTAACTAGCACTTTTCTCCCTCTCACCTGAGTAGCTAAGTTCCTATGCCAACCTCCATCCTCCGCCCTTTCAGGTGGAGTTATTTTCACTTTACAACTCCTGTAACTTAAAGAATTCCACATAAGTTAAGTGCTTCCCCTTCAAAAATTCACTCACACATTTGTCCTTTTTCTCGTCTTTCTAAGTTTGAGACTAAGACTCTGCATATGTTTCCACCTCCTGGTTATCCTAGGAACCAGCCTTTCCTTCCTTCCCCTTCTCTCCTCACCACCCTCCTACCTGACTAGGGCAGCGGCAGCCATTACTTCCCATTTGGCCTGCTATTACAGCAGAACACAGAACAAAGAAGTCGATACTTAGCTTCAGAGCTTCACAACGGTTAGCTGTAAAGTCAGTCAGAGCCACCGTTTCCGGTCTCTGGAGATAATATTCCAGTTTACCAGACTAGAAGTGGGGGGTGGTGGAGGACACTAAAGGGTTAGATACTGTTGTGATTCCCAGGGAATGAGCTCTGTGCCCTTGCTGATGTCTGAGGCCAAATACCAGGAAAGAACAGTAGAAACCCTAATTAGAGCTGTGGTTGGGGGGTGGTGGTGGGAGAGGCTAGTCTGAACCCCAGTTCAAGTAAAGCCGTGGGAGGCAGCAAGACCTCAAGGACCCCTTTATCCAATATGGCGTGGTGTGGTAGGAACTGCCTGCGGCGTGTTTAAGCACAAGTGGTCTGAGATAGCCCGGGAGAATTCTTCTTGAGCCAGCATGGTTTGGGAGCCCAGCCAAGTATTTTTCCAAGCCTTTTAGAGGGGCATTGTGGTAATGAAAGAGTTGGAACAAAAAGCTTCACAGTTGGGGAGGAGGCTCAGCTGCTGCTGCTGTGCCTGCCCCTGGCCTGGTCTGCAGACCAGATGGGAAGTGGGATGATGGACAGGTCAGCCAATGTCAGCATCAAGAGGTCAAAGCCGCCAAGGCCTGGTTTCCCTTCCTGTGCACCTGAGTCGGCAGCCTGATACACTCACCAGTTACTGCTCGAGTTTTTCTATTTTTTTTTCCATGTTTACTTCACTGAAGAAGAGGAATTAATTACTTCTTGTCATGAAACTTTTAACACAAATAGCATCTGCCTATGTATGCTTCACTTTGGGATTTTAAAACTACGTGTCCATCCCAAATACAATAATGAACCTGGGGTTTGAATCTGTGGAAAAGGTTGAGACAATTTAGGATATCGTGGACATAATTATTGGTTTAAAAGATTTTTGTAATACTGCCTTTACTACTCTTGCAGCTTAAAATTGCAATATATTAAAAGTTTAGCTAAAAATAATGATAGCATTTAAGTTCTGTAAATGGTTATACAGTATGTGTACTGAGAGATGTTCATGAGACATATGAACAAAATGAAAAGAAAACACAAACAGTTTTCAAATGTTGCAGATGGTTTGTTTCGCTTGGCATAATGTCTTCAAGATTCATCCATGTTGTCGTACGTATCAGAATGCCCTTGCTTTTAAATTTTTTTTAAATTCCACCACAGTTAAAACAGTATTAAGTTAGTTTCAGGTGTACGATATAGTGATTCACTAATTCCGTACATTACTCAGGGCTCACAAGATAACTGTGCTCTTAATCCCCTTCAGCAGATGGTGATGTTAAATTGAACATTTTGAAAAGCAGATGGTTTACTTGTTGAGATGAGCACTGGGTGTTGTATGGAAACCAATTTGACAATAAATTATATTTTTTTTAAAAAAGCAGATGGTTTAAAACCTTAATGTGCATAATGCAACCGGTAATACAAAAAGTTTTAAATACATTTTTGCCAATAAAATTGCATGATCATATACACCAATTCAGAAAAAAAATTCACTGTACCAAGATTTTATTGAGTTTAAAGATTAGGCCTTTTTCTGTAACTGTAATGTGAGTTTTTTACTCCGGTTTTATGAATCTAAAATTTTTAAAAATGAGGACATAGTACAGAGTTTCCTTATTGTCTAGCATAGTGTCTGGTGGATAGATGCTTTAAAAACAATCTTTGTTGAATGAATGGATGTTATCTCCTTTTCTAAATATTATACTACTAGTAACTAATTCAGCTTAAAATCACATTATCTTAAAAATTAGTATTGAATACGGAATCAACTAAAAAAATAACGTTTTATTTTTGACACCATTTCTATGAAATTATTTGTGTCTTTCTTCCTGCATGTCATAGTGGTTCTCTATATTTGAGCACAGAACTTTTAATTAATTACATTATGTGCTTTTAAGATACACTAATTTCTTTTTTTTTCTATTTTTTTTAGTTGGTCTGAAAATATAGACCCTTTTGACCATGTTTCCACAATGTGCAAGTTTTCGATTTGAGAACTAGAAACATTATTAATTTATGTATATAAATATCTAAGTTTAGAAGTGTTTTACGCTTCATGGAACAGCTATTGGTGTCCTTCCTCACTAGTAGTAAGTTTAAAACGTTTAACTGAAATCTACGGTTATTATTAATTGTATTTGACTGATGTTGAAAAGAATAATAATCAACCAAGAGCTAGTGTATGTTAGAGGGGTGATGATAAACCGAATGCTGTGGTGGACAGAATAATGTCTCCCACATACATACCCCAGGATCCATGATCTCATTCCCAGAACCTGTAAATGTGTTTCCTTACGTGCAAAAGGGACTTTACAGAAATCATTAAGTTAAAGATACTGAGATGTGAAGAGTATCCTAGATTATTCAGGTGGGTCCAGTGTAATCACAGAGGCCTCACAAAGGGAAAGAGGAAAGCCAGAGACCTTGGAATGAAGGCCAGAGATAGGAAGACAAAAAAAAATTTAAGGAAGCTAAGCTCTTGGCTTTGAAGGTAGAGGCAGGTGCTGCCGGACAAAAAACACAAGTGGCCTCTTGAAGCTGACAAAGGCAAGAAAACAGATTCTCTCCTACAGCCTCCAGAAGGAATACAGCCTCGCTGACACTCTGACTTTAAGACTTCTGACTTCCGGAGCTGTAAGATAATAAGTTTGTGTTCTTCTCAAGCTGCAAGGTTTGTGGTAATTTTCCACAACAGCTAAAATGAATACAAGTCTAGGACAAAAGAAAATTGAGTTAAAGACACGGACTGGGTCAGGTTGGAGGGGGTGGGGGTGGGGGTGGGGGGGCGCTAGCCCTTCCTGATTCTGAAATCCTCCCAGAAGGAGCCATTCAGATCCTAGGTTTGTGGCAAATTCATTCACTGAAGCCCTTAGAGCAAGAGGTTCTGAATTTGGAGAATATAGATCTCTCAGGAGGTCTTGAACTGTTCCCCCAACAAACTATGCATTTACTTGGGGAAAATGTCCATAGCTTTCCTCAGTTTCTCAAAGTTCAGGACCTAAAAAACTTTAAGAAGCACTACATTAGAACAACGGCTGTTTGTCTATTTTTATGATGTCATCGGTAAAATCAGGGGCATCTGGGTGGCTCAGTTGGTTGAAGTTCATGAGTTCAAGTCCTGCATTGGGCTCCAATAATAATAATAAGCAATCTGTAAAATTGACCTATTTAAAAAAAAAGTGTGGAACCTACTTAAAAAAAAGTAATCTGAAAAGTAATCTGTAAAGTTTCCCCTTATCCCTAAGATTGCAGTCATATCAAAATATGAAAGAAAGTGATTAGTGACCACAGATGAGCCTTTTCTGCCCTGATCAGTTGTCCATGTTGAGCACACTTAACAAATGAGGGCATGAGCTCATTTAAGCTAATTCCTCTGGTCCTGTAGGCCTTGTGTTGGTACCCCCTGGACATTTGGATTTTTGATCAGGCCTTTTACTTTGGTAGCCTTAAATGGCTTAATATGTTTTCTCTTAATTCTCACATGATCTGCTGAGGGTCAATCACCCGAAGCATGGGACTCATCATGAATGATTTCAGTGCAGGCCTGAATCACTGCATCTGGGCAGCAGTGTGATGGGGCAAGAATGAGTCAGGGTTTCTCGAGTACCACACAAGGAAGACGGTATTTTGAGCAGCTACCTCTAGTAAGGCAGGGGTTCTCAGGTGTGGTTTGAGCCCAGCAGCAGCAGCCTCATTAGAAATCCCCTAGCTTTACTCCAGTCTCCAGTTCAGCACCAGACTTACGACACAAACTCTGGGGGCAGGACTCAGCAACCTGTGTTTCAACAAGACTTCTATGCATATTTAATGCCAAAGTTGGAAAATTCCACTCTGAGGTATAAAACCCCTTATCCGCTTATAGAGGGTTTTGTATTGATTTTGTGTTCAAGAAAAAATATTCAATTTATAAGCTGGTTTTCCAGAATGGGGAGGGAAAAGAAGAAAGGCAAAGCAAACTAACAGGAAAAGGAGATATTAATTTGATTTTCTCCCTTTATTCTCCATTTTAAAAAATGCCAATACAGTCCTTTACTTGTAGTTACAAATAACTACTTCTTTTTAGGTAGCTGCCTCTTAATCTAAAAAGCATTAGATTCAGTGAGAAAGCTTCTAGGGGTTTATGAGCCTCTGGGGCATTTTTCTTGTGATTAGGTCTTTATCATCAGGTCAGTAGTTCAGCCTTAGCTAATCTCCTGCAGTTTGAACAGGGAAGCTTATAAAATTAAGCATACCAAGGTCAAATTACATTAAAGCAAAATGCTTTGGCTGGGAGTGGCTTCGGACAAACACCAATGGACATGGCGATCTAATTTAAAAATTTCTTACCCCTCTTAATTTGACATATTCACTTAACTTCTGCATGACCTTTCTTAGTTCTCATGTTCAACCAGGTGTGCCTAAATCTAGGCTCACCACATGACAAATGTTAAATAGGAGAGGATGATGTGACAATAGATGTAAACCAGGCAAACAGGGATGTATGAGCTCTATCGAAATCCCAGGGGCCAATACAAATAGAAGATTACCAGGTGCAGTGAATTGTGGTAAATGCTTCAAAAACTGTTTCCTCAGCTCTTATTTTCTATCATATTTTTAGACATGTCCTCCTCTTTGACTTTTGCCATCTCAGATATTCACCCCATCGTGACCACTGGCCCTTTCTCTGGATGATAGACTGGACGTCCTTGAAGTCTAAGGGCAGCCTTCCTGATGAGAACATAGCCTTTACAAGAGAGCAGCAACTCCCTTCCATCCCATAATTGTCATTCAAGCTCAGTCTTGAATGCAAGATTTTTTAATTAAAATATTCTTTTTAGATTGGCTCACAGTATCATTTATCTTACTTAGAGTCTCTGTTATGTGGATGACTATTACAAATTGTCTTATTTCTCTTAATTATATCCTTTGTATTAAACATCGACTTCAACTAAGTTTTCAGAGTAAAGCTTAATGAATGTATCATCGTTTAAGGTGTGATCATGCATCATCTACACAGCTAAGCCTCGCCAAACACATTCACATCTATATCTTCATTACACAACTTTTGGCTACCCTCAGATGTTCAAAATGTCCTTCTGTTTTATGAACAACCATTTATCATTACTTTCCATCAAGACCCTTATTTGTCAGGGGCACCTGAGTGGCTCAGTAGGTTAAGTCTCCGATTTTTGCTCAGGTCATGATCTCACAGTTTGTGAGTTCAAGCTCTGCATCAGGCTTTGCACTGAAAGCTTGGAGGCTGGAGCCTGCTTCAGATTCTGTGTCTCCCTCTCTCTGCCCCTCCTCTGCTTGTTCTCTCTCAAAAATAAATAAATCAATAGTTTAAAAAAATTTTTAAAAAGACCCCTCTTTCTCACTTGGTATTTTCTCTATCAGCTGTGTACTTTTTTCCCTCTGTTTATCCTACCAGTCCCCTGGGTCTTTCTGATCTCTCAGTTGACTCCTTCTGGGGGAAAAAGGACCTTTCCTCAACCTTGATTCCTTTATGGTTACCATTCTATGTCACTATAGCCAAGGTTCTTGAACATCTAATAACCCTTGTTGTTTCTACTTCCTTACTTCCTTTGCATGTTAACCCACTGACATCTCATTTTTGATGCCATAATGATGTCAAAATTACTTTCTAAACGTCCTTAATAGTCAACATATTGTTAAATCCAGTGGCTTCTGACTATTTTCTATTTAGACTTCCCGGCTTCATTTGATATTTTTGGGTGCTTATTTCTTTGTGAAACTCTGAAATCTCCTGACTTCTAGGATATTACTTTCTCTGAATTCTCTTCCATTTCATCTCATAGCCCTTTTCCCCTCTTTGTAATCCAGTTTCTTAAATTTGATGCATCTTAGGATTTCAATCGATTGTATTTCTAATCACAGTAAACTGTACCATTATCCGTTCACTCAATTCGTCAGGTTAGAAACTCTTTTCTGATTAGAGGCAGAAATTACTCCTTTGCTTCTCCCATGATAAGATTTTAAAATACATCTCTTAAATATATCCCTATGTTAGTCACCCTTCCCTCATACCCTTCTCAACCTTGATAATTCATACTCACTCTTCAACAGTCCTCAAGACTTTGTCTTTACCAAGAAATCTTCTCCACAAGCAGTTTCTGAACACAACTGCATTAACCAAAGCTTGAAATATTAACATAAAGTAACTCAGTCTATCCCTGGCCAACCGATTGCACATTTCCCATTCACAATAAGGAAAGCAACTGAATTGAGTTATTTAAGACTAACTCCCATTTAAGTTCTGGTAACTGTCTCTTAGAGCCTGTTAACTGGCCATACCATCTGGCATTGTTTTCATTATCAGGAATAAGAAAGCATAAAGCTATGAAAATGAGATGGGAGAAATATTCACATGAACCCCCAATTCCACATTATTTGCATACTAGGTGAATGAGCAGCTCCAGAGAGCCCTAGTAGAGCCTAGAACAACTGAGAAAAACATGGAATTTGTCTTCTGCACATATTCATCTTTATTTCTGTCCCTGATTTTAGTTACTGGTTTTCCTGTCTCTCTAGTGTCTTCTAGATTATAAATATTTGGAGACCACTTGCCCCATATCTCTAATATTATATCTATTATTACCATGTTTTTCCTTAGAATTAGCTAAGCTAAATAAAGTTGATGTTAAATATGCTTCCATAAAGCTTAGGCCCATCTGAATCTTGATGGTATTGAATACTAGGGCAACGCATACAATAAACCTGTTAAACCCTTGACTTATAAATATGAAATATAATAGTAATGATGAAACTCAGAGATTCTCTGACTTTTAATGAGATTCTATGTTGTTTATATTCCAACCCTTATGTTTCATAAGTTTAAGAAATGAAGAAGCCATTGAACTAGATTTGAAAGGTGAAATGGTAGCCCCTATGTATGTGAAAAAAAATAATAAGGGCGGAATTATCTTTACTGGTAATGGCAAACTAGGTAACTTCCCACTGACAACTAGAAAACCTGCAGAAAATAGGTTGCAAAAAAATGTACTTAAAGTGATCAGGATCCTAACAAAGTAGTATAACATCACTGGATGAGAAGACAGAAATGCAAATAACTGAGTCTTGACAGAAATGCAGAGAAATGGTGAGTCCCTTTGGGGCTGCTTTGGCCCAGGGGTCTTGGGTTGGCCAAAAAGTGGTGTCCAGGAAGCTCAGCCACACTAATGAAAGAATTTTGGGGATCTGGGACAAAGGCACTCCAGAACCCACCAAGGGTGGGGACACTTCTGAGCCTACAGTGCTTTACATTAGGCTCAAAAGACTGCATTGTAGGAGTTAGGGTAAACTAGGAAGGGATCAGCTCCTGCAGAAACTGCACAGTAGCTTTAAGGCATCTGATAGGTTCTGAAACAGCCCAATCCTAGCACTCACTACAGTTACAGGTAATAGAACGGGTATTTGAATTTGTAACTAACCTCCATAGTATTTGAGCTAAAACCTCTAATGTTTCTACTTGCTTTTTATGTAATTTGTTCCTTTGTTGTTTCTTTTTCTGTTTTTGTGCCCTCTTTAACCATTTTCCCACTTAATTGCCTCTAAAATTTTATCTTTTTTAAAATGTTTTATTTATTTTTAAGAGAGAGAGAGAGAGAGAGAGCGTGAACAAGGGAGGGTCAGAGAGAGAGAGGGAGACACAGAATCTGAAGACAGGCTCCAGGCACTGAGCTAGCATACAGCCTGACGCGGGGCTCGAACCCATGAACCGTGCGATCATGACCTGAGCTGAAGCCAGATGCTCAACCGACTTAGCCACCTAGGCGCCCCTCTAAAATTTTATCTTGATCAGAATGTAGTGTTCTTGAATCTATGAATTGAAATCTTCAATCCGTTTCAGGAAATTCTTAATTGTTATCACTTCACATATTCCTTCTGTCTCATTCTTCTCATTCTTTGTCTCTCTTTTTCCCTTCTGGGACTTTAGTTTACCTATATGTTAGACTTTCTATTGGCTCAGTCAGTTGAGCAACCCACTCTTTTTAAAAAAAATTTTTTTTTCATGTTTCTTTCTAAGAAAGAGAGAGAGAGACAGCACATGTGCAGGGGAGGGGCAGAGAGAGAGGGAGACAAAATCTGAAGCAAGCTCCAGGCTCTGAGCTGTCAGCACAGAGCTCGATGGAGGGTTCGAACTCACTAACTGTGAGATCATGACCTGAGCCAAAGTTGGATGCTTAACCGACTGGGCCACCCAGGCGTCCTAAGCAACCTGCTCTTGATTTAGGCTCAGGTCATGATCCCAGAGTTGGGGTTGGGATTCTCCCTCTCTCTCTCTGTCCTTCTCCCTGACTTGTGCACACACTCTTTCTCTCTAAAATACATACATACATACATACATACATACATAAATGTTAGACTGATAAAAAAAGACATGTTAATCTGAATATTCTTCTATGAAGTAAAATCTGTAATGAAAGATTTACTATACAGTTAATATAATTAAGATATTATCATGGTATCACAAAGGTAGAGAAATTAAGAAAGGAACAGAACAGGGAAGCCTGAAATATGGCCATGTGCATATGAACATTTGACTTGTGGAAAAGTAGTACTGGAGATCAGTGGGGAAATGATACTGATTTCAAAACACCATGTTGTGAAAATTGGATATCCACGTGGAAAAGTAATGAAACTTGTTTCAACATACTGTGACAAACAAAAATCAATTACAAGTTAATTGCAAATTGAAATGTGAAAGTAAAAACTATGACATTTTTAGAAGATGAGAGAATATAAACTCATGATCTATAAAAATTTAAACAGAACCAAAACATATGAAAGAAGACTAATGTCTCTAGTTCAATTGAAATTTTAAGTTCTGTTTCTCTAAGCTGATCATTAAGAAGATACAAATTTAAGCACAGTAGGAAGAAACACTTGTTTTCTCATTTGAAAACACACACACACAGAGCACTCAATTTTTTTTTGAAAATAATAGTATTATGTAAATGTCTGGAGGAGCAAAAATCTATAACTCTGTATTAGCAAATAAACTTAAGTTTGCATTTCATTCTCTATATGTATGGATATTTTTATATTATAATCACAGTGTACATGCAATTTTAGATTATTTTATTGTAACACAAGTGTTTTGGTTTTCTACATTCCTTGTTTTTAAAGTATGGATATAAATAAGGTATTATTTATATATAATAAAACTTGCAACTAATATATATCAGTATTTTGAAGAGAAGGAAGTTTTATTGCCGCAAACAAATATGGCCTAAGTGCATGACACGTAGAAATAGCCAATAAATTAGTCTTACTATTAATATGATTTATGGTTTCCATTATATAAATTGAATAGATTACAATGAATGAAGTGTTAGAAAAGCTTTCATGTTTAAATTTTTGTGGTAGCATTTAGTGAAATTAAAATTTTGAAGTTAAAGCCTTAATGTTTAAATTAAATTTACTCCATCTGATTTAGAAAGTAGAAAAGTGCATAATAATACAATAGTATAAACATGAAAATATGATTATAAATTATGAGAAATATTTTTACCTGCAAGATGATCATTTCATTTATTTAAAATTCCAGGAAAACATGAACATAATGTCCCTAACATTCAAGCTATAATTTGATTATTGTTTGAAACTCATTATGACATACTACTATAGTTAATAAATTGTTTAAGCATCAAAGTTATTAGAGACAATGTAATATAATAGTCAGGGGAACTAGATTCTATTCCATATTCTGCCACTTTAAAAGTTGAATGACACTGGGGATGCCTGGCTGGCTCAGTTAGTTAAGCGGCTGCCTTAGGCTTAGGTCATGATCTCACGGTTTGTAAGTTCTAGATCCTCATTGGGCTCTGCACTGACAGCTCAGAGCCTGGAGCCTGCTTTAGATTCTGTGTCTCCCTCTCTCCCTCTCTCTCTCTCTGTCCTTCCCCTAACTGCATGATCGCTCTCTCTCAAAAGTAAATAAACGTTTACAAAAATGTTTTGTGACATTGAATACATTTAAATTCTCTGTATCTAGGTATCCTTTATTATACAAAAACACTTACATGACAAAGATTACACTTTTAATTTACATTACATTTTATATATTTGTATATATGTCTTTGCATATGTACATGCACAAGAATATGTAAATATGTAAATGATAAGGCATTCCTCACTTTCAAGTAATTTTTTCAAATTTTACATTTATTGCTTTGCCATAAATTTTATCTGAGCAGTAATAGTCCACACAGCATAAGAAGTGTTTTCAGTACAAAAGAGGTAATTTAATTTTAATAATAAATTGTTACTAATAATGACCTAGTCATGTCGTGGTATGTTTGGTAACTGTGTTGGGTTCTGCTTTCTGAATGCAAGAATATATGAGCAATTATACCTTACTATTTTAAAATAACTTTAAACAATTAAAATCTTGCTGAGTGCCAACATTAGCACACATCTGAACCAACAAATGATATAGTTAAGATGCAGACTCTGATACTATAAGGTTCAGGACCTAAGATTATGCCTTCCCAACCACCTCCCAGATGGTACGCATGCTTCTAGAGTTCAGATCATGCTTTAACAAGAAGGGTCAGTTTCCTCGACTGACTTCTCTTGAAAAGTTCCCCAGGCTTTCCCCCCACCCCACCCCGACTGCTTATTCCCTTTGGTGTTTGGCATTCTGTACTTCCTCCCAGGTTATTACCCCAGGGTGTTATCCTTCTTGAAGTGTTATCTACATGTTAAAAAATACACCCAAACTTTCTCATTTCAAATTTCATTTTTCAGCCACTGGTCTCATCATGAAAAGATTTGTAACAGGAAAGTTTTCCATGCTTATTAAAAATATCCTTTTTCTTTTTATAGATCTATCTTCTGAAGGGAAAAACTCAGTTGGGACCAAACAAACCAGATGCCAGGAGCACGGATATTAGACTCCAGTCTAAATGAGCTCAGAGGCTGTAGACCGCATAGGCGGGAAAAAAGTGAGGTGGAAATAAAAGTGAAATGCATTTGCTAGAGGATTCCTGAGGTTTAAATATAGTCAGCCCACCAGGGAGTTTAATTTTGTGCATCTAGAAGCTGATAGACAAGCCCGGGATAAAAGTAACCTGTGTCCTCTCCTGGTGTCTACCCATCTTTGGACATGCTACAGAAGATTTCATTTCGTTACATTAATTTGGCAAAATACTGAGTAGTGGAAGCTCATTGTGTCTGTCTTTTCCAGGTACTGGCCTAAACCCAGCTTTGGATGGCAGATGCCAGACAGCCTCCTGATCCTGCTCATTGGTAAGATTCACGGAAACCACGCTAAACTAGTGGTTTTCAGCAGTTCTTTACTTTTTGAACTGGACTTTTATTGCTTCCAGCCTTAGCATAATTACCTGTTTCTGTTACACTAATGTACAGAGCATGTGTGTGTGTGTGTGTGTGCGTGTGTGTTAGTGTGTGTGTTGGAACATGTTAACTTGTCTTTTTAGTTGATAGTTCTCCATTTCAAGAGTAGCCACATCCAAACTTGAGGTAGATATGAAAGAATATGATGCGAAGTTCTAAAATAATGAGCGTAAGGACAGTGTAACATCACTCTAACTGGTCTAAGTGTTAACTGGCTTCAAGTTAACACGCTCCTTACTTTCTGACGTAAGCCCATTGATCCGCAGCAAGCAGGCCACTCACCTTGAGGAGTGTAGGACCAAAACTTTCCCAGGCCACAGAGGAGGCTAGCATGTCTGCTTGAACCCACCTTGGCTTTTTGATTAGCCTAGGATTTTTTTAATACAATGTTTTTCTTTTTTCAAGTCACACAAATGATTTTACTGACCTCCCTTTATGTATCTGTAGACCCTGCCCTCCTTTGCAGAATGAGCAGAATATTCCTGCACATCGTGGACCAAGAACTGAACCTGCTTGTACAACCCCCAGGGGCACTGAGATAACATTGTTAGCTGACACCATTGAGTCAGCACGTAATCAAGAAATGTTGCAGACCACTGCATTCCCTTTCCTGATAATTATCCTAGACCCTTTCCAAAACCCCTGGACCAGGCAGAAACCTCAGAGTTGGCTCTTGGACAAGAGTCCACCTTCTCCTCAGGTGGTTGGCCTCCTGAATACACCTCAAATTCCTTTCCAGTCACAGCTCACTCTTGAGTATTGGTCTTTCAAGTGACAGGCAGCTGAACTTGGGGTTTGGTAATACCATGCTGGGTGGGTGGAATTAGAGGGTTGTCTTTCTAGGAGTAGGGGTAGATGTATTCTCTTTTTGGCAATAGAGAGCGAAAAAACTGAACCAACATTTGATAACCAAAATGGTGGTCTTTGGTAGCCACTATGCTGTGTACCAAATGTTCCAGCTCATTTACTTCCAGGCTACCATGGATGATAATATGTGGAAGTTATAGGATGAGATCTGCTATAGACAATCAAGTATGAACAGAAATGGTGTATATCAATCTGGGAGAGGAAATTCTGATGATCACAGAAGCTTCTGCCTCTTGAGGAGTATGTATGTAAGCAAATATATATATTTCATTGGGTTTAGCCATCATTATTAGGGACAATTTGTTACTGCAACATGATCTAGCCCTGATTCTGACTAACACAGACTTTAACTTGCTCAATCTCTATCCTCCTACTCTTTTCTGATTCTTTCATTATATATATATATATATATCCCCTCCCCCTAACTTCCCTCAAGCTTTAGTGCTTTTTTTCAGTCTTTATCCCTAATTTGTGATGGGCAGGTAGTCTTTTTCAGAGTCCTTCACAGGTAACACATAACTAGCCACCAATGTCTATTCTTAGGGTCAATGCTGGTAAATGCCATACCCCTCAAATAGAATCATCCTGACAATATTAATTATCTCTAATTCATCTGGAAATGACTCACATTAGCTAAGAACTGGACTTCCAAGTACTGGCCATATGTTTTTGTTGTAAATACTATTAGCTGATGGGCTGTAGCCATTATCTAAATTGGCAGATATTTAAGCCTGGATGAGCAGTATGAAAATCCTTGACAGTTGGCAACATTTTTAGATTCTGTTGTCTTTAGCTACAAGGAAGGTGAACTGCAAGAGGTTCAATGGCTTGTCTATCTTTGATATGTGTGGAATATACATACGTCCCCAGAAATCTCTTTAGTGAAGCACATATATTATTCCCAATAAAAACAACTTCAAAATAAATACAATTTCCCACCAGAGTTCCCAAATCTTAGTTTGATTTTTAAGTTTGGCAAGCAATATATCCAGCCCCACAATAGGCAGTGGCATTTGGGGTGCTTGTAGTGTAAAATGTGTTTAGTTTTGAGAATATATATATATATAGAGAGAACCATACAAATAAGTAAAAGATTATCACAAATGGCAAAAAACTAAAGTTTTAAAAGTTGAAATCTATGACACATTCACAAGAAGCATATATAAGAATATTCATTGCAGTATTTCTTAAGAATAGCACAAAATTGGAAATCTTTATCTATGGTGAATGAATGAATGGATTGTATTATACGCATCCAATGAAAGACTGTAGAATTTTAAATGAACTAGATCTATAGACTAAATGTGGAAATATATTGGACACATAATATTGCATGAAAAAATAAATATAATTTATTGTTTATAAATTATAAATTTATAAGTCAAATTTAATATTCCATTCATATAATATTAAAAATTCCAAATTATCATATATTTTTATATAAACATATGTGCATGGTCAGAGTTAAATACTTGATCAAGAAGGCCACACATCAACTCAAGAAAAAATTTTCTCTTAGAGGGAGTGAGTGGTATCAGGACAGATTTAAAGGGATTTCAGATACATCTATAGTATTTTATTATTTTAAATAATTTTTAACATACGAAACAGCAAAAGCAAGAAAAAAACAGTAAAAGTCACTAAAAATTCAAAAACAGAAAAAGTCAAAACAAAAAAATGAAAAATGATAGATAACTGGTTAAAATTTTATTGCATTTTAGATTTTAACATAGCTGAATAGTTTAACCTAATTAAATTCATATTCCTTACAAATATCTGCTACTTCAGTGTATGTGCCCTGATTAACTTACTGATACATTTAGATTGTTTTGGTTTAACAAGAATAACTGTCATAGATATGTTTGTATATAACTTTAAAATAGCAGTTATAATAATAGTAGCCATTTGTTAAGTGATTACTGTGTAACACGTGCTTTTGTAAGTGCTTTGAATACAATATCCCATTTAATCTTCATCAAATCCCCATGAGAATGAATTACCCAAACTATAAAATGAAATAACTTTTAACTTACATAAGGGCCCCAGTTTATGAAGGCCAGAGGCAGCATTCAAACTTGAGCCCACCTGTCTGTCTATGATGCTTGTATAGGCTCAGTATTAGGGCTATATTCCCACTACACTTTGCTTTCAGTATTATATTCAGGCTTGCTTCTTAGGAAAGCTTGAGGTGCCCAAGACTGTTACCTAAGCAACAAAAAATTAATTCCTTTTCTTTCTGAGCATGTAGGCTAGACTGTGTTTTTGTCTCTCTTGCAGTTGGTTTTCTGGTGGGTTTTCACCAGGGGATGTGAAGGGAAGTGACAGCTGTCACTTCTGCCTTAAAACTCAAAGTGTGAATACAATACTCTCTCTTCTCTTACATCTGCCAGATGCAGATGATGAAGAATCAGGTATGGCGATGCCTTAGAAGGAAAGAGCTTGATCTCCAAATCACTGAATTGAAGAAAGTTGCTCAACTGGAGCTATCACATGAGTGAAAAATAAACCTCTATTGTCTTTAAACCAGTTTACATGCTTGAATCTCTGTTATAGCACCTCAATCGATACCGACTTACAGAGTAGAATTCATAGGTCAAAGATGATATTTTCAAGGTTCTTGATAGAGGATGGCAAGTTGCATTTTAACATGATTATATTAATTTACACGCTCGCCAGAAATGTATGAGGGACTTATTTCACCTCCCAACATACAATGTTTTTTAAAACATTTTTATTTGATGTGGTATAATGCTTTGAATACATCTTTCCAGTATTTTGCAGAATAGTAATATATATTACTATGTCCCAGCACTGAAAGGATAGCTTAAGGCTATAAACTGAAGGGCATGTGAGCTGTTGTGCTAGTTTGGTCAGAGGAGAATGAGATTCACATGGAAGGAAGTAAACTTCAGGCCAAGTGACCTGAACTTAAGAGTCTAGGGATAGGAAAAAATGTGTTTTGGTGAAACTCTGAGTATTTGGGGAAGAAAAATAAAAAATGAACTGGTTGAAAGGGTACTCTAAAGAATATAGACTTGGGAAAAGATGTAAATACAGAGCTTTTTAGACGAGGCTCCAGAACATATATATGGAAATAGGCTACTTGATTAAAACAGCCTGATCTGAGCAGAGATAGATAGTTGGGTCTGAGATTTCAAAGGGCAGAGCCTTCAATGCTCTGTAGCCCAAAGGTTACAGAATTGTCTGCTGGAATTTCATAAGTTTGTTGCCAAGAGACTTTCAGTCTGGAAACTGAAATACAGGGGTTGTAGAAGAATCTTTAACTAAGCTGGGATTTGGAGGATATAATAGTCTAGCAAGCTGTTCTAAAAGGATCTGTCTTAAAAATTCAAAAAATAATGAGGAATATCGAGCTTGCTTATTGCTTACTGTCAACTCAAACATGGCGTTCCTTTGATGGATCGGTTAAAAGTCCATTCATTCAGCGGATACCTCAATTGCCTGCAGTTTATACAATACGCTTTTCTCACATTATTCTAAAAGCCCTGCACTTAGAGTGATTGTGTATGTATAAGATGATAAAATACACAGTGGAGCAAGGAGTCCTGCCAAAGAGGAGAAAGTGGGGAAATTCCATAACCCAGGAGTACTGCCTTCAAAGGAGAAACCTCCGTACATTCGACTTCAGTCTTGGCACACTCAGCCTACGGGGTTCTTCTATAGGAATTATTATTTTTTTTCATGGAATTACGATGGCAGCTAGTTTTTCAGGTCACTACCTGGGTTCAAGTCCAGACACTGCCACTTAATGGCTATTTGATCTTGGGTAAGTTGTATGACTTCTCTGTGCCTCGCTTTCGTCAGTAAATATGGATAATCATAATACTTGCCTCAATGGCAATGTGATTGAGTTACATGTATAAAGTTTGTAGTGGACTGAATCATGGCTCCCAGAGTTATCTGGTCCTAATTCCTGGAACCTGTCTATGTTTCCTTCTATGGTAAAGAAGTTCTTTCCAAATCATTAAGTCAAGGAAGATGTAGAGATGGGGAGATTATCCAGAGGTACCCTAAATGCAATTACATGTATCCATATAAGAAGAAGGCAAAGGGAAATTTGACCACATACAGACATAGAAGAAGGTGTTAAGTTGATGCAGGCAGGGATTGAAGTGATGTGATCATAAGTCAAGGAATGCCAACAGACACCAAAAGCTGGAAGAAGCAAGGAACAGACTCTCCTCTATAATCTCCAGAGGTAGCACAGGCCTGTTGACTTCTTAATTTCAGCCCAGTGAAACTGATAGGGACCTCGGATTTCTGGCCTCTTTAATTGTGAGAAAATACCTTGTGGTTTTGTTTTTACTTTTTTATTTTTTATGTTTTTGAGTTTATTTATTTTTGAGAGAGAGACAGAGAGAGCGAGCAGAGGAGCAGTAGAGAGAGAAAGACAGAACTCCAAGCAGGATCCGCATGAACTCACAAGCCATGAGATCGTGACCTGAGCAGAAACCAGGAGTCGGACAATTAACCAAGTGAGCCACCCAGGCACCCCTAAACTCGTGTTATTTTAAGTAACCTAGTTTGAGGTAATTTGTTACCGCAGCCACAGAAAACTAGTACAAGTACTTAGACCTGTATTTCTAACATACTAAGTATTATAAAACGTTTGCTGTTAGTATTTCAAGAAAATAGCCAGAACTTCAGATGCTGAAGTATTGAGGATTAGACGGCTCAAGGACTATCAACTATATATTTTCAAGGAATGTGTTTGTGTTTGACTACTGAAGGGATTTCCAGACAGAAGCTTATTCTCAAGAGGCAGCTGAAAAGAACCCACCATGTGGCATCCCACCTTCCACCAGAAGACATTTTAATCAGAAGTAACATGGAAAAAGGACTTGGGGAAACTTAGAGGGAAGCAGTGGCCACATTCCATAGCCTTCTCCTTCTGCTTAATTAAGATGATGTTCTACTCATAGTCTATGCAGTAAAATCACCTGGAATGTATGCGACATAGTTGTTAAGGCCTTAAAATGTGCCGCTGAGCAGTGTCTAGAGCTAAACCTTTGCCTCCCAAAGAATAAGAAACTCCTGAAAGAGAAGGTGGTCCACTAAAGTGACTCCATGGTTATAAGTTACGCATCCCAAGCATCCACTTCACCTCTCTGGACCTGAGTCTTCTTTGTAAACTAGGAAGTGGGAAGGAGGATGGACAGTGAAGCCACGTTTTCTTTTTGGGTTATTGTGTGAAATTAAACAGACACATGTAAAATGCTTAATCTTAGACCTTGTGAGCAGTAAATATTCAATAAATGGCATCCAAAAAAGATAAGACCAAGGCACAGATTCAATCAGAAACAATGGAAGTTTAAGTAGACAATTGATTTAGTCTGAAGAAAAGTACCAAAAATTGTGCACAAGAAATGCCACCATGTTTTTTGGTTTAGCCCCAAATATTGTTTGCCTTACTCTCTAAAGCATGGAAGTCTGGTGGCACAATGTTTGGGGGTAGCATATTAGGATTGGAGAGGTTATTCCTGAAAAGAAAAGTAATAGGAGATAGTCCAATTTTTTAATAAACTGAAAGTGGGGGAAAAATCCTGCCAGTGAAAGGAGATGCTGGCATTAAAGCAATAATAATTATAGAAATCCTATTTTTGCCAAGTTTTAGCTCCAGAAAGGAGGTTATGAGAAATCACTTAACTTCATCATAGCCAGATTTAAAACATTTCTAAATGTTTATTTATTTTTGAGAGAGAGAGTGCAAGCAGGTGAGGGGTGAAGAGAGAGGTGGAGAGAGATGGGGGGCAGAGGATCCAAAGCAGGAGCTCTGCACTGACAGCAGAAAGCCCAGAGGGAGAGAGAGAACCCTAAGCAGGCTCTGTACTGTCAGCATGGAGCCTGACGCTGGCCTCGAACCTACATGACCTGAGCCAAACTCAAAAGTCAGATGCTCAACCGACTAAGCCACCCAGGTGCCCAGCCAGATTTTGAATTTTAATGGAGGTGATAGAATCGACAATATAAAGTGGCCACAGAGGCCATGTAGAAAAGCCAGGCATGCATTACCCGAGTGGAAAAAGCCTGAAGCCTCCTTGTCTGCTTCAGCCGCAATGCTTATGTTGAAAAGCATCCCAAGATTGAGAGCTGTGTAATAACGTGTAAACTGAGCCAGTTGCCGTCTGCTGCCTTTATGTAGCAAGGCCAGAGATGAAAGGCTGAATTTGGCTAATCTTGTAATAGTTTATAGCCCTTGTTCTTTGTTGTCCACTAGAAGCCATTCCCTCCTTCTTCCTTTAGACCACAATACCTACTTGCAAATCCAAGGGTGGGCATGTGACCTGCTTCTGACCAATGACATGTCAGGAGAAGTTTGCTCATAGGTTCTGGAAAATATATTTTTTTCTTTAAAAATTGCCAGGGAAGGAGAGTCCCCTTGTGCTGTCCTTCCTTTGAGCCACTATATAGTTGTGTGATGCTTGGAACTGTACATAGCACCAGTCATGAGACCAGGAAAGGAAGAGTAAGAGAATTAGAGAGACCTGCTTTAAACGATGACCTCATTGAGCTGCCACCAACCATCTTCTTCTTTGAGACTTCTAGGTACATTCAACATGTAAACAGTTTGTCAGACATTTGTTTCTTGCAAATAAAAGTACAGTAGTCCCTCTTTATCTGTGGCAAATACATTCCAAGACCCCCATTGATGCTTGAAACTACCGAACCCGATATATACTATGTTTTATTCCTATAAGTACATACTTATGATAAAGTTTAAGTTATAAATTAGGCACAGCAGTGATGCAGAGATTAGCAATAATTAATAATAACAATTATAAAAGTATGAGAGAAGTTATGTAAATGTGGTCTCTCTCCCTCTCTCCGTCAAAATATCACATTGTACTGCACTCACCCGTCTTACGGTGCTGTGAGATGATAAAGTGTCTACCTGATAAGTTGAAGTGAGGTGATTAACATAGTTATGGTGATGTAGCCTTAGGCTGTTATTAACCTTCTGAGGATACATCAGAAGAAGAGTCATTTGCTTCTGGAAGGTGCTTTATTGCTGGTAATTGAAATGGCAGAAAGTGAAACCACAGATAAGAGAAAACAACTGTATTTGTAATCGATAAAATCTCGACAAATAAATTTAGACTGTCAATAATTTAGGTTTAGGGATCTTGGAGCCCACAAAGATGTAAATCGTAAATCCACTGGAACATCTTTGGGGAGTGGGTGGGAAATAACTTCAAATGACTCAACCAGAGAATGAAAAGAATGAGGAAAAAGTTAAATCAATTATATTTAGTTACTCATTGATTTGTTCATGTATTTATTGAGTTTGTATTATTCAACAGACACTGTGTTCCTGGAAATACTTTTTTTTTAATGTTTACTTATTTATTTTTGCGAGAGAGACAGAGAGCAAGCAGGGGAGGGGCAGGGAGCGGGGGAGACAGAGAATCCCAAGCAAGTTCAGTGCTGTCAGTCCAGAGCCGGGTGTGGGGCTCAAACTCATAAACCATGAAATGATGACCTGAGCCAAAACCAAGAGTCCGAGATTTAACCTACTGAGCCACCCAGGTGTCTCTAGGAATGCTTTGATGGAAGAGAGGGACAGGGTTTGTGCCTTTACATAGTGTCTACACTTCATAAATAAACTTATGTAAAAGAATATGGAATGGCAAGTGCCAAGGAAAAAATAAAGACAATAACATGATAAGACTGAAGGGAAAGGATTGAGGTAATCTACTCTAGGCTGATTTGAAGGTTGAGAAGGAGCCCAGCCTGGAAAAATCGTGGCAAACAATCTTACAGGCAGAAGGGCAAGGCTTTGAACCCGGAAAATTCTAGAAAATTCGATGAGGTTGGAGCCATGGGAGTTAAGGACAGGAAGACAGGAGATGAAAGCAGACAAATAGAGTAGGAGTCAGACTCTGTAAGGCCTAGCCACCCAAGCAAAGGAAATGGATTTCCTTCTAGTTGGAAACTAATGAGGGGTTGTAAGCAGAGAAGTGAGATGTTCTCATTTACTTTGTTAACAGTTTACTCTGCAGCATGGAGCATGGCCCAAGGGGCAAGAGCTAAATAAGAGAAACCACTGGCAACCATCCAGGAGAGAGCCGATCGATGTGCCTTCACTAGGGTGGTGGCAACTTGAGCAAAACTGGTTGGTAGAAGCAATGGGGTTTGCTGGCAAAATGAATGTGTTGGTGCTGAAGGGGATAAGTCCAGAATGGCTCACAGGTTTCTAGCTTGATCTCTGGGACATGACTGCACTTTCAAAGATGAGGGAAAACTGAACAAAGATACATAGAGGATGGAAATTAAGAGTTCTGTTTTGGTCACAGTGTGTTTGAGAAGTGCTGGAGACATCAGGTGGAGGGGTCAAGGAGGCAGTTTGACATATGAGTGTGAACTTCAGGGAGGAGTCAACACTGGAGATAAAACTTTGTTGTAACATGGAGATGGCAATTAGGGACCAGATCATATCAATTAGGTATAGTGTGCAGAGAGAAAAAAAGGACTCAAGACTGATGTGTGCTGTGCGCTGACATTTAAAAGTCAGATAATGAGAGAACAACAACTTAGAAAAAAAAAAAGCCTGCTGAAAGTAGTGAGTAAGAAGGAAAAGCAGGGGAATATAAAGTAATATTAGTTACAACCAAAAAGATTTCAAAAAGCAGAGAGTGATGAGAGACATGTTGCATATGCTTGAAAAGGCAGGTAAGTTTAGAATGCAGACATGGTCCTTAGCCATAGGCATAGTCACGAGACTGGCAAGAAGAAGATCATTGATGACCTTGACAAGAATAGTTCGAGCAGAACAAGTTTATAACTTGACTTTTTCCTTTCCACTCCAGGAGTCCCTTTATTGAGAAATGAACCAGATTCCACATGGGACAGAAACTTCCTTATGAGATTCATGGCAGTTCTGAAATACAAAATAGAATAAATTATGAACACCTTTCTATCTTCCAAAGATGGGTCATGGGGCAATGAATGTGTTAAAATAGTTATGTGACTCCCAAAGTATGTTCTTTGAAAACAGACTAAGAAAAGACAGAGTTAGGAATACCAGACCAGGCCAAAATTATGACTGCCTTTAATGTAATAATATATATCTAAATCATTCCAAGAAATAAGGATAATAGATATTGATGGAAAAAATAGTAAACAAAATTATATGTAATGAAAAAGAAAATAGACTCACGTATTTTCTTATTTCAAAGTTATTACTCTATGTGGATGTTTACCCAATTTCTTTGCCTTTCATTCTCAATAGAACAAGGATCCCTGTTCCTACAAGAAGCATGACCCCTCTTTCTGTGCTCTGGATTCTGTCCTTTTCAAGGACTGTGCTCCTTCAATTATCCTCTCTCCTACTGTATTATAAATGTCCCCTTTTCTCCTGGTTAATTCTCATCACTGTATAATGATAATCTAATGTTTTTTGCACTTCCTATCCTTAAAGGAATTCTTCTAAACTCCTGTCCCTCTTAATCTAATGAATCGGTTCACTCATTTCTCATTACCAATTTTCTCTCTGAACTCAATAAAACCAGTTCCTTATCCCCTATATTCCACTGGAATTGTCCTCGTCAAAATCACCAAGAGACTTTATGTCCCCTTATTTTCTCTGCTCATTCTCAGCATGCTTGATGTCTCAGCAGTCTTTGACATAGTTGGCCATTCTATCTGTTTATGTCTCTAGGGTTTGCCAAATATGCCCCAGGGAAGAATCACCTCTGGCTGAGAATTACTGTTCCAGAACAATCAGCCCTCACCTCTTGCCTGGATGACTGCATTTCCCAAACAAGTGGGTCTCCTTGCCTCTATTTTTGACAGTCCCATTTAAGTTCCCACATACTACTAAGATGAGTTTTTTTTTTTTTTAAAAAAACACACAAATCTTTTCATGTCATTTCCCTGATTAAAACATTTTACTTAAAATAAAACCAAATTCTTGGGGAGCCTGAGTGGCTCAGTCAGTTAAGCAGGGGACTCTTGATTTCAGCTCAGGTCATGATCATGGGGTTTGTGAGATGGAGCCCCATGTTGGGCTCCAGTGCGTGGACCCTGCTTCTGATCCTCTCTCTGCCTCTCTCTCTCTGCTCCTCCCCAGATCGTGTTTGCTCTCTCTCAAAATAAAAAAATAAACTTTAAAAAGTTAAAAAAAATAAAACCAAATTCCTTATGTGGTTATAGCCATTGATCACATGTCTTATCTCATACGGTTCACTATGTTCAACCACATCGTTTCTCAAACATAGTAGGCTTGTCACACTTTAAGAGCCCTTGTACTTGTTCTTCCCTCTGGAAAACTTTTTCCTGCCACTCAGATCACGGCTTAAATGTTGCCTTCTAAGAAAGTAGATCACAGACCATTTATTTAAAATACCCTGCCTCCTACCACTGCCAAGGGACAGGAAGTCTCTTGGTGATTTTGACAAGGGCAATTCCAGTGGAATATAGGGGATAAGGACCTGGTTTTATTGTGTTCAATGTAGTTTATTTGTTTTTGCTAACTGGGGTTATTTCAGTCGTTTGTTTACATGTTTATAGTCTACCTACCCCAGTAGACTGTCAGCTCCATAATTGCAAGGAGCTCTGTAAGAATATTATCTTTCTTGTTCACTACAGAATCCTAAGCCTATAGTATTCATTGATCAACTAGATGGAAAATTCAAGCAATTCAATTTTATATTAATATGAGTTTGAATGATCAACCTAAGATCTTTGGTGATGTTATAATGAAATAATAATAAATCCTGGCCATAATTTTCTGCTAGATGTCTCTAGTAGATGATCTTAATGTCTCTCCTCTGGTTTTTAAATTTATCTGGTAGCTCCTCACGTCACTTGATTGTACCACATTGCTTCTATGTATGAAATGACATCTTGACACCTGTCCTTTCCCTTGCAGAAAGTTGTCAGAATTCTCCATGGAGAAGGGTATAAAAGCTGTCTGATACTTGACTTTCTTTGCTTTCTTTATCACAAAGGTTTCAGAAAACACCAATGGAGTCAGATAATCTTGTGTGGAGCCCCCTGAGAAATCCAGCAATCCTCTACTAATAGCTGTCCCAGGATTAATTTACAACATAGACAAAGCATTCACCTAAATAATAGTATCTTTGATTGAGCATCCCTCTGATTTCTCAGTATAGTTAGCTTAAAAATACATTCACTGTAACAACCCTTCATCATATTTGTGAAGAGCCTACTATGTGCCAGGTGGTGTTCTTAGGGCTTATGATACGGCAGGGAACAATGGAAACAAATTTCTGCTCTCACAATATATACAAATGGGGATAAGTGCTAAGAAAGACAAGGAAAGTGAGCAGGAAATGGGTGTTTACTAAATTTGCTTACTTACTATAATCACAGTTAAGTGATCTATCTTATGTCAGGAAGGGTGGACCTCCTTGATCTGAGGCTTATATTTAAACATAGACCTAAATTCAGTGAGTTAGCAGGAACTCATAGAAACTCATTTAAAACCCAGATAGAATGTGACTACCTGGGAGAAGAAGGCAGAAAGAATGCTAAGTACAAAGGATTTGGACGACAAGGGATCAGTGGGGCTGGAGTGAGAGTGAGTGGCAGAAATTAGGATCAGAGAAATAAGACATTGGATTGTACTTTTTATTTTAAATTATTTTAGGGTAAAAGTTTACATATAGTAAAATATGCATGCAGATCCTAATTATGCAAGTGAAATATAGAATTTTTCCACCAACACAGAAAACCTCGTGACACCCTTCCAATCCTTGCAATCCCTCCATAGGCTACCATTGTTGTGCTTTCTATCACCAGAGATTAGTTTTATCTGTTTCTGAAGTTCAGTTGAAAGGAATCACACAATACACACCCTTTTGTGTCTGGCTTCATGTTTGCTTTTGTTGTTGTTTTTTCAGATTGACTTGTATTGTTCTGTGTATCAGATATTCATCCTTTTTTATTTCTTGTGGTAGTCTACTGTGTGACTGTATCACCAACAGTTTATCAAACCTCATTGGAATTTGGGTTATTTACAGTTTTTGGATATCATAAGTGGAGCTGTCATAAATATTTGTGCATAAGTCTTTGTGGACATAGATTTTCATGTCTCTTGCATAGATACTTTGGATCGAAATTTTTGTGGATAAAGAATAGATGTTTAACTTTGCAAATAGCTGCCATATCAGTTTTTCCAAAATGGGTTTTGCCATTTTATATACCCACTGCAATGTATAAAAATTCTAGTTCTGTATTGTTCTTATTGTTTTTTTTAATTTTAATTATTTAGTGGGTGTGAAGTACTATTTTTATGTTGATTTAATTTATATTTTCCTGACAACTAATGATGTTAAACACTTTCTCATATGCTTGTTGGACATTTGTTCATCTATTTCTTTCAAGTGTTTGTTCAAGCCTTTTTTCTCACTTTAATTGGGTTGTCTTTTTTTTTTTTTTAACATTTATTTATTTATTTTGAGAGAAAGAGAGAGGGAGAAAGGGAGAGAGAAAATCCCAAGCAGGGTCCACACTGTCAGTGCAGAGCCCAATGACTGGCTCAGTCCCATGGACCATGGGATCATGACCTGAGCCAAAATCAAGAGTTGATGCTTAAGCAACTGAGCCACCCAGGCACTCCAATGGGGTTGTCTTTTTATCATCAAGTAGAAAGAGTCCTTTTTATACTCTGTCTACCTGCTGATATAGTGTCTCTCCTATAGTAGATCCCCTTGAGTGAGCATTACCATGCAACATGAAAATTGTCACACTTGGTGCTCCTTCCCATATAAACATTTCCATGTCACCATCCCAGATCTCCTCGTTGCAGGCCCTGGAAACTTCTTAGAGGTTCTCTCTCTCTTCTTGAGTTCTTATGTTTTACCGAGGACTTCCACAAATAGTTACTTTTTGTTCATCTTGTCCAATTAACAGGATGTTACAATATAGTAGACAAATGTGACGTTCTGCCAGTTTGTTTCTGTCTTATGACAGAGGGAAAAATAGTTAACATAACTTTGGGGTGAGAAGGTAAACGTATGGCTCATGTAGGAGCTACCCTATATGTACTATGTTCAGTCTATCTCTCCAGAGCTTTACCACGGTGTTAAAACTTATATGCTGGTAGTGTTTCTTAACTGATAAACTTTTGCTCCACATCTTTGATCACGTGTCTTCATAATCCCGTGTCACACAACATCTCTCAGCTCTTCCTTTGGATTCTACTATTGCTTTGGGATATGGTCCCTTTCCTTTCTTATTAGGCCCCGTATATCTGTGGCCTAGTTTTCTGGTTACTTAAGGCTATGTTATGGGCCTAAGTACCAGGAGAAAAGATGGGGGGGAAATCCTGGTGGGAGTTCACATCTTGTTAAGGAAAAGACTCTGCATTGTCTTAAAAAAAAACGGAGGAATGTGTCATTAAGGAATCTGAGGACTCATGATTTGGGGCATCATCAACTCCATCCCATGTATCATGGTCCCATTTCCAACCAGGGCTCTGGCTTTGGCATAGAAAATATGCACTGTTTAAGAGTTTAACCTTTGAAGCTCTGCTACTCTTAATATTAAGTCCTACTCTTGGTCCTCGGCATTCTCTGCCTTCCTACTGCAGGAATTAAGAGCCTCTTTCAATGCTACCAAATAGGCCTCTGGCTTTCATTCTTAGCTTTTAATGGCAAATTATCTTTTCCTTATCTTTTTCTAGAGCATCAGTGGAACTTTGCAATTGTCACTCTTAACAGCACAGATTTTCACATCTGCATATGGAAGACCTTTCAATGGAGTAATAGTTGCAAAAATATCATTTTGGGTTTGTTGGGTTCAGACAATAGGAGTTTTAATGGAATCTCCCAAAGTTTGAAGAGAAATGAGAAAACAGACTATTTTTAGTAGGTTGTGTATAAGTGAGCAATAAAGGCCGAATGATGGTCTCAGCATTATTTGAAAGCAGTAGTTCTCAACTGGGAGCAAATGTGCCCTGGGGGATATTTGGCAATGTCTGGAAACGTTTTTGATTGTGAAGACCGGGGAGGAGCCAGGAGTACTGGCATCTACTGGGTGGAGGCCAGGGATGCTGCTAAACATCTAACAAATACAGGAGAAACTGCTTCCCCACCACTCTCCCTTCCCCCCACCTCACCTCGAAAAAGTAGTATGCTTTCCAAATGTCAACAATTCCAGTTGAGAAAGCAACAAAGCAACTGACTTAAAAGTTATTACCTTCAGAGGTGCCTGGGTGGCTCAGTCGGTTAAGCATCCGACTTCAGCTCAGGTCACGATCTCATGGTTCGTGAGTTTGAGCCCCATGTTGCGCTCTGTGCTGTCCTGACAGCTCAGAGCCTGGAGCCTGCTTCAAATTCTGTGTCTCCCTCTGCTTCTGCCCCTCCTCGGCTCACACTCTGTCTCTGTCTCTCTCAAAAATAAACAAACATTAAAAATTTTTTTTTAAGTTATTACCTTCTAAGAGGAAGCCCCTAATATCTAAAAAGTGTTTCGACTCTTGAGCCTGTCTTCCCAGGACTTGATGTTAAAGAAATTTAGATCATAGTGTATGCTTCTCTAATTCCAGTTCATTGTATACAGTACTTGACAGTGTTCGTAAGGCATAGGATTATTTAATTTGCAGGTGATCCCCTTTACTGAAAAACAAATGCTTAGTTTGAATATAAAGTCTCGATTTTTACTCATAGACTTCTCTATCGTTTGCCATTCCCAGTCCAAGTTCTCCCTGAAATTGAGCTGAGATAAAGTGAGGCCAAGATCTCCGATTCATTACGAGAGATACTGTGTTCCATGGGACTGAAAAAATAAGAAATTCTGAGCCTCGGATGGCCCTCCGGAAACATGCACTCCGCGGCTCTTCTTAGGCTATCAGCCTGACCTACTGGTTTTGCGATTGCTGCTGCCACCCTCGAGGAGGAATGACTGCATGTCTCCGCACAAGGCCAACAGGTAACACGTCCCGGCAGATTCAGCCAGGCAGCCCTGGGTCCCACGTAAACTCCCCGCGAACAGCGCTCTTTGGAAGGTGGGCGGAGCGCGAGGGAAGGGGGGTCACAAACCTCCCCTGCGTATTGGACCCGCAGCCGGGCGGCCGAGACGAGTCCCGGTTGGAGGGGGCGGTCCCGGCAGCGGGCGCAGGCGCTGGCTAGCGCACTCACCCCGGCCCCACCGCCCAGCCCTCCGCCGCCGCCCGCCCTCTGAGGGGCGGAGGAGGGCGCGCGAGCCGCGACTGCCAGGACCCGCCCCTTCGCCTTCCAGAGCGGGCGGGCGGCGCGGGGAGGCGGGGCCCCGGCTGCCGGCTCTGTCTGCGCCTCGCTGGCCTCGGAGCTGGCAGACGCTCGGGGGAACATGGCGGCGGCGGAGCTGGCTGTCCCGTCGCTCCCCAACAGCGGCGGCGCGGGGGCGCCGTCGGGCACGGTCCCCGTGCTCTTCTGCTTCTCGGTCTTCGCGCGGCCCTCGTCCGTGCCGCACGGCGCGGGCTACGAGCTGCTCATCCAGAAGTTCCTCAGCCTGTACGGCGACCAGATAGACATGCACCGCAAATTCGTAGTGCAGCTCTTCGCCGAAGAGTGGGGCCAGTACGTGGACCTGCCCAAGGGCTTCGCGGTGAGCGAGCGCTGCAAGGTGCGCCTCGTGCCGCTGCAGATCCAGGTGGGTCCCGCCGGAGGGCCGCGCGCCCAGCAGCTGCTCGCGGTCCCCGCGCGTCCCTGTCTCCGCCTCCACCGCGCTCCTCAGGTGCCCCGCGCCGCCCTGGCGCCGGGCCCCGCGCTCCTTGCCGGCTTGGAAGGGCTGTGCGGCTATCGCAATCCTCGGGGACGGCCCCGAGAATGGGCCGGTCGGGAGGTGACGGTCAGCAGCTGTCCGCCCCCGAGGCGGGGGCGGGGGCTTCCCAGCGGGTCGCGGCGCGCGCGAACGCCCCCACGTGTGTGGTCCTCGACCGCCCGCATCCGCTTTGTGTGCCTGGAGCAAGTCCAGCCGCCTGCGTAACCGAAGGGCTGTGCGGTACTAGCTGTCATTTTATTTGGGGTGATGCCGAATGGGGTAAAGAGTTGATGCGGAGTATTGGCCTTAGGGTTTGTTACCCGGAGTTGTGTTTACCACTTGCGGCAACACAAACTTCAGGAGTACAGCTCTTTCCCCCTCCTCTCCCCAGCTTTCAGTTTCTTGAGCTTAAGCTTCCCATAACCTTAAGTGAAATAATCATTTGCGTAGCCTCTTTTTGGTAACTGGCTATAGAATCTGTTGGTTATATATGCGTCGCCTACGTTGAAAAAGTCATTTGACTCTAGGACTGTAATACCTTGTTAATTACCCAACTTTTGCTAGACCACGATTTTCTGGCTGAGAAAGTTGTTGCACCTGAGGATTATTTTATAGCTTTTAATTTTTTTTTAAGCGGTGGCCTAATACTCTGCGGGTCGGCCTCCTGTCTTTTTTAGGCTCAGAGGATTCACTGGAGGATTTTAGATACTACACTGTCCACATTTTCTTCTTTAGTTGAGAAACTGATAAGCTATTTCTTCCGAAGACCAAACTGAAATGTGGGATTCAGGCTTAGAAGGCGTTTTAATATGAAAATGTCATATTCTTAAGATTATTCTCTAGATTTTTTATTTTCCAGCTGTATTCAGCTGCAGAATTGGTCTTGTTTCCTATCACACCAGCACCCATGCCAGAAGCTTCCAGAGGAGGTATTTTTTACCTGGATAAATTCCTTAGGTTCAGAGGACAAAGGCAATGGGATTCTACTGTCCATTCCTGGAGATCCTAAAGGGATGTCTCTGATCCCCCAGAATTTCCCCTGCTGTCCATACGGGAAATTGTGGTTTGTAGGTGTTTATACTCCTCCCCCGTTTTTATGTCTTCAAGAGTTTTTGTGGCTGACACCTCTTTGCAACCTTCCTTGTCAGTGTATTTAGATAATTGCTGCCAAAATACTCAAGAAGCTGGATGTGCCTTTGACAAATCCATTAATAAAGACCGGAATCCAAATACTAATTGAGGAGATCTGGAGCTATCCTGAGGATGCAGACTTCTTTGTGATGCATTTCCTGTAGTGGTTGGGAGGGAGGGAGGGTGGGCTGTTCCCTGATAAGATGTCATGCCAAATCAGGGACTCCCCACCCCACATCTGGAAGTCTTTCTTTCCCCCCCCCAAGAGATTTTTTTATTTTGAAAAATTCAAGGCTCAGGTTTGCCAACTCTTTAATTAAACATGCGTGTACCTGAAACATCCTGTACATTCTCAAAAGGCATTATATAATTCAGGTCACTTGTGGCTTTTGAAATATTTTGCGTGGTACAGGAGATAACATAATTTTTTTTGGTGATGATGTTTAAAATAAAAATTTTAATAATAGCAGTACTCTGTTCCATCTTTTTAAAAATGTTATTTATACCTCACTAAATAGTCCAAGAATTCCTAAGCCTCTGTTATATAATACTTTATATATTTCAAAGTTGTAAAAAATATTTTTCTTTTATATTATCTCATTTTAGTAATCATACTACTTCAACTTGGTCTGCTGGGTCCCTCCCCAGCTTAAAAATAATGCGGAAGTACACACACCTTATATATATCCATTAACCTATTCCGAGGCCTGTTTTTATGTCTATGAGAAGATACACACACACACACACACACACACACACACGTGTATTTATGTCTGTGTATGCTCAGAAGTGAAGGGAAAGATATTTCTTTTCATGAATGTTTAATTATATGTTTTTGGAACCTAGCTGTATAATTCTAAAAACATGGACATTTTGTAGCTAAATGAGACCACAGAGTTCATGACACAAACATTTGAGTGGCACCGTTAAGTGCCTGGCACAATGAAAGCAAACATGGGTAAGACCCAATTCTTGTTCCTTACCTGATACCTTAACTCTCACTTTGCAAAAGAGCAGGACAGATGGGAAATTCCCCAAGACTCCAAGGTAATGGTGGGCTGGGAAGAGCCTTCCTTATAGCTGACTATAGCATTCATCTTTTCGTGCTTAATGAAAACATCAGCAGCATAGGAAACCAGGCCACAAACTTGAGCTTGTAATATCGTTTGTTTTCCTGGTGTTCACTGTTCTTTGTTATCGATGCCTGTCACTTAGGAAGACTCAAGATGGCCCATTATCGGGGCCTTGCTACTGGGCATGGCAGGCAGGCCCCTTCTCCCAGAGGCAAGGGACAGAGAGCATAAGTTTGGCCACATGTAATGTGGTCCACTGCTTAAATAATGGAACTTGTTATTTTCCTGAACATAGACCTTAGAGCCTCTAGAGCCCTGGCTCACGTACTGTATATTCTAGAATATATTCTTAATTTACATAGGGGTGTGACTTTGCTTTCATGCTTGTCCGACTGCTACTGCTCATGACCTTGCAAAACACCGTGGTCGCTTGTGCCATACTGTCTGCACCCTGGTTGGTTACGCGGTCTGTGGGGACTGATCTTTGAGACTCCCGTTGCCAGTGTTGGACTTTGGAGTGTCTTCGTCTCTGAAATGTTCTGTCAAAGTGACCGAGTGTCCACTGACAGCTCAGGTAGCTGAAGACAGCTCGTGTTTCAAGCGTGGTTTATGTGTCTTCTGCTTTGTCAGAATGCTTGAAGTCTGAGGGATTTTGAGACACAGAGGAAGAAATATCAATGAGAGGATTGTACGGTGGGAATTTAGGTCATTTTTATCACTTACAGGTTTCAATTTTTCGAAAGGTGTTTCCCAGATTCTAACTAACGGAAACGTTCAACCCTGGAAATGCCTGTAAATTTGATATAATACCACCAGCACTTTATTTTCCAGCTTGTCACCAGGGAAGGCAGAGCCCAAAGGAAGAGAAGAAGAAGGACATTTTAAGGAGGATGCCAGTGAGAGTATTTTGCCTCTGTACCTAGGAGGGAGGCCTTGGCACCTATGTGTGGGCAGAAGATAAGGGCTTCCCTGGGAAGGTTACCTTGACCTTCCCTGAGATGGTTAATTGGTAGGGGATTTGGCTCCAGCTTTCACTTTCTTGGAGGTTTATTACTACTATTACTATTTTTAACAGGGGGCATGGACATTTTCTAGCTAGAAGAGACCCCAGGGTTCTTGGTGGGAAGGGAGAGAGGGCAGGGTTTAGAATGAAGAGAGAAATGAATCTGTACCCCCTTGGGCTTGGTGATTTTTAATTACAAAACCTTTACTGTGGGAGCATGGAGGAGGAGCAGATAGATAATAATGCTGAGATAATAATGCTGAGAAACAGAGTAGAGGAGCAGGCCTGACAAGGCCTGACAGATCTCTGGGAGGTGAGCCGTGTCAGGGCACCGAGAGGAAACAGCTAGATCTTGAGGGTGTGGTTTGCCTCAACCCGTAGGTTTCATGGGGTTGGGTGTGTGTCACTTTCAAAAAATTTAACATTTAACACTTTGGATTACCGCCTGAAGCATTGTATGCTTTTTGCCCCTTGTGGAGGCTACCTGTAAATACGTTGTGTTTCAGAGTGGGACCTATGAATTTTTGATGGATTACATGCGGCTCGTTGAATCCTTGACGCAGCTCTCTGATGGAAATGCCCTTTGGTTGCTTTGTTAAGAAACTGCCGTTTGAAAACGTTAATGATTTGTCTCATTTCATGTAATTGAATTTAGTGAAATTGAGGTTTGGTCTCAGATTCCGACACCCACAGCTCTGCAGTGTAAGGAGCCTGGAACCCCAGGAGAATCCCATCGTCAAAATCTGTTTTAAGGGACTCAGTCCTGGAGCACGGCCTTGCTGTTACTGTGGTAATCACATTTGCTTAGAAACACTTCTCAGTGAAATAATGATACCCTGTACCCTTTTGGTCTTTCTCCCAAGCACATCATGCCTATCTTGTGACTATAATAGACTACCACGATTTTGAACACATCACATTTACAATTCCAAACTTTTTTGAGAGAGTAGGTGAGGGAGGCAGAGAGAGAGAGAGAGAGAGAGAGAGAGAGACTGACGCAGGTTCCTTCCTTAGCAAAGAGCCTGATGTGGAGCTCAGTCCCACGACCCTGGGATCATTACCTGAGCCGAAAGCAAGAGTCAGATGCTCAACTGACTAAGCCACCAAGGTGCCCCTACAATTCCAAACTTTAGTCATTCCTAAAGATACAGTTTACACACTGTAGTAGTTGGCCCTGGAAGGGTGCTGTAACAAAGTGCTGTGAACTGAGTGGCTTACACAACAGAAATCTGTTTCCGCACAGTCCTGGAGGCTAGTGATCAGCGTTGACTCCTTCTGAGGGCTGTGAGGGAAAATCTTTTCCACGCTTCTTTCCTGGCTCTTGGTGGTTTGCTGGCAATTTTTGGCATTGCTTGGCTTATAGACCTATTACCTTAATCTCTGCCTTCAATTGCACAAGGCCGCCTTTGTCCAAATTCCCCTCCCCCCCCTTTTTTTAATGTTTTATTTATTTTTGAGAGAGACAGAGCATGAGTGGGGGAGGAGCAGAGAGAGAGGGAAACACAGAATCTAAAGCCGGCCCCAGGCTGTGAGCTGTCAGCCCAGAGCCCAGTGGGGGGCTCGAACCCAAAAACTGTGAGATCATGACCTGAGCTGAAGTAGGACACTTAACCCACTGAGCCACCCAGGCACCCTCCCCCACCTTTAAAAAACTTTTTCTTTAGTATTCATTTTGAGAGAGAGAGAGAGAGAGAGAGAGAGAGAGAGAGAGAGAGAGAATGCAAGCAGGGGAGGGACACAAAGAGAGGGAGACAGCACCTGAAGCAAGTTCCAGGCTCTGAGCTGAAAGCAAGAGCCCATGTGGGGCTCAAACTCATGAATAGTGAGATCATGACCTGAGCTGAATGAAGTCAGATGCTTAACCAAGTGAGCCATCCATGCGTCCCATCAAATTTCCCCTTTTTATAAGGATGCTAGTCATGTTGGATTAGGCACTCATCCTTCTCCGGTATGACCTCATCCTGACTAGTTAGATTTTCAACGGTTCTCTGTCCAAATAAGGACACTTTTTGAGGTACTGGGGGGTTAGGAATTCAACATATGAGTTTGGGGGGACACATGTGTTATATGTTGAACATATAACACCCTGTATTACTTTTATGGAAGAACAGAACTGGTGCATAGAGCATCCCTAAGCAAGCCCGGCCTGCCTGTAGGTGCCTGTCCTGAGTAACCTGGGGCACTTAGCATGGGACGTACAGGTTCCCTGCAGATGTATAGCCATTGTGAGAAAATGGTCAGGACACATGTAGTAATCAAGAGGGGAAAATACTGTCATGATAATGGTAATAATGTACTTGGGGATGAAAAGTTTTGTGACTATGAGATCTAAGGTCAAGTATCAGCTATGACAGTTCTTAACAAAGTGGGCCCTCCCAAAAAATAAAGTTCCAATTTATATTGGAACACTTTTTTGAGGAAGCTGTTGACTCCAGTAAATTTTTTTGTATTTAAATGTTTATTGAAATATGTATTATCTGCACGTGTATATGTAGGGATGTTTGTAAATATATAGATATATGAAGGTGTGTATACACACACATATTTTTATATGTGAGTTTTTCAAGCTTCTTGAATATGCATTGATTTGTAATTGTATTTTACTTGTGATGGCATTTGGTCAAGTCCACTTTTAATTTGCTCTTCTGCAAATTATCTTCCACGATCCATTCCTGGATTCTAAATATTTAGTTGTCATGTCTTCCTAGGCCCCCATGGAAGTTTCTCAGACTTGTACTGTTTTTTATATCATTGACAATTTTGAGGCATTTTGGTAGAATGTACCTGAGTTTTGGTTTGGTTTATCTGATGTCTTTCTAATGCTTAGAATGGGGTTTTGGGATTTTGGGAGCCAGATCATGAAGGTTGTTCTCATTACATTTTATCATATATACTACCAATATGGCATGACAGATGTCTTTTCCACTGTGAAGTCACCATACTCCCTCTATATTCTACTTTGAGAAAGCAAATTACTTAGCGTAGGCCATGTCCTAGCAGGTGTCAGGAGTTAAAGTCTGGCTTATTGAGAGGAGGCTTTTTGGGCATTTTTGATTAACTAAATTATAATCAGTCATCGCTGCATAATAATGTGCCTGGCTGATTATCTCTGTGCTTTCTCTCTGTGTTGCTGAAGGCCCATAGGTAAGTTCCTATACTACAAGGATTTTGCAAGGTGGTGAAGATTTTATGGCTGCATTTTCTGACGTCCCCAGTCTGTGACTACTATGACATATATCTGTTGTGGTTCCTTACCTGGAACAGGATACCTCACAATCTGAAATGAGGTATAGGGAAGCCCCAGGTAACAGAAACCCCAGGAGACCACAACTCTCAATATTTAGGATTTCTGGGTAGGTAAGGTTTTATTCCTTTAAATATCTCAATATTGAATATTTTGACCATTTTAATATTGTGGTCCTGAGGTATTATGTAATTTCACATTTTCTGAGTGAGCCTGCTATAAAATGATCTTGTCCCAGTTTATAAGTTATATACATACTGTTACGCCTCCACTAGAAGTCTAGAGTGTGGAACTAGTTGAGTTTTGATCTGCTTTTATTATATTTTGAATCTTTTCTCTGTCACCTATCATTTCTTGCTGATACCAGTTTGCCTGTCTCCCGCACTTTCCTTTCTAATTTGCTGTTTATAACCTTCGGCAAATTTAGAGTCTGCACAACTCACCGTGTTAGGAATGTATACAGAGTGCAGCCATTATCTGAGATGGGATCTGTGTGCTGGAGATTGAGCAGGTATGAGCTCTAAGGATGGTAGTGTGTGGCCATCCAGCACACTTCTGCCCCTCCCTGTTTATTTTGCCTGCTTAACTGTGCACAGCCGTGGAATGGCGAGAATGGCTGACTTGCGTCGCTATAATTTGAAACAGACCAGTCGTGGGCAAACTGCATTTCGTAGTGCACCCTAAACACATTATGGACGACTAGGGACCCACTTGGATTTTGAACCCTTTAAGCCAAAATTTAATTTTTGAGAATTTCAAGTGCATATTCATATATAGTGATTGGTTTTTAAAATTGTATCCTGAGTACTTCTGTATACATGATACTGCTTTGGAAAAGGACCAAAATGGAGGCATGACACCTGCCATAAAAAAATGAAGTAAGTGAACAGTTAAAGATAGAATATATAATTTAGGATGCTAGAATATTTGTTTTAATCAGGCTTTATTGGCAGAGTAGGAAAACTATACATAATGTTAGAACTACAGAGGGCATACCCATTCTGCCATGCCCTTGGTGTTGCACGTCTGTAGAGTTCACACCAAAGGAAGGTTGATGCCAGGGTTCCTCAGACCAGCACATAGATAATAAAGTACAAAGTCACTAGAACAGTTATACCACTAAGGATAAAAGATTCCTTTTAACGAATCACTTAATTCCTGTAGCAGTTGTTTCCTGAGAGTGTGCCCTGTGCACTGGCACGAAGGCAGGGTCTAGGGCCTGGCTGGTGGGGAAGCCACACCGTGTGATTGGGACACAGGTTTCTCTAGGAAATTATTAACAGCTATTATCCATGGGTGGTTTTATGGCAAAACAGGATAACTAGAGGGGAGACTTAAGCGGTGGCTAGTTAGAGGAGTGGTATGGGTTCATTCAAGACCAGGCTGCTTCCTTTGTATATATGCTCTCTGAACTTAGAGAAGGTAGGGAGAAAAGAAGCAGGGGCCTTGAATCCATGAGTGACATTAAATTCTTATATTCAACAGTGGTTTTTACTTTTTGGTAAATCCGTATTGGGCCCAAGTTGTAGCCCAAGTCCTTTACAGTAATTAATGTAAAGCTTCATAATATAATAGCTGCTTTTAACCTTAATTCATTAATTTCCTGATTGTGATAATATTTTTAAGAATGCAGATGTCATCTTTATGTCTGTCTATTTAACGGTGGTTATGTGTTTGGCATCATTTTATTGCATTTATTTTTTGAACTCTAAGAAGTTATTCCTGAGAACAGCACCTTAATATTTCTTTGTTTATGACAGCAGCAAGTCTGGAGTTTTTTGGGTTTTTTTCTTAAGTTTATTATTTTGGGGGGGAGGGGCAGAGAGAGGGGGAAGGCAGAGAATCCCAAGCAGACTCCTCACTCTCAGCGCTGAGCCCAACGTGGGGCTCAAGCTCATGAACCGAAAAGAAGAGATCATGAGTTTAGCACTTAACTGACTGAGCCACCCAGGAGCCCCATGGATTTCTGGTTTTTTAAATTTTATGTTCTGTAGTGTCTGCTACAGATGATTTTCAGTGTTCCTTTTCATACTTGTAAGCATTGCCAGCATCAAATTTAAGTTGTTTACTATCATAACGTTTTTTCCAATTATAAAAGCAGTACGTATTTGTATTATTTATTATTTATTTTACTTATTTAGTGTGTGTGAGAGAGGGTGGAGGAGGGGTAGAGGGAGGGGATGAAAGAGAGAATCTTAAGCAGGCTCCATGCCCAGTGCTGAGCCCACTCTAGGGGACCATCTCACAACTGTGACATCATGACCTGAGCTGTAATCAAGAATCTGATGCTTGAGCTGCTCAGGTGCCCCAGTGCATATTTTAAACTATCATTGGGAAGGATTTTTAAATAGCATTTGGAGAATATAAGAAAACCATAAAGAAAAAATATGACCAACACCCATTAAATAATGATAGAATATATAAGATTCTTGAATATTTATTTTAATCAGACTTTATCGGCAAAGTAGGAAAACCCTATACATAATGTTAAAGCTACAGAGGGCACACCCATTCTGCCACGACCTTGGTGTTGCACATGTATAGAGTTCACACCTAAGGAAGGTTGATGCCAGAATTCCTCAGACCAGCACATAGATAATAGAGTAGGAAGTCCCTAGAACAGTCATACCACTAAGGATAAAAGTGGTATTGACTCGTTAATACTCATATATTTGCCTCTCTGTGTTAATACTTTCACATATTTGCTTCTGCCTTCTAGTTGTATTTTTACATTATTGAAGTGTGCTCTCTTTTTAAAACTAACCCTAGGTTATGAGCATTTCTTTGTAGATGGCTCAAATTTTTTGAAAACTTATTTGCATATGTTATTTTGGTTGTCTAAAAAATGTTTTATCATGTGAATGTGTTAAAATTTGTGTAGTCATTTCTGTATTGTTGGTCCTTGGTTTATTTCTAATTTTCACTATTGAAAGCAATTCAGTGAACATCTTTCTGGATAATTTTTTTTAACGTAGTTCAAATCATTTCCTTTAAGTAATAGTTGTAGAAATTGACTTACTAGGTCAAACAGTAGGAACACTTTTCTCCTTTATTGACCTCCACTGAAAATAAATGTCGTTGTATAATGAATGCTAAATCATTCTTTTTTCTTGTTTTTCTCAGCTCACCACCCTGGGAAATCTTACACCTTCAAGCACTGTGTTTTTCTGCTGTGATATGCAGGAACGATTCAGACCAGCCATCAAATATTTTGGGGACATTATTAGTGTGGGACAAAGATTGGTATGTTTGCTTGTTTATTTTTTCCAGTTTGCAGAAGCATGATAGACATTTATATATGTACACATAGTGTATTGCTAATTATCTTTGTTTGTTTTTTCCAGTTACAAGGGGCCCGGATGTTAGGAATTCCAGTTATTGTAACAGAACAGTACCCTAAAGGTCTTGGAAGCACTGTTCAAGAAATTGATTTAACAGGTGTAAAATTGGTACTTCCCAAGACCAAGTTTTCAATGGTGTTACCAGAAGTAGAGGCAGCATTAGCCGAAATTCCTGGAGTCAGGAGTGTTGTTTTATTTGGAGTAGAAGTAAGTACCGGTTGTTATGTTTTGGGTACAATATCATTTGTAAAAAAACTTGCTATGTCCACAGTGCAGTTTTGTATAGAGACTAGGTGGTAGGTGGTGTAATGATGAGAAATAGCCATCGTTTATTAAGTGTGGACTGTGTGCATGACAGTGATCTGCATCTGTTAGTTGATTAAACGCTCCCCAGTGACTTTCTGAGCCAATTAAGCACTTTTAGTCTCCCTCTGTTATAGATGAAGAAACTAAAATAGAGATGTTGTACAACTCGCCCAGGGTTGTACAGCTGGTTATGGGGTGGAGTTGAATTTGAATGTGGGTTGATTGATTCTTGCGCCTTTACTTTTAGGTACTTTTGGAGCACATTTTCATTAAAGGCATTATTTTTATTTATGTGTTGTAGGATTTCACCGTGATCGTGTTTTTGCCGTAGAAAAACCTTAGAAGTCATGTATTTCATTGTCCTTCACGCTTGATCCCTTACCTACCTTTTTAGAGGAACAGAATACCCATGGATTCCTAATGCTGATTAAAATGATTTTTTGATCTTGTTTTGGATATGTATAAACAGAATACATGTATTTATTCATAGTATTTAAACAACTATTGAATTAAATTTAAAAATTATGAAAACTACGAAAACATTGTCGTCCAAATAGTCTTACTTTAATACACCTATGATGTGTTGATGGTAGGATTTATACAGTAGGTTTCAAGATGTAGCCTAGGGTTTAGCTATATATTAAATATTTCTGTATTTTGACTTCAGTGATGACAATACAGAGGAAGCTTGTTTGTATTAATGTCATGCCAAATACTGTTGCTGACTTTTTCACTTTTTTTGCTCATTCATCATAGTTCTACCTCATGCCTAATCAAAGTAATCTTTGAACAGTCCTCGAGTGCTAATTTTAATGAAATGTCAGTTGATTATTTTGCAAAGCTCACTTGTCATGTGCACACAAGGTTGGCATCCTGGTATTGCTGAAATGTGCTTTCACTGCTTATATAACCCAGGTATTGTTGGGACATGTTCTCACTCTGTATTCTCTGCTAATGAATTGTTACACGTTAGTACTTACAAAAATGGACTCTATGTAATACATCTGCTTATGCTGTATACTGGATATTTTTTGCCTTTGTCCCTTGTTATTTTTAACTTGGCCTACCTTTACTACTGGGTACCCAGTAACACCTTAGTTTTTCTACTTGTTTCTCAATATGCAGGACTGCTGACTCATTCTTTGTGTTAGGCACTCTATGTGAGTTCAGAAATAAACCCGACTGCGAGTGGCATCAAAATGGAATGGTAGTACTCAGTCGTATGAAGGTCATCCAGATGACAGATGAGAATCTTTTTAAAAAATTCTCACAGAGCTCTATGAATATGTTCAAGTTCCGAGTATGAAGAAACCTGATGTAATCCAACTCCTGACTTTACAACGTGGAAACCAAAGCCTGAGATGCTGTTTATTCTCAAAAACACCTAGCAAGTTAGAGGCAAATCTAGATGTAGGACAAGGTCGTGAGAGCTGGAGTGCTCTTTCTGCTTTATCATGGTGTCGCACATTTGTAAAATGCTTTACTGTATTTTTACGTATGATTTTTTTACACTCCTCCTAGACTCATGTGTGCATCCAGCAAACAGCTCTGGAACTAGTTGGCCGAGGTATTGAGGTTCATATTGTTGCGGATGCCACCTCATCGAGAAGCATGATGGACCGGATGTTTGCTCTTGAGGTAATTGTCCTTTAAAATAAATAATTGGTCAAAATTTTCCAAATTAATTTGAAGAGTAATGAATAGTTCCCAGCAATGAGAGATTTACCTCTTCAATTTGAGTTTAATCTGACCATATCAGACTCATGGACATCCAGGGTCTTGACTGTGTGAGGTGTTGCCACCATACTCTGTTTTAGATCTTCTGTGTCCTGAGATCTGCAGCTCTAGTGATACCAAAAGCTCTTGCACATTTTTCATCTTAACTTTGTTATAGTTTGATGTTTGATTCTAAGAAGTATTCCAGTAAGCTTAGTCTGAACCATTTAGAGATTTGCAAGTCGAAAACAGCCCACCTTGGTTTAACCCACTCAAGTTGTAGCCCGAACCTGGGGCATGGTGGGCCAAAGCCTGATTCAACTTATATTAAGCTTCCTCACTTGTGAATATCTGGGACGAGGAAGTCTGTCACTGCCTGTGGACACCACTCACACACATTCTTTCTTGGTTGTCTGCACCAGAGTGTCAGGATGGGCCATAGTCAGGGAATCAGTGATGTTTTATCACTGTTGCTTAACAGTAGTCTTCTGTAAGCATTTTCTTTTCCAAGACTGTCGAGAAGCAAGCTACCACATAATCCTTTGAAACATTCCCTCCATGTTGTGGATTGTTTTCTTTCCCTCTCATGTTTAATTCTAATTCTGCCATAATTTTAGAGTAACGTCCATGTGGATTGAGTTGGAAAGTTCTTTAACTGATTATTTCTATTGAGAACAGGAAATAATAGATTCTTTTTTTTTTTTTTTTTTTTTTTTTTGAGATCTTCCAGTGCTGTTCGGGCACAAGCTGGCCTTTGAACCACTTTCTCTGTTGTATTGCTAAATCATTTCTTTAGCTCAAAGTGTGCCCGAGGGTGGTGAGGTAGGGCAAGAGAGTCAGATGGAAGAAAGGAGAAAAGTCAGTGCAGAGAGCTGATGCAGAGGCATCTGGGGAATTGGCAACAGTAGTTGTTTTAAGGCCCTTGGCCATCCCTTCTCTAGGAAGGCCGAGGTCCAGAACGTGGAATACTAAAAACATACAAAAAAAAAAAATCTTACTTCCTTGTAAATAAATTGCAAGGGCTTATGCCATTACATTCAAGTAAGTTTTTGAGACATGTGTTTATTATGGCATTTATTACAGAAAATTATGATTGTTGGCAGTTTTGTCTTCTCACAGGACTGAGAATAAAAACATTGTCAACATATTTACTCATTCTTTAAGAAGTAGTCTCATCTCAGTGATGAGGAGTCCAAACACTGGAGGGATACTCCTGGTTTGAATGTGGGTTCTGGCATTTTGTAAATCTGTGTCCAACGACACTTTAGCTAGTACACATGCCTCAGATTTCTTACTGGTGAAGTGGAAATAATAATAGCCACTACATGGCAGGATTTGGTGAGAATTAAATGAGATAATGTATTGTTGGTATTTAGTGTGGTGTCTGAGAACAGTAAACACTCACAGGTTAGCTGCTGCATTTATTTTTATTGTTATTATTTATAGTTGTCTCCATGAGGTTAGTCTTCTCTGAAACATAGAAGCTTTATACCAGTTTGTAAGACCCAGAAGGGACCATCTTGAGAAGTTCTTAGGAGGGAAGGAAAGAAACTGGTCTCGGTGGCTTTGGAAGAGGCAGTGCACTGCCTTGGGTTCCCATGGGGAGGTTGAAAAGTTAAACGAGAATCAGGTCAGGTGTTGTTGGAGGAGGCATGCCACATTTCAGACTTTTCTCTTAGTCTTAATTTTATATGAGAGGTGTTGTAGTTTATACCTGATTTATTGGGCGAAATGTTAAGTATCTTTCTTTTAACCTGTGACTTTGAAAGTTAAATAGCAATTGGGCCAGTGCCCCTTCTCTGTTCCTCTAAATTTTTTTAAATGTTTATTTATTATTAGAGAGAGAGAGACAGAGCACGAGCTGGGGAGAGGCAGAGAGGGAAACAGAATCTGAAGCAGGCTCCAGGCTCTGAGCTGTCAGCACAGAGCCTGGTGTGGGGTTTGAAGTCACAAACTCTGAGATTATGACCTGAGCCCAAGTCGAACGCTTGGAAGCTACTTAACCGACTCAGCCACCCAGGCGCTCCTCTCTGTGCCTTTAGAACACAACTACTTAAGGAATATCTGAGATTCCCCACATTGCCCGTTGAGATTATTATACTAAGACGATTTATAGTTACTTTTATTGAAACTTATGTGCCAGGGTTTGTGGTGTGTGGGTTTTTCAACAAAATATTTTGAGCACCGTCCATCTGTGAGGCATTGTTTCTTTCAACTAATAATTGTAGAGTAAATGCACAATAAAATAGAAGAAAACCCTCTCTGGAACTAGATACCTTGTACTCGTGGAGGGTTGTTGGCATTGGTTGGAGATGTTCTGGGTTTAGTCTTTGTTTCCCCCTTTGCCCTCTGCCCTCTGTCATGGCCTTGTGCCCTTGCATTTTGAGGTGTGTGGATCAGAGTAATTTTCTTTTCCTGAGGCCTCTTTGGACTGGTTTTGCAAAGCGTAGAGGATGAACTTCAGATGCCTATTAAGCCATATATCTGTGTGCATTAAAGATGTGCAGTTTTAATTGCCCCTTATTAATCCAGACAAGAAAGAGAGTTTGGGACGGGCCCTGTAGGTGTTTTCCCAGCTCACGCTAGTGTGCACGAACCTGCCTGTGTCTGCACCAGTTGCTGCTTTTCTCTGTCTGCTCAGGCACCTTTCAGCTGGGGCTGGCAGGCACCGTGGGAAGGCCTAGGACTCTGTTCTAACGGCTTTGCACATTGCCAAGCCATGCCTCCACTGACACAGGCTCTTGGCTTCATTATTTTTGAATCCAGTCACTACTGGCCATATCTCCATCTTGGAGCTCAGGAATACTGTGGAGGTTTCAGTTGACTAATACGTGCTTCTGTGCCTTGAGCATTCCAGCCCACTCCTGCCTTGGTGACCCGACTCCGCATCACAGAGGATCGTTGGCCTACAGTCAGCCAGATCACGGTCAGCAGAGCACTAGGGAAAGCTGCTTTCTTCAGGAGTCATCTGATTTCTTCCTCCGATCTGGGAACAAACAGTTCTCTGTCCTTCCTGCGTCACTTAGGAACTAGAAAGATAAGCAAGGACTGACCTCTGTCAGCGCCTTTGAGTGTAAAGCACTTTCACAGACACTGAAAGTGTGTAATTGGGATTCAGAGCAAATCACTGAAAGTCCACTGATTCAGCCTTGGGCAGTGAGGAAGGCTGAGCAGGGCTGCCAGCTGGTGAGAGAGGGAGCTGCGCTGTGTCTAATCTCCTATATGTCCCCTGCCCTTCTCTCGGCAGCAACCATGCCGTCCTGGAGATTTCTTAGGGTTTTGATATGGTAGTCAGAAGTTGACTAAAAGGCAAGGAAGAGGAAATTAGTTTCCAGAAGTCTTTAAGAAATTTAGAGATAGCTTACCTTTGTTACTTGTCCCAACATAAGGAGTACTAGCGTAATAGGCTTGCTGTCTTTCCTCCTTCTTTCCTGTGTAACAGCTGTTTGTTCATTTCCGTAGCGTTCTGGTCAGCTGCTCTGCGTGCCCTTCCGCACTGGCTGTGGAGTCCAAGCTTGCTTTCTGGGGAGTAGGCTATGACTTCTACTCCCTGCTGCATCCTTGGGGGTAAAGAGGAAGGGTTTGCTCTGCCCGTGGGAAAATCGGGCAGGTGCATCTGTAGTCATCTGAAGGATTAACTTTCACTCTGCAAGGATGTCCTGGCTATTCATGGGACTCCTTCTTTATGAGGAGGTGACTGATCTGGGTCTTTTCTTCTGAGCTGCCTAGGAATTATTTCTAACCACCTGTCTTCTGTGGTTGTTTTAGAGGATGTTTTTTGGGATAGCAGTTGGCCAGTTTTTTCCCTATGGTTTCTGATAAAAGAGACATGCAGACAATACATCTCTACTCTAGAATTCTCTTCCTTCTCCACCCCTCTCTCTTGTTCTTGACTTTTTCTTCTTTCCCTCCTTCCCTCCTTGAGATTTCTATCCTTGGTTTGACGTTTGTTGACCTGTCAGTGAAACATTAGACGGCCTTAAATTTTATACTCTTGTTGAGTAATTCTGAAGTTTATGATGGTTGCAGAGGTGGTCGTTCTGTTTTCATCATCGCAGGGGCACATTCTTACACCTCGCTTGGAGGTCTTCTTCTTGTTTTTTTTTTCTAACTTTTCTTTTTAATGTTTCTGTAGTTTTGAGAGAGAGCGAGAGACAAGATTGTAAGTGGGAGAGGGGCAGAGAGAGAGGGAGACACAGAATCCAAAGCAGGCTCCAGGCTCTGAGCTGTCAGCACAGAACCCAACTCGGGGCTTGAACTCAGGAACCATGAGATCATGACCTGAGCCGAAGTTGGACGTCTAACCAACTGAGCCAGCCAGTCGCCCTTGGTTGAAGGTCTTCTACTACCAGTTATTTCCTACTTACAGGAAGGATACACATGCTGTATGTCCAATGTTTGGAGACAGAGAAAAGAAAGTAAAAATCATTGTTGTACATTCATAGTCTTTATTTCCTTTCTCTCCCTGGCACATATAAATCGTAATGTTAGCAATGTGTTTTCTTCTGCTTGTTTCCTATCTGTATCACTAATATAGTGAATCATCCCGATGGGTTTGTGGTATGTCTCCATCAGTGAATTTGATGGTATGGCTAAGGACCATGGCTTTACTCGAGGACACTAATTACTGTGTCCTCCCGTTGCTTTTGCTTCTGTAATACAGTGTTCATTGTCACTATAGTTCTTGATTTGTCCTTATCTTTTTTTTTTTTCTTTTTTAAAGCGTCTTGCTCGAACTGGGATCATAGTGACAACGAGTGAGGCTGTTCTCCTACAGCTGGTGGCAGATAAAGACCATCCAAAATTCAAGGAAATTCAGAATTTAATTAAGGCAAGCGCCCCAGAGTCAGGCCTGCTTTCCAAAGTATAAGGACGTTTGAAGGACTGATCTCCTCCCCCGCATCAGGTGACAGGACTGTAAGCCCAGACAAGCTCTTGTCTCTACTAGAATTAAAACGTTCAAGTCAAAAATTGGCTCTTTTTTTGCGCCTCTTAGTAAAACCTAACCAGTTAGACCACTCGGGTACCAGCATTTACTTAAAAATGTCGAAAGCTTCAGGTGCTGCTTTCTTCTTCTTTTTTTTTTTTTTTGTTTGATGTGCTTTTATTTATTAAAAATTATAATGGAGGTGCCTGTTTTGTCTGTACTGTATCCACTGATCATTATTTTGTACAGTGAATACTCTTGTGACGTTTTCTTAAATTGTGCACTGTAAAGAAACAAATATGCTGATCGTGGTTTGACTTTGGACTTTTGTAGTACTGTTAAAGATGTATGTTGTAGTATGGATTCTGTGCTTTTACTTTACAGGTTGATTTAAATAAGATTATTAGGTGAGAACTTAAAACAGGCCTGTGGATCATGTTACCCCTTTCCCTCATGATGCAGTCATCTTACTTGAGTGAGTTGCATTGATCTAACCAGACAAAATTATATAGAATAATTATATATCCTTGATTATGCGAATTTTCTTGTTCTAGTCACTGTCACTAATTCTCTGTTAATGTTCTTTTTTTACTGGGATCTTTTAGCTAGAAAGACTCATTGGGCCGTTTAATTTTGTAAACGGAATGATTTTCAATGTTAATATGATCAATGGCGAGCTGTGGAGCTGACTTTGGCTGAATGTGTCTACAACAATCTTGAATACATATTCTCATGTGCACAAGATTTAGCAAAGAGTTAAAGCCTGGGTAAAATCGAGTTTTTGAATGTCCATATTCTTGTTTGATATTTTCTCTCCCTACCGTCCAAATATTACACTTAATGCAAAGGCTTGAGTAATGATTTGGTAGTATTAATTTTGTAGTCATTGCTACCCTTCAATAAATTTATTTTCATTAAAAACTTATTAGAGGGTTTTAAAACTTTTTTTAATATTATGTGAAATATGAAACATTGCTGTCTTTTATATTAAAGTAATTAAAGAAAATGTATTATGTGAATGAAATTATTTTGTCCCCCACAATATAGCTCTATGAGTGTTATGCCAGGAATTCTAATATTTATTTAAAGGCATAAAACTTTTGATGTTTAAAATCTGTCAACCAAAGGGAATTTTCAAAGGAAAATCTGTGGCCGGTGGGGCAAATGGCTTTTACTGAAGGGCCTTGTCATTATTTAAGAGCAGTAGAAATGCTTATTTCTTTTTCACTGGGAACAAATAGCAGCCAGTAGTCTCCTTGTGGGTGTGGTTGAGTATTTTTTTTTCCCCAGCAAACTTGGGTGTCAGAAAAGAAGAATCAAAGATTTCTGCACATTCTAAAATAGTTTTTAGGAACTTCAATGTAGTGCTTTTCAAACTTTAAGAAGAATGCAATTCACCTGGGGAGCTTGTTAAAATGCTCACTCTGGTTCAGTGGGTGTGGGGTATGGCCTGATGTTTTGCATCTATTTTGCAAGTAAAACCCCAGTTTCCACCAGTGCTGCTCAGAAGGGATCACATTTTGTGCAGCAAGGATTTAATTAACAACACCTGTTTCCTGCTGCCCCTGCACCCAGATCCTTTGTTTGTCACGAAATACCACCGCAGTGAAGCCTTGGCAGAGCTGAAACTAATTCCCTGATCCCCAAGTTAGTTTCCTATGGCTACCTTAACAGATTACCACAAACGTAGTGGCTTAACACAACATAAACTTAATATTTTTACCGTTCTGTAGGTTAGAAGCCTGAAATGGGTGTCACTGGGCTAAAATCCTATCTTTCCCACTAGATTGACAGCTCTTTGAAAGCAGGACCTGTGCAGTTTCTGGACTCATTCTGGAAATATATTTTGAGAACCTGCTAAGTTCTAAACACCGTACTACGTGCTGGGGAAAAAAGATGCCGGTGGGAAATTTCTGGTCCGATACAAAATCAGATGTATCATAGCCTCTCAGTAAATGTAAATTGAAATAGGTTATGTCAAAGGTTCAGGAACGTCAATACACCGAAGTTCAGAGTCATTGTGAATTCTGGCTTCTCCCTTCTTTCTTGCAGATCATCCAAAGCAAGGTGACGCCTTATTATTCTGGGAAAACTGAACTGATTTGAATACATTAGGCTTTGATTTTGGAAGTGCCTACAGTTTTGTAGGATAACAGTATTCTTTTAACTGCTGTAAATAATGAAGTTGAGAACATAGGCAGAAACATAGTTCAGTGTGTTGAACTGTAAGGGGGTCAGGAGAAGGATTAAGATGCTTCATTTATCCAAATGTAAAAACATCTGCAGAAGTTAAAAATTAAAAGTAATAAAAGTGATAACCTTCTCCAACCAGGAAAGTAAATACTCTGTTATATCAATTTAAATATCACATTTCTCTAGTTGGAATACTCTCCCTTTTTAAAAGTTGGTGTTTGGATAAGTTTGACTAGAGCTGGCTGAAACTATGAAGATTATGATCTCAAAGGTCCATTTTAGCTGTAAACTTCTAAAATGGTTTTATGTTAGAAATGCTGCTAGTCAGGCCCAGAGATAAGTGGCTTTTCTAAAGATGCATAGATGACTAAAGGTATAGTAGAATGGGTTTCTTTAACACATTGTCCTGTACTTCCTGACATTAGTGGTTCATGCTCTAAAGATGATCGGAAGGAAAGGGGAAAAACAATGAAAGGGATACATGTTACAGTCTATAAAACAGCACAGCCTTTTACGTAGCAAAGCTCATGCATGGGATGCTCCTGTGCGTACAGCTTTTCTGGTGCTGCAGTCTTTGTCTAGTGCTGCAGTCTTACGTCTCTCCAGGTGGCTTTCTCACTAATTTGGGAGGATGGCCGATAATATAAAAGTTATTTTCATTGTCAAATAACTACACCTCAATGTTTGCACATCATTAATGCTTCCTTAATCCTCCACGGAGCAGTATTGTCAACGTCTAACCTTTGATTAAGAAGAATTTAAAAGTCACTAGGCTACCATAATGAGAATATCAATTACTTAGAGGAGATGGAAATGGATTTTTTAAATAATTGAAATGGGCTTTTAGAATTGTTCCGCATTGCTTTTCTTTATCTTTTAGGTCTGAACACATAGCAGGAAAGTTTATTTTTAGAAGCGATTGAAATCCAAAATGGTGGTTAAGTAAAAATAACCTATTAATTCCTGTTCAATAGAGTATAATCTCAATTTGCGGGCTGTAGGAAATAAAGTTCTGGAATGGCCCCCAGAGTTCCCACTTTGGTGTGGGAACATGCACAGGCACCTTCTCCCAGGCAGGCAATTAAACACCCAAGGTCAGGATGGCATTAAAGGGTTTTGCTCAGGTGATTCAAGTTTCAAATCAGTGCATCTCTCTTTTTTTTTCATTTATTTAATGTTTATTTATTTTGAGAGAGAAGGATACAGAGCATGAGTGGGGAAGGGGCAGAGAGAGAGAGACACACAGAATCCGAAGCAGGCTCCAGGCTCTGAGCTGTCAGCACAGAGCCCAACTCGGGATTTGGGATCACAAACCGCGAGATCATGACCTGAGCCAAAGTAGGCCGCTTAACTGACTGAGCCACCCAGGTGCTGCAAATCAGTGCATCTCAACAGAGGGAGACTGGTTGTGTAGCTTGTATCTATTCAGAGGAGATCGTGAAAGGGACTGGGTTCTTCCTGACAAAAGACATCCTGAGTGAGAGGGATTCCCCCAGAGAGAGTCGACTGCTGACTTTGAAGATGGAGGGGATTGCGAGCCTCAAAATGCAGGTGGCTGGCAAGGGAACAGGGACTTAAGTTATGCAACCCAAAAGAGCGGAATCAGTAAACATGAGGACAGTTTGGAAGCAGATTCTCCTCCAGAAGCTCCAGAAAAGAATGAGGTCATGCTGACACCTTCGTTTCTGCCTTGAGAGATCCTGAGCAGGGAATGCAGCTTCGAGGTGCCCGCACGTCTGACCTACAGAATTGTGAGGTAGTAACGTTTCTCTTGTTTTAAGTCACTAAACTTGTGACAGTTGGGTTAGACAGCAATAGGAAACTAATATTCTTGATTTTATTTAGTTTTTTAAATTTGTAATCGTGTTTACACGAAGAAAAGGGAAGGAAATGAGCGGGATGTTATCAAGAGAATAAAATAATGTCTATTTTGTATTCCAGTTAGCTCCTATTAATTTGTTTCCAGAAAAGTGGGGCAGGAAGGAAAATTGTATGTCCTGTAGTCCATTATGTTAATACTGGATTTTTTCATTGTCCTTGTTGGCTTTTTGTATTTTTCAATGCACAAAATAGTCAACTTAGCGCACACCTGTCATATGAGGCTTCATTTCCTGATATAATTGTTGGTTGCACAGTATATTTTGCTACGGAACTCTAAAAGTCACTAGGCTTTAGATTTATTCATTGTTCTCGCAGCTGCTTCCTTGTTAAATTGTTCCTCCCTCTTCAGGCACTAAATGCAAGGAATAAAGGGGATGTGTCTCAGAACCTACAGTTAATACACAAGTACTCACTGTTGACGTACACTGAATACATGCGGCTCTGAATTGGGCTTCTGGAAAATGCATATTGTGCTTTCAGAATAGCCTCTTTGGCAGCCTCAACTGGAAGTGTGGAATGCTTTGTAAACTGCAAGTTGGAAAGGTGGGGTTTTCTTTTTTTTTCAAGAAACTAAGACCCTACAGAGAATGCATGATACCTGTGAAGCACAGCAGTGAAAATTGTTGGCTGCCCCCCAACTGTTAGTAGCTACTTGGTTGTATAGCTTGTGTGCCAATAAGTAAGTGCTTTATTGTTGTAGATGATTTGACAGAAGCAAGTATCTTAGGATGTCAGTATTGGATTTCATCAGTTTGTTCCTGCACATAGACAGTGTGGCTTCGATACAACATTGTGTGTGTATGTGTTTATCACCTACTGTTTTCAAATGTGGTGGGGGGGAAGGTTGGGGTTGTCAGTGAAGGGCACTGGCAGGAAAAAGAGAAGAATGGGGAGTTTGCTTACTAGAAAAGTAGCCCCTGGTTATGTAATGCATTGAGATGTCACACCTGGCTTCATTAATAACTGGCACGTGGAGCAAATTTCTCTTCTGCACAATGAAGAGATGGGACTGGACTCCATCATGAGTAAGGTTCATTATAGTTGTAAGATCTCTGCTGCAGATTTTGAAAGTGAATTAAATTGAACACGGTTTTGAGTGCCCATCCATCATTTTAGGAAATGTGCCAGGTACCAAAGTGCTTTTTATATCTATGAACTCAGTCCTCATAACCCTACGATATAACTAAAGAACTGAGTTAGTTAATAAGTAACTTGCTCAAGGCCATTGCAGTGGTTAAAAGTGGAGAGGTTGAGATTTTGATTGCAGATATGAACGTGGAATTTAGATGACTTTACGCTGTGTGCCCTCATGCTATCCTGCTCCATGCTAGGGAGACCAAGCCGTGATCACGCTTAAAACATGAGTGACAAATAGAAGTTATTTAGTCCCAGGTTTTTTCTTTTTATAGATAACCTTCTCTGCTGTCTGAGATTTGCTATAAATAGCTTGATTTTTGTTTTGAACATGTCACATTTTATTTTAAATATTTAATTTCTTTAGAGAGCTTCTTGAGGAACATAAAAATTTCACTAAATGTCAACCATCATGCTCTCTTTAAACTTCCCTTGAACGTTCATTAAATTGCTTTACATTTGCATTCAGAAATGCAGTTTTCTTCGCCAGATACTGTTTTATCGACTCCTCCAACCTTTGTGTTCACAACTTTCAGAGATTTAGATAGCTTTTCTCTGGTGAATACTCACTGACTCTGACAAATTTAATTTCTGTTTATTTAAATGACAAAATACACTTAGACCTGAGACTGAATCTGTCTCTTAAACGCTTGAATATTTTAAGTCTTGAAGGTCAGTGAAACAAATTCTTGAGAGATCTGAATGATTAGGATCAAAAATAGCGTAAGAACTTACTAGAATTATGAGTAATGGGAACACCCATACAGTATAGCCCTTGGGTGTTTTTGTTTACCATAGTGATCAATCTCAGTATTCTGAGGAGTTATAATCAAATCATTTGCTAAAATAACCTATAAATATGAGTTTTCAAGCTAAAATTATGGTCAGGCTTGGGGTTTGATGTTACTCAGAAGCTAAAGTGTCTGCAGAGGCACTGAAGTGTGGACTGGCTGGGAGTCTTGCATTCATTGGGTATACATTGAGCATTTATAGCAAGCAGTAAGCAAGTCTACTCTTTTTTTAATGTTATTTTTGGGAGAGAGAAATGGAGTGCGAGTGAGGTAGGGACAGAGAGAGAGGGAGACACAGAATCTGAAGCAGGCCCCAGACTCCAAGCTGTCAGCAGAGAGCCTGATGCGGGGCTCAAACACACAAACTGTGGGATCATGACCTGAGCCAAAGTTGGACACTTAACCGATTGAGCCACGCAGGCGCCCCAAGCAAGCCTGCTCTTTGTCCAAAAGGAATGGTTAGCCCCTCTCTCAAGATGACCAGGTGCATAAACAACACTGAGAAGTGGCCGGGGTAGAAGTGTTCAGGGCCTGAAAGACACAGCACCCATGGGAGCATGAGTCGCTGAAGAACAGACCATATCTGCCAACACATAGAGGGGGCGTGCTGCAGTGGGGGAAGGGCAGGGTGTGGCAGAGTTCTGGTAATTGCGCTGTAGTGGTCGTCAACAAGACTTTGTCCAAGATCTCTGGGTTCTCTCCTGCAGAAAATGGAGTTGGGGGAGATGACAAAAAGTATCTACCCCTTCATCTAGCCACTGGGTATTAGAATTGAGGCTTAGAGATTTTTCACATAACCAAGCAATGCACACATAGTATGGCTGACCGCCCTCAAGTGTTAAATGGATTCTTAGAAGGGAAAAATGAATCACTGTAATTGTTCAATCAAGGAAGCCCTTTGTAATTTCCAGAGAAATAGATCTTAGAAAATGCAAGCACTCTTAGAAATGTATGACCAAGAAATACTACCTCATTTTCTTTTTCTTTGGTAATCATAAAAGTATCCAATGATTGGGCATAGGGTGTTGTATTTAAAAAATGGTCCCCTTTGTGGAATGTCTGAACTAGCTTCGAGATATTTTAGAGTGACTGCATTGTTGGATTTGTTTTTTTTTTCCCAAGAACAAATGGATGAGGAGTGCCTGGGTGGCTCAGTCAATTAGGTGTCTGACACTTGACCCTAGCTCATGATCTTAGGGTTGGGTTTGTGAGTTTGAGCACTGGTCTGGCCCTGCCCTGAGCGAGCATGGAGACTGCTTGGGACTCCTCTCTCTCTCATTTTCTCTCTCTGCCCCTCCCCCCTCCTCCCACTCACTTGCTCGCTCTCTCTTTCTCTCAAAAATAAATTTAAAGAACAAATGGATAAGTTTATTGCGTGCTTTTTCGGAAACACATTTGATACATTTTTATATTAAATGGACAGGAACAGATTCTGTGAATACAGCAGCTTTGCTGAATGTTACCACACAGCTCCATTGGTCGGAACATCTCGAAGTAGGTTGAGCATACTCTCTTTCCTCTTGACTACTGCTATTTGAATACTGCTACTTATTGAAAGACCTAATAAAGATAGAGATGAAAGATGTGGGAAAATATTCAGTGATTTTGGTCTATCCTCACAAAATAATGAGGCACAGTTCTGGAAAAGCCAATCCTCCTATCATTGTTGATAGTTTATGTACAATCCAAATTTTAACAATTTGAGCTAATTGGGGTGTGGAAAATGTGAAGTCCAGGTGCACGAGGATTTTATTTTTGTATTAACATCTTCCAGCAATAGCTTTCTGCCAGCATAGATTGTGAAGTACTACAACAAAAAATAATGCAAGCAGACTTGAGCTACCAGGAGCTCTCTGGAATGAGTATATGTGAGTTTATTCATTCTTGGAGTGCTGGTTTATTGATTACCCACCCTGTGAAAGCTTCCCCACTGGGGATAGAGCTGAGAGAGCTATCATTTCTGAAGGGACTCAGTCTAGTGTAGATGAAACAAAAGCCATAGAGCATGGTCAGTACACAGATGACACACTGGACGCAATCAGGGAATGCCCCATGACAGATTCTCCCCCAAATGGATTTCAGCTTTTTCAGTCCACGACATGCTTGCATTTTAATTTTGTTATTGCCTGCTGGTTGGTTTGGTTTGATTCGATAAAATATTTTCTGGACTTTATTTTTTTAATGTTTATTTCTGAGAATGAGCGAGTGCAAGCGGGGGAGGGGCAGAGAGAGGGAGGCACAGAATCTGAAGCAGGCTCAGCATTGTCAGGGAGAAGCCCAACATGGGGCTCGAATTCACAAACTGTGAGATCATGATCTGAGCCAAAGTCAGATGCTCAACTGGCTGAGGCACCCAGGCACCCCTGGCCTTTACTTGAAAAGAAGAGGCAATTTGGGGCACTTGGGTATCTCAGTTAAGTGTCTGAGTTTGGCTCAGGTCATGATCTCATGGTTCATAGGTTCCAGTCCCACTTCCCGCTCTCTGCTGACAGCTCAGAGCCTGGAGCCTGCTTCGGATTCTGTGTCTCCCTCTCTCTCTGCCCCTCCCCCTCTCATACACGGTCTCTCTCAAAAATAAAGAGTAAAAAAAATAAAAATAACAAAAATAAAAGAATAGGCAATTTTACAGGAAGCTCAGTCTCTTGAAGGAGCTTACAGTCTAGTTGTTTGAAAAGATCTGCACGGCCTGAACCGGGCCTACTCCACTCTGTGCACAGATAAAGGGCATAGACAGGGAATGGTAATAGCAGCTTGACCTCGATGGACATCACACACAGAGGTAAAGAACTTGGAGCCAGGAGATGGAATGGGTGAACTGTTCAATGGGCTTGGTCACTAACTATGTGGCCTTGAATATTCCTAAATAGCAGGTATGGGAAACGGCAGTTCATTAAAACATACACAGTGTATAAAAACTGAAGAAGCTAATGATTGATTTTATATACAGTTGCTCTGCTGGGGACTTGATAGTTGAGCCAGGCAACCTGGAGTCACTGTTCAGTAGGCATGGCCTAACCCAGAGTTCTCGAACTTGACTGCCCACAGGGCAAGGCAGGTAATACAGATGAAGGGAATGGATAGGTAGGCCTGACACACAGGGAAGTGCACTACCTTCTTTCTAAAAATTGTTTTTAAATGTTTATTTATTTTTAAGACAGAACATGAGCCGGGAGGGGCAGAGAGAGAGAGGGAGACCTAGAATCTGAAGCGGGCTCCAGGCTCTGAGCCTTCAGCACAGAGCCCAATGTGGGGCTCAAACCCACAACCTTGAGATCGTGACCTGAGCCGAAGTTGGATGCTTGACCTGCTGAGCCACCCAGGTGCCCCAGAGTTAATTCTTTATATGTAGGACATTTGGTCACTTTTTACCTAGTAATTAGTGATAGTCTACTATTTTATCAGCAGTTTGGGGATAACCCAAACATTCAACAGAAGTCGCACACTCCACCGACTGAGCCACCCAGGTGCCCAAGTGCACTACCTTCTGATGGGACAGACTGTACTTAGTCCCACCTGTTGCTACCACGGGGGAATGAGGATCCAGTAGTGGCAGAGCTTCTGAGTCTTGTAGAAAAGCAGAGCATCACTTGTCAGGTGTTGGTGCAACCCATTACCTGTACAGGATGCTTTTCTAATTCCTCTTCATTCATGGTTTTCGAGTTAGTCTTTGGCTGTTTGACTCTGTACAAGCTAAGGCAGTGGCGTCAAATATTGGTGCCTATTAGAATCACCTGGAGAGCTCTGAAAAACCCCAGTACCCCAAGCGTGCCACGCACTCAAATAATCAGAATCTCCATGGAAGGGGCCCACATACTATTGGGATATTAACTCCCCGGGTTATTCCAGTGCCTAACCAAGTTTAAGAACTCGTGTTTGAAGGATGTGGCTACTTGGTGTACCCTTCAGATCATCACCATCATGCCTGTGGCAAATGCAGAATCTCCAGCCCTACCCTGTGCTCCTGAGACAGAACCAGAAGTTCAAGTCCAAGTCAATTCCTCTGGGGGATACAGTTCAACAGCATTGACTAATGATTATCAAGTGACAAGTTGGACTGCACTTCTAATTTTAAGCGTTAAAACAGTGGTTCTCTCTCTCTCTCTCACTCTTTTTTTTTTTTTTCTTAGAGCACAAGTAGGGAGAGGGACAAGGGGGGTGAGAGAGAGAATCCTAAGGAGGCTTTGTGCTCAGCGCAAAGCCTGATGGGGGCACTCAATCCCACGACCCTGGGATCATGAACTGAGCCAAAATCTAGAGATGGATGCTCAACAGACTGCGCCACCCAGGTGCCCCAGGACAGTTGTTGTTAACCATGCCTACACATTAAAAATCACCAAGGAGTAAAAATGTACCCATATTCATAGCCTGTCTCCCGAGATTCTAGTTTAATTGATCGGTTGTCAGTCCTGGGCCTCCATGTGTTAAAAACTTACCAGAGTGAGTCTACTGTGTAGCTAGAGTTGAAGAAAATTGCCACAGTTCAGTTTGGTTCATTTTATAGTTATCTGATACCTCGGAAAGGCAAAGAGAATTGTGGTTGTTAACAAACCTGTTAGCTGTTCCGTGGAGGTGTGAATATTTTCTAATTACTTACACTGGTTAACTCTGGTTGCCACTCCTAAAGGTAGATTAAAGAATTACTCTTTTAGTTATGGTATTTTCTTTTAAAACCTTAGTATTCTTTGTATGCATGTACTTTAATAAATGATACTTGGTTACATATTTTATACTGTTCTGCCTCAGTGTGCCTTAGTTTGTAAACAGCAGCCCTTCACCCTGAGGTTTTTCATCCGTGTATATAGCAAAGTCACTGCAAAACATTGTGCTTTCACGGAACTCAAAGAGAGGATTCGGATGGGGTGAAGAGAAGAATGAGTTTAAAACCTGCAGTCCCACTCGGCCCAGAATGTCACACAGGAATGACTGTCAGACAGGTGTTTTACATGAGGGGACTTAGAGATCACCTGCTGTGAACTCTGGTTTCTTCAGCAATAAAAAATAAGATAGGATCTTATGTTGTTCAAGAGCCAACTTCATAAAATGTTTATAAACCAGTTAATATGGTGTCAAGTCTTACATGCCTCAGAGCCTAACCCAACAGTGCAGACTGTCTTCTCTGGTTGGAAGAAGATACTTTAAATGGCATATATCAAGGACCTTGGCTTCGCTGTCTTTAATTTAGACCCAAATGAAAGCAGCTGTTTTCTTTCTTTAAATGAAATAGTTGTATGCCTTATGATCACATAAAATAAGAAAATAATTACTTTCATTTATGCAGATGACATGGGTTACCATAATGAAACAAGAGGTATCCCTGATAAGCCAAATGCTCCTTATTAATGTGAATATGAAGTTCTGTCCCCCCCCCCAGACAATTAATTCAGCTGCGCAATTCAATTTATTCAGTATTTTAGGGTGATGCTGGAAAGCTAATGCATGTGGGTAAGCCTGAAATCCTCTGTGTCTGAAGATTCTTTGGTCACGGGGCCACAGGTCACACTTGTTAATCTTGAGTAACAGTCTACTCATTTTTTTTCCTAAAGATTTTTTAAAACTTTTTAAACTTAGAGAGAGAGCGCGAGCGAGTGAGCCAGCACACACACAAACAGGAGGGGCGGAGAGAGAGGGAAAGAGAGAATTCTAAGCAGTTTCTGCCCTGTCAGCACAGAGCCCACTCAATGTGGGGATCCATCCCACGAATTTTGACATCATGACTGGAACTGAAATCAGGAGTGGGAGGCTTAACCCACAGAGCCAACCAGGTGTCCTCAGGCTACAAATTTATCTTTGTCATGTACAACATTGTTTTCCAATTTTGGTAACATAGAGGTAGTAGAAATGCAAAGCTAACATCTGTGAGATACTTTGGAGTAAACTGATAATATTGGTCCAGGAGAAGCCACATGTTTAAATCCGTATCACAGTACAAGCTGGGATCCTAGTCACAGAACACCTGTACCAGCTCTATGGCGCCCCCTTGGGGCACTCTGTGGAAATAAACCTTTCAACACTTCAGAGCAGCCAGACTCTTAGGTTATATATATTTTTAATGTTACAAACAAATCTTAATTTATAGGAAAGTAAGAGTCCTTGCTTTTGTAGAGCTTATGATCTGGAGGTAGCTTCACTTTGGTTTTACAAAAATGGATCCAATAACCTAGAAACCACTTGAAGAAAAGGAAAAGCGTGGATCACTTCTTTACCGACATGTTTCAGCCATCAGTGCATTTAGCGGCCTTCAGCGTCTTCCTAACCAGCCCCCATCAAGGCCTTTGAGATTCCGCCACAGCTTTGAGGGGATGATGATGACTTGGTAACTAAAGCTTTTAAGGCCTACTAGCTTCAGATACAGAAAAGCTGCATCAAGATACAAAAAAAATAAGGATTTATTATTTATTAATATGAATTGATAAACTGGGAAATTATTTTTGAATTAGTATGCCTTCTCTTTTCAGCTAACAAGAATCCTATACTGTTACATACAAACCCTGAGGGGCTTTTAATGCACTCATTTGTGTTGTTTTTCGATGCATCACTGGGATGAATATTTGTATTCCCTACCTCCTGTGCACTATGAATGCAGGGATGCCTGGATAAGGAAGTCCACACAGAGGGGAGAAAATGAGCAGTTGCAGAACTGTATTGCTCTGCTCTGAGTTCTGATGGTTTCCTTCCCTTTTTAACAAATAACTAGCCAGAAATTGGACTAAAATTGAACTGGACAGGGATAATTACTCCTCTAAGATGTGTTCTATCTCCAGCTTTGATTTTTGTGTTTTCTCCTTATCAGATGCATTCTGATAAAAAGACCCTAATAAGGAATTATCTTATTTTAAGGGATTTAAATATTCTTTTTTTAAAATATAGTTTATTGTCACGTTGGTTTCCATATAACACCCTGTGCTTATCCTAACAAGTGCCCTCCACCATGCCCATCACCAATTTCTCCCTCTCCCACACCCCCATCAACCCTCAGTTTGTTCTCAGTATTTAAGAGTCTCTTAAGGTTTGCCTCCCTCCCACTCCCCAACTATTTTTCCCCCTTCCCCTCCCCCATGGTCCTCTGTTAAGTTTCTCCTGATCCACATATGAGTAAAAACATACGGTATCTTTCTCTGCCTGATTTATTTCACTTAGCATAACACTGTTGAGTTCCATCCACGTTGCTACAAATGGCCAGATTTCATTCTTTCTCATTGCCATGTAGTATTCCAATGTATAGATAAACCACATCTTCTTGATCCATTCATCAGTTGATGGACATTTAGGCTCTTTCCATGATTTGGCTATTGGTGAATGTGCCGCTATGAATATTAGGGTACATGTGCCCCTATGCATCAGCACTTCTGTATCCCTTGGATAAATCCCTAGCAGTGCTATTGCTGGGTCATAGGGGAGTTCTATTGTTAATTTTTTGAGGAACCTCCACCCTGTTTTCCAGAGCTGCTGTACCAGTTTACATTCCCACCAACAGTGTAGGAGGGTGCCCGTTTCTCCACATCCTCGCCAGCATCTATAGTCTCCTGATTTGTTCATTTTAGCCACTCTGACTGGCGTGAGGTGGTATCTCAGTGTGGTTTTGATTTATATTTCCCTGCTGATGAGTGATGCTGAGCAT
>CM053572.1:19573984-19606567 GCA_028646485.1 Cryptoprocta ferox
AATAGTTCATTTTTGCTCTTGATTTCCTTGCCTTTGGAGATGTGTTGAGTAAGAAATTGCTGCAGTTGAGATCAGGGAGGTTGTTTCCTGCTTTCTCCTCTAGGGTTTTGATGGTTTCATGTCTCACATTCAGGTCCTTCATCCATTTTGAGTTTATTTTTGTAACACAAACTTTAAATAAAATTGTTCACCAGCCTTCTCTTGTCAGTTAATAATCCCATTTCCACATTCTGTTTAAATGCCAGATGGGCTGATTGATAGCTTTTATACTTTATTTTTCAGTAATTCATTCCCCCTTTTAAATTTTTTATTAAGCTTTTAATTTGAATTCCAGTATAGTTAACAATGTTACATCATGTACGTCCTTTAAAAATGAATTTTAAATGAATACAATTGCCTTCTCGAAATGGCTGATTTTGTCCATCCTACGGTAAGGACACACAGAGGTGAGCTGACATATTCAGGGGGAATATAATAAGCTTATCTGTAGCCTCTAAACTGGGTGTCTGTTTTCTGTCGAAGAATCACACTGATAAAGAGTGACAAAGAGTCAACTGCTAAAGACTACTGGGCATGATTTAAAGTTCATCCACGGTGGTAGAAGGACTCAGGAGACTAAGAATAGGTATTAATCTTACAGAAGCAAGAATGATAGTAAAGTATTATTTAAAGGCCACATGATGAAAACATACTCTAAACACTAATGCTTAGAATGTGTATTTCTTTCATCAAATGTATCGACTTCCTATAACAAAAATATTTGTCACTGATGGCTCATAATTTTGAAGTTATGGCAGAATTGTAATTTAAAGTAATGACTCCCCCCCTTTATTACTTAAGGCTTATCTTGGGGTTGAAAAAAGTCCTATAAGAAATTACTAAGGAATGTGACCACAATGTAATGAAAATCTTTTATTGGACAAAACCTTATAATACTAAAAAGCAAACAGCAACTGGGGGAAATTATACAACATTTAGTTAAAAACTTAACTTTCTTATGCAAAGATGTTTTCAGTAGAAATTGGGGCAAATAGAAAATTACCAGGCATTTATCAAAAAAGAATGCAAATGACCATAGCATGAAAAAAAAATCCAGTAATTAATCATCAAAAATGGTGAGTAGGAAGCTACCACTGCTCACAACATTTACAAAAATAAAGAAAAAGCCTATCTCTTAGGCTTTTTTTTTACACTCCTAATTTGGAGTGTAAATTAGTATAAATTTGCCAGAGGGCAGATGGTAAAATGAAATATATATATAATATATTAATTAATACATGTTCTTGACATTCAAAGAACAGTTTCTCATTCTTGTTTGTTAGGGAAGAAACCTAGATGGCTATAAATGGTTGAGAGGAAATTTGTCAACATGTCCATTAGTCATCATTGACTTTTGAGTCACATTAAACAAATACTTATTGAATAGCCAGTTTGACTATTGCCAAAGGACTGTATATGGAGCATTGCCTGAAGCAAAAAACTCTGCTTTTAGAATGTACCTTCCAGTTGAGGTTGATATTAGTGTCTTATGTTTTATTCCATATGGTTTCCATTATTGACCATTTTTCTCTGGTGAATGTGCTTCCTTAAATTATCAGTAGGTTATTTAACTTACTCTCTTAAAAAGATGAACATCTATCCTGTTTGAATATCATCAAACTGAAATATTTTGACAAAGATGGTTCTCCACCATGTTCCTTACGTGTTTGGACATGTTAGATACTGAAAGCCCCTAGCTGTGTACAAAAATGTGTAACTGTATAGTAACATTTTTATGTAGAGCCATCATCACGTTGAGCTAATCATATACTTGCTGAACATCATTTTTCTTATTATCTTCTGAGAGAATTTTGAGAATGAGAACACCTGTTAAGGCGCTTTCTTTCCACACGTATACCCCTGGATCATTTGGGGAGGTGCTATGTGGTTGCATAATTACCTGCTGACCCTGATTGGTAGCTCTTAATCTGGGCATCAGAATGACCTGGGGAGGTTAGTGTAAAGCAGATTTTCAGATCCAAGAAATTGTGATTCCGTAAGCTTGGAATTGGGCCAAGCCTCAAATTTTATCAGGATGTCTGAAGTGGTTCTCTTGGCCATGGCTACATAATAAAAACACTGAGAAATAAGCACCCTGGGGTTGAAGTGTATGCACCAGTAAACTTTAGGGTATGAAATTGTTTCCAAGTTCCTCTGCTGCTCAATGCCTTTGGAAGTCGCCGGCACAGTTAAATGCTGAGCATTTCTTACACGTCAGTTTGAGGCGCTCTCCTATTCTCTTGATAGATTCAGACTGAGTGGAAAAGACTAGGTCACCTAGAGCGTGAACAGTTCTCTTCACAAGTTTTCTTTACTTGATCTTTGTGTCTCAAACTTGAGCCATGTGTGCTCAAAGGGGAAACCTCTTTGAAGCTTTATAGTCTTTCAGATAACTTTGTTAGACAAAAACTAACCTGAGAAACAGATACCTAATTCTCAGAGAATATTTTCCAATTGGAAGTGTAACAGCAAAAGGGAATTTTTTGCTTTTTGGTTACCAGAACACATTTTCCTTGGATTCAACATCAAAATGAATACATGAAAAGTCAACACTCAAATAGAGTTTAGGGATTCCTAAATGTGTATGTAAGTCCTGTGGGTCCTTGGCTGCCAGTTTGAGGGATATTTTTAAATCTGTTTAAATGGTGATACTTTAAGCATGGTCATGACCTAACATTGGGTCAGATTTATGAAGCAGATTGAGGAGGTTACTTATCTCTGCTTGCTGATGATGTTTGACTTGGTAAAGTGTTGATGACTACTCTCTGTTGGAAATGGGACCACCAGCTCTCTGCTATGTGAGCTGAAATCTTTCTTTTTTTTTTTTTTTTTTTGAGTAACTTTATGCCCTGAACTCAGGACACCCAGATCAAGAATCTCCTACTCTACAGACTGAGCCAACCAGGCACCCCACACCTGTCTGTCTTAGATGCTAATAGCAACTTCCAAATAGAAGCAGATATTTTACTTCTTTCTGTGATTTCTGGCGTTTTGTAGATGGGTATTAGGCTCTTCAGGAAGGATGTTGAATATGAGCAAGAGTTCAGAAAACATTGGTGAGGGACTTTGGAGGTTTTCTCTGAAATAAAAGTCCTTGAGACTCTTCTTTCCCCCTGTGAAACCACCCTGACCTTTTGATATTCTTTCGTCAGTATTGTCATAATAGGGTAGTCATAAAAATACCTTCCTCATCATAGAATTAAAATGTGCCTCTGAAAAAATGTTGACTTTTATTTTCCTTTTACAGTTTCCTAAACAAATTAAAGATACAAAAATGAATCTCTATGAAATCCTGTAAATAGTGTGCGAATGAACATTGACCTATATTTCCTATAAAATGCTATGAAAATGGAGATTCCTTTCAAGTAATGGTTTTTGCATCAACTGACTACACTGAGCAGAAATGGTATGCATTGTCTTATATCATGCAGACTTAGGACAGTGGTTTCATAAAGTACATATCCTGCTGGGAAAAATGTACGACGGTAAAAAGAGCAAGAAAACAGCTACAGTGACTCGTGAAATAGTACAGATGTATTTTGTCAACCCATCAGATAGTAGAGCACTTACATGGAGTTAGTGATTTTTAGTCTTGAAAGAGTTTTGTTTTTGTTTCCTTTGAAAGTCTAGAGATGGAATGGAAGAGATAGGCTGCTCTAAAAATGTGCATGATTAAAACTTGTTAATTCAGAGCTTCATGTGTTGCCTGGCCTGTAGGCCCTCAGTAGGTATTTGATGATGGATTCAGGAAGTGTTAGGTATGACAGACTCCAAGATGGCTGGGTGGAAAGTACACTGGGTTAAGTCCTGTCCCTGGCAGGCTTTGTGAGGCCAAGACATTCATTTCACCCAGACTGAAATACTCATCAGATCATAAATTTACCCACCTTGCACTTACTCAGTTCTAACATTCCAACGTTGATGGAGAAATCACATTGTCTAATACAGCAGCCTCTTTCAGAGATGGAGAGCCTGAGGCCCAGTTGGGTCAGATGATTGGCATTAAATAATTAGGAGCAAAACTTCCTGATTTTCATAGCAGTTCTTAAGTGTATACTTTCGGTTCATAGCGCTCAAATTTCTACAGAGTGCTACAGGATGCCCATAGTGCTGAGCTCACATTTTAACCCTTCAAAGACTCTGTGTGGATGGAATTTATTAATAACCCATTGAACAGATGGGGACACTGACAATAAGAGAAGTTAAGTGACGGTTTCAAAGACCTGTATTTTGTAAGAAGGAAGCGCTTTGCTTTTTGCTCATCATGGTATTGGCTCTTTTTGACTGTTGAACTTTCCTAGGTCTCTACTAGAACTATAGGTAAGGTTGCTTTCATTGGAAGTATTTTGGTTTTCCCTTTTAATCTTTTGGAAATAGTGAACTGCCATCTGATGAGTGAAACTTGAGGAGTCATCTAACTAGACCCATCAAGTAGGGGGAAAAAAAAGATAAAAAGAAAGACATGGATTCCCCATAGCCAAAGTTTACAGGCTTTACCACTCTGGATTTTTTTTCTTTTTTTTTTTTTCATTTTTAAAAATTTTTTATTAAAAAAAATTTTTTTAATGTTGGTTTTACTCTTGAGAAAGAGATATCGAGCCTCAGGGAGGGAGGGGCAGAGAGAGAGGGAGACAAAGAATCGATAGCAGGCTCCAGGTTCTGAGCTGTCAGCACAGAGTCCAACACGGGGCCCGAACTCACAAACCATGCGATCATGACCTGAGCTGAAATTGGATGCTTAACCCACTAAGCCACCCTGATGCCCCTTTCTGGATTTTTTTAAACCTGTTATCTGAGTTTATAAGTAAACTCTCAAACTGTCAGTCAATGGGGGTTTTTAATTTGGAACAAAAAACTGATAAATTTATGTGATTCTTAAAGTTTAATATAATCCTTAGGGGTGCCTGAGTTGCTCAGTTGGTTCAGTGTCCAACTCTTGATTTCACCTCAGGTCATGATCTCAGGGTGTGTGAGTTTGAGCCCTGCCTCAGCCTGTGCGCTGGTTAACAGTGTGGAAATTGCTTTGGATTTTCTGTCTGTCTCTCTCTGTCCCCTCCCCTATTCATGTGTGCACACTCTTCCTCTCTCAAAATAAATAAACGTCAGAAACTTTGCTTTTCATTCTTCTAAAGATTTTTCTTAAATTATAGGCCAAAATTCAATAAGCTCAAGTGTTCAAAGGTAGTAAATTATTAAGTGAGGCTAATTCTCACCTTCATGTGCTCTTTTCTTGTTTCCTCCAAGAGATTGTCTGTTGAAACCACAGATCTCACTGGGGGAGGAAAAGTCCACATGGAGCGAGGTGACTTGGGAAGCAGGGAAGACACGGAAGTTTTGTTTCCACACGAGGAAGACTTGGAACCAACATAAGACAGAACAGGCATGCTTTCATAAGCATGATTGAGAACTGGTTTTACCGGAATAGTAGAGGTTAAGCTAGTTCTGTTGTGATACTCGGCCGTATGTACTGAAGAAGATGATGTTTCACCTTTGATAACAAAAACACATCTATGGCATTTAGAAATGGAAAGAAAAAGAATATCGAGGTAATGCTCTGATTTTACTGTCGAGGAAACACATATTCAGGGAGATGGGCAGACTTGTCCATGCTTTCACACACAGGTGGCAAGTCATATCCCAAACCCTCTCTTCCTGAGCCCCTGTTACTAAAATGAACTGTGTTCCTAGATAATCAATAGGTACCCAGTTGTCTGGGATAGTTGTACACGTGCAGAATGGACAAGCTGGCCTTTCTACCAAAGATCAAGAGTGTACAATAACTGGGAATAGCAAGTACACGTTGGGGGAGGTCATCAAGAGGACATGACCAGAAGTTGACCCCACAGCTGGATCCCGGCAATCTCATCCATTACTGGTCCTTGGAATGGAGTTCCAGCACTGTTGCCATAGCTCGGGGCATTTCAAGGATGTAGCCTTGAGAGTGTAAGGTATTGAGACCTTGACCATATACACAACTGTGTGTGTGTATTATACATATATGTATATATATACTCATACACATATATACATACACACAAACACACATATATAATATACACAGATAGGTAGATACATACATATATATAAACTACTATAGTTCTGGCATGTGGGTGCTGATAACTCATCTTGCAGTCACCCAAGCCAAGCCTTGTTACTTCCCTTGTTTATTAGAACTGCCACCAATCAGTCTGGGGTGGTAAGATGCTTCCTTTGGTCCCTCAGACCCTCTCTGTATGACAAACAATGGGCAAACCCAACAGTATGATAGACGGACTTAGGGTATAGTTAGCAAAATGCCAAAAAAACTTTTTAGGTTTTTAAACCAAATGGCACAAATCCGAGAAACAGGCTTACACATAAAATAGTCTCTGTGGCCCATTGACTCAAGAAAATAGAGCCACTTTTAACCAACTGAAAGCAAAGAATTTGTATTCTTTTGAAGAACACTGGATAGACATTGATTTTTGATAGTTTGTTCCATGGTGGTACCTCATGTTTATTAGGAATTGTTTAAAACATAAATATCACATGATGAGGTTCAAACCTGAGATTAAGCAAATTAAGAAATACAACATTACCAATTCTTTTTAATATTTATTTTTGAGATCAAGACACAGAGGTGCAAGTGGGGAAGGGGCAGAGAGAGAGATGGGCAGAGAGAGAGAGAGAGGGAAACAGAGAATCTGAGTCAGGCTCCAAGCCAGGCAGGTGCCACACATTAGTAATTCTTTAGAAGCACTCTTTGTGTTTCTCTTTCCTCCCTTGGAAAGTAACTTCTCTTTGATGTCTAATACAACAGGTGAGTTTTGCCTGTTGAACTTGATAAAAATTTTTATCCACTCTAGTATTAGTGTATTAATCTTCAGCTTTAGTGCCGTGACTGTCTTCCTTCATACCTTTTTTTTGCCCTATTTTCTAGAGAACCTATTCAAGACTTCATTTTTTAGAGCATGGTTTACAACAAAATTGAGAGGAAGATAGAGATTTTCCATACACCCCATGCCCACAAAAATGCATAGTCTATTCCCCATTACTAACATGACTCTCCAGAATGGTATTGATGGGCTTAGTTTTTTATCAAGGATGAATCTACATTCATCATTATTACCCAAAGCCCATGGTTTACCTTAGGATTCCCTCTTGGTGTTCTACTTTCTGTGGTTTTGGAAAAATGTTAAATTACATATATCCATCATTATAGTATCCTACAAGTTAACCTTCACAGCCCCATCCTCACCTCCCCCCCCCCCCGAGTTTCTCCCCCTGATGCTCTTTGCATAGTTTTGCCTTTTCCAGATTGTAATATAGTTGCAATCCTACAGTGTGATGGGCTTTTCAGAACTGCTTCTTTTACTTAGTAAGATGTGTCTAAGTTTCCTCCATGTCTATTCAGGCCAGGATAGCTTTTTTTTTCTTTTCTTTTTTCTTAAAGCACCAAGTAACATCCTATTGTCTGATTGTGACAGTTTCCTTATTAAATTCACCTGCTGAAGGGCACCTAGTTTCTTCCAAGTCCTGATAATTATGAATAAAGCTGCTATAAACATCCACGTGCAGTTTTCGTGTAGACATGAATTTTCAACTCCTTAGGGTAACTTAGAAGGGTGTGCCTTTGTTGGATCATATGTGAGAATGTGTGTATTTTGTAAAAAAAAAAAAACACTGGCAAACGTTTTGCCAAAATGGCTGTATGATTTCACATCCCTAGCAACAGGGAGCGAGAGTTCCTGGGGATGCACGCCTGTGGTGGTGTCTGTGTTTTGGGCTTCAGTCACTCTAATAGCTGTGTAATGAGTCCTTTCATACCTTCAAGTCAAGTCAAATACAAATGAATGTTTATTTTCCGAGTTAATTATATATACCTAGGATTTTTGCTTCTCTGTTGAAACCACTGCATATTCTCAGCGTGTTTGATGTCCCTGTAACTCTGAAGTTGCTACTTAGTCTTTCCTTCATTCACTGGCTCATTCTGTATATGTTTATTGAGTACATACTGCCTAGTAGGCACCATGTTTTATGCTGGAGATAAAAGGTCAACCAGATAATCCCTGTTCTCCTAGGGGCACCTGGGTGACTCAGTTGGTTGAGCAAGCATCCAACTTCAGCTCAGGTCATGATCTTGCAGTTCGTGAGCTTGAGCCCCCCAATTGGCTCTGTGCAGACAGCTCTCTCTCTCTCTCAAAAATAAACAAACATTAAAAAATAAAAATAGAAATGAATTTTAAAACACAGATTTGAAAAATAGTTTAAAATGCCTTCTAACCCAACAGTGTAACTGCTCGTTTTCCACCCCAATTCCTAAACTGCAACCACTTTTTAAAAACTCAACTTTTTTAAATAACTGATGTCCAAAAAGATATGCAAATCATACCTGAATGTCTAAATGAATCCGCAAAGTGACCCAAACTCCCATAACCAGCAAATTGAGAAATACATTATCAATTCTTTAGAAGCCCTCTTTGTGTTTTTCTATCCTCTTTTCTCCTTCTCTTTGAAAGTAAATTCTGTTCGGGCATCTAATACAATAGAGTCTTGCCTGTTGAACGTGATAAAAATTTTTATATGCCCTAATATTAAGGGACAGTTTATGTGGTTTCCACTTTGGGCTGTCATATAGGATTGCTTCACACAATCTTGGTATATCTTCTTAGTGAACACACGTTCAGATGTCCATTAGGTAGATTAGTAGAAACAGAATTACTGCATTGTAAGCAGCACATTCATAGAAACATACTAGAAACTGCCAAACTGATTTTCAAAGCAATTCTTTCCCTTCGCAAATGACTACTGATAAAACCTTGTATATGCACTTAACTGCACCCACCCACCCTGTTCACCTTTCTCCAAAAGCTATGCTTCATTTATCTCTTCTGTTGAGCATATTTTTAACTTAATATTCCTATGTGTATCTTCTGTCAGCTTTAAGCAATTTCCTTTATGTGTCTATTATGTCAGATGTAAATAGTAGTAACTAATATCGTATTCTTTATATGAACTTATTTTGAGCTTTAGATTTATAGAAACATTGCAAAGTTAGGAAGTAGATTTCTCACTACTGTTAACTTCTTTATCATTGTACAGTTGTCCAAAAAGAGAAACCAACATTGGTACATCACTAATAACTAAGTACCAGACTTGATTTGTATTTTCCAAGTTTGATACTATCCCTTTCTTGTTTGAGCTTCCAATGCAGGATACTACAATGGAATTTACTCTTCGTGTTTCCTTATTTTTTTGAGTCTGCAACAATTTCTCAGTTTTTCCTTGTTTTCAGTGACTTTGATGGTTTTGAGTGCTGTTGGATGTTTAGAAGAATGTACCATGCTTTTTCTCAGGCTTATACTGGAATTATGAGATCAGAGGAAGAATACCACAGGACTGAAATATCTACATTACATCGGGGGCGCATGACATGCCCATGAAATTCCTGGTGATGTTAGCCTCCATCATTGGTTAACGTAGTGTTTGTCAGGTGTCTCTACTGTCAAGTTATTTTTGTTGTTGTTCTCACTTGATGTTTTGGAAGCCAGTCATTACATTGAACCAGTAAACACTTTTAAATACTGTGATAGGCAGAGTTATATAGTCTCTTCACCTTGAAAGAGGGCGGGGCTCATGAATCTAATGGGACAGCAGTGAAGGTGACAGCATAGCCCATCCTGTGACTGTGTTCTGCTATATGAGACAGAAGGGAGATTTTCCTGGTGGATTTGGAAAAGTAAGCCCTCTGATGGGAAAGTGTCATGTGATTAAGAACTGTGAGTGGCCTCTAAGAGTTGAGAGATTTTAAATAAATTTAATTTATAAATAAATTAAATAAAGTTAATTTATTACAGAGTAATAAAAAGCACATGCCCCAAATTACAGGAAATTATTACAAACACTTAACACATTTTCTTTTTGCTACCAACGCAGCCATCTGTGCCTTGTCTATGGATTGAAGCTAAATGTAGAAAAGCAATAAACAATGGGCATTATTGTCATGTATACTCTATTGCAACATTTCTGTAAGTGCAAGGATTCTATTTATTATGTTCTAAGCATACAAGGCAGGTGAATTTTAGTTTCTCTTACCCTACTGCTCAAAAATCAGACCACAGTTTAATTTACTTCAGATTTGGTTAAAAATTTTTGTAAAAAATTTATTTAAAACCCTTGACTTCTTTAAAAGAAATACCCAAATCTCTCCAAACATTTAGTTATTTCTATTTATTGAATACAGTCATGACATTTTTATTTGAAAGCAGACATTTTAGAATGTGTTGATTCCTATTCTCATTTGGACCATTTCCATTCTAGGCCTGATGAACAGATTTCATTTTAAGGTGTACTATATGCTAAGATATGTAGAATCTGGACAGCTTATTGCATAAAATCTCTTTATTGTTGAATTGCTTATTTATCGAGATCACTTTTGTTGATCTTACTCTTCTTTGTTGCTGAATATCTTCATATGGCCAATAATCCATGGTTGTTTGCTCAAATTTAGGAATATAAAACTGTGATAATAAAATATTTAAAAAAGACAAAAAATGGGTCACCAGGCTGGCTCAGTTGGTAGAGTGTGAAACCCTTGATCTCTGGGTTGTGAGTTCAAGCTCCACATTAGGTATACAGATGACTTAAAAATAAAATGTTAAAAAAAAAAGCAAACTGATGATAGCAAATATTTGGTATGGGTTTCTGTTGTATATGTACATGTGCTTTAGTCATTAGGACTCTCCCCTGAATGGGAAGGCTGAGTGTAAAGTCTGTCTCTCTGTATTTCTGTGAGTAAGTCTTATTGACTAACAGTTCGTGTGGTCGAGCCAGAGAACTGCCTTGTAAATTAGGAGTTCCCCAAATGCCAGAATGAGGACTTCTTCTGGGTATCCACACCCACAAAAGTACTCCAGCATTTTCCAGGCAGCTCTTGACACTCTCTACAGATCTTTGCAAGAAGCTAAAAGTGTCTTATGATGCAAGAGGGAGGTAAGCTGTGTGTATGTGCGTACTTGGCTGGTGTATTTGCTCTATAGAGAGACATGAAATGAAAACTTGTATTTTATTTTGCTCCTTTCATTCCTACGCTCTAGGCTGCGTGCACTGAGCTTGGGCTATTCTGGGATTCCACTGGGGAGTTTGACTTTTACCTCCATTTGAACTCCTTCGCAGACTTTACTTTCATTAGCATATTTCCATGTACTTTCACAGTTGCAGAAAATTATTAGTCTCTAATTTCCCCATGACCACCTACAATTCTCTTGAGTCTTTACAAGCTGATTTATGTTTATGTTGCTTGTTAGTGACTTGTCTCCATAGTTGTTTTTCTGTTTACCTGCTGGTAGCCAATGTTCTCGTGGACATGGGTTTCTTAATGGTCGTAGTTGCAGGCTCAGATTCTTGGGTTTCATAGTTGGCCCCCAGCTCTGCCTGATGCACCACTTGAGGAGAATTGCTTAATTTGTGCCTCAGCCGGGACACAATCAAGATTATTACTGCTGTCTACTGCATAGAGTAATCTGAATATGACTTCATTTTCATTGCCACAGCATTTCTAAAACTGTCTTAGGATTTTAAAATAACCTTCTTTGTCATAAAGACCATAAGCAGATGCAGAGAAATGCCAGCAGGCAGAGGTAAACTGAGACTATTCCAATGTTCCATCAACACATCTTGAAAATTCTTCATCAGTTTCACTGGTGAGTGATTCCTGACCAACATCCAGATGCTAGGCTTAGGGGCCAACAGAGAAGAAAAACAGCAATATAACTTTGCTAAATCCTGCCCCTTGGTATAACTTATCCTCAGTGTTGATTTCATGATGATTGCTTTTTTATAATTCTGTGACTAAATGAGAAGTTGATGAGTCATTACATAATTAAATAACCATGAAACAGCAGGACGCATACTCTGGGCACTGTCAAACAGGCGGGATGTGTTTTCACTTCACTGGATTGATAGAGGAAAGGTGACTCTTAGGGACATTTTTTTCTTACTCTATTTTTTTTTTTAACATATAAAACATGTATATATAGGGATAAAGAAAGAATCCACATAACACCAAACAACATTTTTGTTCGTTGTGTAAAATTTACATGCTATTCACCAAAGAAGAGGTACAACCTTTAAACTTTGCTTTATGTCTTTCCAGGATTTGGATTAAATGATCTTTTCCATCTAGGTCTGGGCTCTAACAGAGACAGCAAAAGATTATTGAGGGAGGGCTTGGTTACTGTCCTAACAGTGTCACAAAATTACTTGAAGAGCCAAAGTACACTGATTCCTTTAATAATCAATGAGGATACCAACATATATATGAATATCTCTAAAAGTTGAACATTTTTTCAACACTTAATACTTCAGGTTTAAAAAAATCTATAATGAAAAGAACTATAATACTATTACTGCTTTAAAAATCCCTCTTTTTCAGTGTATTTTATAGGGCACAGACGAGGTTCTTCTTGATGACTTTCATGACCACTGTCAGTGTCAGGTTCAGGTGTTAGGAAGGTTGGAAAAGGTCCCTATCCTGATTTACTACTGATGATGGGCTCTGGAGTTGGACCTGCTTCCCTCCATATATATTAGTACACTCACTCTCTTGACCTTGCCTGGACTGTTTCTATCCCTAGAGTCTCTAGAGTACTCTCTCATCAATTAGACACTGGAATGTCCAGAGGTGTTTACTGCAGCCGTCTGCAAACTTGCGTATTTAGTTAGACCTGTTCTTTATGCTACTTCTCTTTAAGATAAGCCTGCGGGTGTTGTTAGTTTTTTGTTTGTTTGTCTGTTTGTTAATTTATTTTTGAGAGTGAGAGACACACAGGAGTATGAGCAGGGGAGGGGCCGGGAGAGAGAGGGAGACACAGATTCCAAAGCAGGCTCCAGGCTCCGAGCTCTCAGCACAGAGCCAGATGTGGGGCATGAACCCACAAATGGTGAGATTGTGACCTGAGCAAAAGTTGGACGCTCAACCGACTGAGCCACCCAGGTGCCCCAGTGTTGTTGTTTCTTTTAATATGAAAAAAGTTTTTTTTTGTGCCAGTTACTCATAACAAAAATGTCTTCCCCTTCTCCACTCTGAGTGTTTAAGAGCCCTTCTGGATAGACACTCATTACTGACTTCTGAAAACAGAGGACCACCACTTCCTCTTGGCACTGCCTTGCTCCACCACCTGCAAAAGATTGTGTTTAAGTAATTTATAAATTAACTTGTCTTCCTGGTCATTACGTTTGCCAAAACCATTAATTTCTTCCTAATTTCTTCGTTGCTTACAGGCAATGAAACTTAGATGGTCACTTAAGTATTTTCATCACTTTGGGGCACCCAGGTGGCTCAGGGCTCTGCCCTGACAGTGTGGAGCTTGCTTGGATTTCTCCCTCCCTCCCTCTCTCTCTGCCCTGCTTGTGAAATGTCTTTGTTTCTCAAAATAAATCAATAAACTTAAAAAAAATAATTAAAAATATTTCTTCACTGTGGGTAAAGCAAGTTTCAACTTCTCAAGAGAGCATATGCTAGTACATACTAAGCCATTCAACCTCGTGCCTGGGGTTTGGTTGATCCACAGTCAAAGCATAAATAATTTAATTTCTGTTGTTTTAATTGGCCGTCATTTAAGGTGTGATTAAACATAACACTTCCCTATGTACGTTTCATAGTCTGTCTTGATGTATAAATCTTTTGAAGCTAGAAGGAGTTAGGAGAACACATTTTGAGAAAAGGTTCTTAGAATCTTGCTTATTTCATGTAGTTTGATAACAGTCAAGTGCTGTATGTTGTTTAGTGTCTTAAAATTCCTAGGCAAGGTGTGGAAATTCATGTTTTACCATAAAACAGTTGCTAATTTGTTCTGCAGAAGATAAGACTCAGCCTTTTAAAAAGCAAGCTGAGAACATTTAGTGACTGTGCAGCTCCTCAGGTCAGGGTCCTATAACTTATCATTTTTATTTAGTGAACACTTCTTTACTGTCTTCTGGGTGAAAAGTACTATATTGACTACAACAGTTACAGAGGTTTTGTTATCCTTGAACTAAAGCTGATTACAATTTAGTAGAAGAAACAGGAAGAACTAAGTATGAGGTAAAACAGAAAGACTTGTTAGAGGTACAAATTTCCATGGGATCAGTGAGAGAGAGTGGCTATTGCTTGCATTTGGAGTGATACCCAAATCTATGAGGAGTCTGCATTTGAACTAAATTTGTGCACCTCTCTTTGCAGCCATTTCTCGCTTGGAGAGGGAAGAATGAATTATCTATCTGATCCCACCCAACCAGCTTCTACTCTTGTTTGCAACCTAAATTTCTTGCCCTGTACAATTAGTTTTAAGGAACTAATTTTGGACCACTGGAATTCCTGGATAAATTGGATATGAAATGCAGAAGATAAAATAGGTCTTGAACTATTTTTGGTTAACACAATGAATGCCTTGACAGTCACTCAAGAGTTTTTAATATTTTCAAAGGATTTTTTTTTTAGAGAGACTGTGTGTACTAATGGGGTGGAGGAAGGGAAGAAAGAGAGAATCTGAAGCAGTCCTCATGGCCAGTGGAGGAACCAGACACAGCTTGATCTCATGACCCTGAGGTCATGACCTGAGCTGAAATCAAGAGTCTGACCCTTACCGACTAAGCTACCCAGGTACCCCTAAAGGAATTACTGAAATAAACATGAGGTATAATTAAAATTTGTGATCTTGGCAGAAGTATTTAGATGGTTAACTTGAGTTGACAAGTTAAGCTCACATCTATTTATAGTGAAGGTAAAAGTGACAGAAGAATGAGGAACCTGGGTGTGTTTTTGTGACCAAGATCTCAAGAATAATGTCATTTTGTCCATTTTGTCATTTTGGCATGCTCTGTTTGTTTTTTTTTAATATTTATTTATTTCTAAGAGGGAGGGGGCAGAGCAGACACAGGGGAGGGGCAGAGAGAAAGGGACACACAAATTCAGAAGTAGGCTCCAGGCTCTGAGCTGTCAACACAGAGCCCAAGAGGAGGCTCAAACCCATGAACCTTGAGATCATGACCTGAGGCAATGTTGGATGCTTAATGGAGTGGAGTGAGCCACCCAGGCGCCTCTTTATGTGCTCTGTTAAACATCAGCATCTTCTACTTGCCTGATGCCCCATTTTCCTGCTTTATGGTACTGTTTCATTATTATTATGAACAGGTATAAAAGAAGGCAACATTAAAACCAAGTAAGTGTAAAGACCTTTTTGTGGACATGTCGGGCTTCTAGTTTTGTTATGTTCTGTGTGTCCTATCTAACATAATAAGGATATCTTTTGTTCTCTCAAAGGTTTCCACTATTAAATTTTAGAAGCTCTTTATAATTTTATGAAGACTAGTCCTTCTATGTTTTGCTAAAGCCATTAAAAAAAATTTAATGACTGATGCTACCTTGAAGCCATCTTAGGATTCTGGGCTGTGGAGAACAGAAATTGCTGATGCCTGACCTGTTTCACCTCTGCTGGTAGAGGAGTGTCTTTGGATCAGGTGCCCTCTGGTGTGAAGTTGATAAGAATAACATTCTACTGAAGTATGACTGTTGTACCTAAAACAGTTTCTTTGTAGAAGGATTGGGCTTCTTCTCTGGTAGCTGACTTTCAACAGGCAAATTACTATTCCCAGGGCACATTCATATACACCCCTGTTCTTGGCTTTTGTGGATCTGTGAACCAATAGAACCAATTAGATATTGGTAACCAATACCATAAGCTGAGCAGATTCAAAATCTACTCAGTTTTGCAATTAAGCAGTACTAAAACTTAAAAATTATAGTTTTAAAAATTAAGGTAGTACACTATAGCTATTGACCATTTTTTAAATTTCAGCGCTAAATAATGTTATAAGACAAATCAGAGTAGTCTGGGGATTAGATGTTTAAACTCTATGATTATAAATAATAATTACAAGCTATTCTCTGGTACAGGTAATCTTTTACTTTAAAAAATTTTTTTCTTATGTTTGTTTATTTTTGAGAGAGTGAGTGGGGGAGGGGCAGAGAAAGGGGGAGAGGATCTGAAGCGGGTTCTGCTCTGACAGCAGTGAGCCCAGTGTGGGACTCGAATTCATGAAACATGAGATCATGAGTGAGCTGAAGTTGGACGCTCAACCAACTGAGCCACCCAGGCGCCCCAGTAATCTTTTACTTTTAACCTTTAACTGGATAGTATCGAATGATTTTCTCGTTTTCTGCATAGACAAATAAATGGTGATAGGAACTCTAGTTTTACTTGAAAATTCTTTTCTGCCTGAAAAAAGGTTCCCAGAAAAGTAAGTTACATATTTCTTGTAACTCTTTTAAATACAAATTTTCTAAGTGTTTATTTATTTTTGAGAGAGAGAGAGCATGAGCAGGGGAGGAGTAGAGAGAGAGAGGGAGACACAGAATCCCAAGCAGGCTCCAGGCTTTGATCTGTCAGCACAGAGCACAACGTGTGGCTCGAACTCATAAGCCACGAGGTCATGACCTGAGCCGAAGTCAGGTGCTTAACCGACTGAGCCACCCAGGAGCCCCTCTTGTAACTTTTTAATAGAATTGCTCTTAAACTTATTTCACATGACACATGAGATGGCATTTTAACGGAATGTTTACTCTGTAATAAACCTTGGACCAGAAGTAGCCTGCGAATGTTGTATTCTTAACATAGGATCTGTTTTGTACTCTAAAATGTTTTATTAAAGTATGAGTAAGTTGAAAAATACCCACAGCTGATTTGGTAAGACGATTTTACACATAAACAATCCTGGCACTGTTGATCTTTCTTATTCTGGTTTACTTTTTCTTTATACTTTTTCTCACATCACTTATTAACTCTTAGCCTATTATTTTATTAATCTATCATGTGTATAAAGTCACTTCTTTCTCTCCTTGGTACAATATAAGGTCTGTGCCAGAAGAGATCTTTTCTATCTTGTTCATCTACAAGCATCTACAACAATGCCAAGACTATTGTAGGTATTCGACAATAGATATTTGTTGAATGAATAAATTAATAAGACAACGGGATTTTTCTTAAAAAGCGTCATTCTTATCTGTGCTATAATTTTTATTTAAAATTTGCTTCGTATTAGATATTTAAAATACACCAGGGGAACTTATGTTATTAGAATCCTTACTTGAAATAACACTTATTTCAAATTCTGTTCTAATATTGTTTAGATATTCTGCACTTTTTAATGAGATTATCTTGGTTCCTTTATATTTCATGCTAACATTGTAAGGAAAATGGATTTAAGACCTAGAATTGGCAAATTATAAATTTCAGTTTTAAATCACCACTTGCTGTTTTTACTGATCTTAACCAACTTCTTTGTTTCCTACTTTAAGGCCCCAGAGTATTTCTCTTAAAGACACCACTTAAGTTTCGCTGGAAGGAAAAGATTATACTTGACAGGAGAAAGAGAAATTATATTACCTACAAAGGTATAATGCTCTAGAAAAATTAGAAATCTTTTATTACATAAAACTGCACACAATTGCAACTTCTAACCAATATTTATATTTTATATCTAAAAGTCTGAACACAATTTGCTTTAATAAGGGCTGCCTGAAACGGTGTTTTTAAAAATGCAATGAAGGTAAAGAATGTAATGTTAAAGTAACATGTGTAATGTATACATATCAGTTGATTTATGTATTTTGTAGGTTTTCTACTTATAGAGAGAGTGAAATCTTCTAAAATTAACCTTCTGATTAACAGAAGGAGAGTTTTCTTGGTTAGTTTTGATCATTTTCATATTTGAGCTCCTATTTCCTATCTGTTGATTCATGAAGACTGTATTTTCCGCTACTTATGAGAACATCCTTTCCTCTAGTTCTATGAGCATATTTATACTTCCTGTGTTAAATATTGTCTAGCAAATTTACCATCTTAGCCAATTTAGGTTAGGTGTCTATTGACTTTTTTTTTTTAAAACTGTGTTTACCAATACTTCAGTTACTGTAATTCTTGTATTTTTTTTTCATGTGGAAAGCACATTACTGAGAAAACATTTGGTAGAAATTATAGGGTTTTTTTCTGTGAGCATGAAGTTAAATTATTAATTGAACATTTAGGACTTGTGTAGTCTTGATTTAATGCTTTCTTAGAATCTCTGGAAAGCTTAGGATGTTTCTCAGGCCCCTGTTACTTGGGGACTTAATTTTCAAAATGTGCCTTGCTAATCTTTCAAGACTTGATTTTAGTTTGTTTAAGGTTACATTTAAAGTAGGCCTTACCTTGGGGCTTGGTTCTTACTTCCAGAGTTGGCTTTTGGTCTATGCTGAGTGCAGATGATATTAATGGAGTATTAAGGAGGTGTTAATAAGATCTCTCTGCTGCTGTTTTTTTTTTTTTTTTTGGCAACAAACCAGTAAGGCAAACTGATATAAACTCTAACCTAAATATTTGCAAGTCACCCTCTTAGGTAAACATACCTTAGTGATACTTTCTGGAACAAGAGTCTATGTAGGATTATTACGTTTTTGCTGATTTGGACCTTGATCAATCTCCTGGAAAGAAGCTCCTTTTATTTCTAGTATGTCTTTGAATTTGGGCTATGAAATTGTCTTTATACAAATGTTTTTGGGTTTTGTGTGTGAATGATACTTTGGCATCTTTTTTTTCCACCTGAAACTGGGGATTTAATATGAGGGTCCTTTGTCATGACCTTCTTATAGAGATGAGAAGCAGTTGAAACATCATGTTCCACATTGTTCTGCCACACATTATCTAAATAAACCTTTATGAGTTGGCTGGCGTCCATTTTGACCTGAATTTTCTTGCCCAGTGTGACTTGGGAAGGCTACATCCTCTAGGACCACATGTACACAGCTGTCACAGTGTGGTTTCTTGAATACATTTATTTTTTTATATACCTTTTTCAAGTTGCCTTAGTCAAAATTCTCTTTGGAGCATTGAAGACAATGTGCTTCCCACTCAACTTTTTCTCTAACTCATGTACTTAAGACTTTTTTTTTCTAGAAAGTTTTCAGTTGAGGAATAGAAAGAATAAAAGATTATAATAGCTTTCTGATCACCATCAACTTCAGTTTCTCTGGCTGCTATTAGATTCAGCTTTCATAAGTGGGCCTTAACATATGAATTCATCTCCAGCCTAAGGAGAGACTGAGAGATGGTAGGCTAGAAGTGGCCTGGCTTTTCGTCTTTAGGCTTCCCAATCTTTAGGTTCTACCTCAATTACGTCCTCCGGGTTGAGCACTGGCCCAGGAAGAGAATACTTCATTTTTACAATATTCTCAGCAGTGTATTAGATATATCAGATACTGTGGTATTAAACAAGATGACCAATGAGGCTGTATTTCAGTTAGTAATCTACTTCATCAACGCTGCCTCTTTTTTTTTTAATGTTTTTATTCATTTTCGAGAGACACAGAGTACGAATGGGGGACCAGCAGAGCTCCCAACAGGGTTACTCACTGTCTGTCCCAGTGATGTGGAAGTAATTGCCCATGTTGACTGCCACTTTGAGATTAACAGCTTATGGGATGCCTGGTGCCCAGTCAGTCACAATCTTACCTTCCAGATAAATGGACTCATTTTATGTCTCTTGATAGATTTCCTACCTATGGAAATAAAACTGCTTGGCTATCAGAGCATATCATCTCAAGAACAGAGCAAAAAATTTGCTAGTAGGTATCAGGGGTAGTACTGAGTACCACTGCCACTTCTCCTCCTTGATATTTAGAGCTATTTATCCTGGCTATTGGAAGAATAGCACCATATATTGGATACTTATTGAGAGTATATGTAGCATTCTAGAGACCCTTGTTAAAGACCTGCAAGGAATTGCTACTTAAACGGCACTGTAAATGAGTCTGCAAAAGGCTATTACTCTGTTTTATTTAGCTAGTTGCCTTGGGGTGGTGAGACCCCACCCCATGGTAAGACCAGTGAATTCTGTGAACATGGGTCCATCACTGCCCTTCTTTTGCTATAAAATGGTTTCCTTGACCTAGAGCATGGCTTTGTGGAATACTAGGATGATTGATAAGGCATTCTGTAAGTCTGTGGCAGGTAGTTTTGGTAGAAACATTGAATGCAGGGAAGACAAATCCATAGGCAGACTAAAGGTCTATTCCAACAAGGATAAGATATACCCTTTTTATGATGGAAGTGATCCAATGTAATCAACCTGCTAATGGCTGATCACCTAAGGGAGTGGTGCCCTATTGGTAGCCCTATTTGTTTCTGCTGTTGGCAGATTGAGCACTTAGTGCTGGTCATAGCCACATTGGCCTCAATGAGTGGAAGTCCATGTATATGAATCCATTCATACTTACACCACTGCCATCATGGCCACTTTGTTGATGAGACCATTGAGTGTTGACAAGAGTGACTGTGGAAAGAGGTTTACTTGTATCTATAGTACAGGTCATCAGGTCATCCTCTCCACTTGATTATTAAAATCCTTTGCTGCTCAGGTCACCTTCTCGTGAGAGTTTACATGGGATACAACTACTGTGTTTTCCCCCAAAGAGGTCTAGCCCTAAACTTCATCATAAAAACATTGTATTTTGAGTTTTCTAATTATATTGCTTCCGTACCCTGTTCATTAAGCCAAATCATTAGCTATAGTCCATGAATTGATAATTGCTTATCTGCCCATTTCACCTTCCAAGCAAAGTGAAAAACCATGTGCACTGCCCATGGAAGATTCTCTTCCCATTTTCCTTCAGGGATTTCCCACAGAAGGCTATAGTGCTACAGTTGTCAACTTTAAGATGAGACCTTCATATCTTGCAGAGCCATTTGTAAACTAGAGTGTACTCTTCTATCAGTGATAGTAAGGAAATATTGATGAGGCCCCAGATGGAGTCTGGGAGAGAGAAAGCAGTGTAACAGGAGTAGTGATCAGGGCTTTTGAGCCACTTCTTAGAACTTATTTGTATCTTCAGGACCTGCTCAGGGCTGGTCATATGTACCTGTTCCATTTGATGATGAAATATTGCTGTGCACACCCAACTTTCTGACTTGGTGATCGGGTATCACCATTCGAAGTTAGTTGCTGTTTTTTGCTCACTAGGTTTAAGAAGCTTATTGTCATCACTATACTGGACCACTGTGCTCCCTTACCTTTACAGAAGGTAAAGGTGGTCAGTACTTCTCAACTAAATTATGACATATGACTGGAGAGTTGGGCTAAACACTTGAGATAGGACCAAGATTAATCAGCCAACATCATAGCTTTACATAAGTGAAGGTGTATTACTGGCCTGGCCATTTGAAAAAAAATTCTGGTGGACATTATGGAGAGCGAGGGAGAAAAAGCTGTTTTCCAGATGAATGGCTGAATACTTGGTACCAAGGGATGTGTTAATTTGCTCAAGTAATGAAATGACATCTGGTACACCAGCTGTAGTTGTAGTCAGTACCTAGTTAATCTTAGAGTAACCTACTGTCATTCTCCAAGGCCCATCTGTCTGGCTCTGGGAAAATGGGAGGGTTGAGTAAGCATGTGGTGCGTGAATCTGTCTTTCAAGTCCCTGATGAGGGCACCAGTTTCCGAAATCCTTCCAGGAATGTGGTATGACTTTTTGCATTATTTTCCTATGTAGAAGCAGTTATAATGGTTTTCACTTGGACTCACCTACCAGAATAGCCCTCGCTCTGTAGGTCAGACATTTCTCAGGTCTGGGGTTTCTACCCGTTGCTGAGTAAGTCTGTTGTAATTATACATTTTAAAACTGGCGAAATACTCACAGGATTGGTTGAAGACCACTGGGTCACCTGATTGACCAGAGCAAAAACTCCATTGATCACCTGACTTCCATAAATCCCTCCTTGGGTAGGCCATGGTAATATTTTAGGTCTCCTGGAATTAGTGCCAACTCAGAGCCAATGTCCAGTAGTTCCTGAAAGTTGTTACCTTGTAAAAGGCCAGAGGTTCCTTTTGTGAAGGCTGGGGGGTGAAATATGAAATGTATAATTTTTGGTAGTATAATGAGGTCCTTGCTGGAATGGACCTGGCCTCTGTTCTTGAGTGGGTTTTAGGTCTAGAAAGCTCTGAGAATGAGGAGCCATGATTCTCTGTGATTGAGTTTACAATTGACTTCATTTAACGTACTTTTTTTTGGTTACACAGATTTAATAAGAGTTTAATAGGCTTCATGTCAATTTTACCCGTAAGAACACTAAAAGTAGCTAGCCAGTATAATAGGTTTACATAAGTCAGACTGTTGCGATTACTGCTTGACTCTGTATCCATTTCCACACATTCCTCAGATTTTTGTCTGTATAAAGTAGAAAGGTCAGGAAATTTTTCTGGAGTATAACACATGTCCTCCAGGATCGCATTTTTACCTCACCTGCAGGGTGAGGCTCACATCTAGTTCCAGATCCAGAAGCCGAGGAGGGCAATGGGGTGGGTCCTGAGAAGAATCGGAGGAGGCCATTAGAATAACTTGAAACAATACAAGTTTCCTCACCACAAGTAGAGGGAAGGAGGTGAGGAGAGGCCTCTTCTACTGGCCAAACAGACTCATCAGTATTAGGGGCCAGTATCCCCAGCTGCACTTTCATTGTAATTCAGCTGATGATAAGAGGAGATTTTGCCCTGGATTTTCAGGAATTTCAACCCTGAGGGGACAGGAGGTAAGGGTCTCCTCAGGACACACACAGTTGGTGCTCTTAGGCTGTTTATGCTGTGTTTGAGCTGGGAATTCAAATCCCGATGCTTATCCTTTGTACCACTTTGTCCAGAAACATTAGGAACAACCACATGATTAATATTTTTGGAAAACATGAATTTAAAAAGTATCCTGGAGTTATCCAGGTTCCTACTTCTTAAAAGGAGCTGATTAGGAGTGTCCAATGCAGATATTTTATGTATCTCTAATGCCAATTCATGCCATGGGCTATCCATGCTCTCCATTACTAGAAATCCTGGAACTAGTTTAGAAAAGTCATCTTTAAAATTCTCTTCTTCCGAAACCACTCCTTGTGCCTAAATCTGTAGTAGTCAGTATTCTCTGGAAAACAAAAATCAATGGAGGAAATTATATAGATATTCTTTGTATATATCTGTATATGTCATCTAATCATCTGTAAATATCTGGTCTGTTCTCATCTATTTCATATGTGCATATGTGTATATACATATAGATCACATACATGTAATGGGATCTAATAGGGATGAGCTCATATGGTAATGGAGGCTGGGAAGTCTCAGGATCTGCCACTTGCTTGAGAACAGGAAAATCAAATCATGTCATTCAGTAAGAAGGCCTGAGAACTAAGAGACCTGATAGTATAAATCCTAGTCTAGGGCAGGGTGAGATGAGGTGAAATGAAATGTCCCATTTTACCCAGTGGGGCAGGAAGAAAAAGGGTGAATGCCTCCACCTTCTATGCAGGTCTTACTGGATTGGTCATGCCCAACCACACTGGGGAGGGTAATCTACTGAATACATTGATTAAAATAATCTCATCTGGAAACAATGTTACAGCCACCTCTGGATACCATGTTTGATCTGGACACCCAGTGGTCCACTCAAGATGGCACACACAACTGACCATCCCACTGAGAAATCTATATTTTTTAGTAATCCTCTCAGCAGATGATTTTCATGTGTACACATTTGAGTTCTACTGACTCACGTTATTCTTCCATAAGAAATTTGATATCCTGCTGTATAAAAGTTGAATAAAATGTTCACCCAAATATGCACACTCTAGAAAGTAGGTGATAATAATCCGATTTTAAGTTCTTGAGAAAAGAAATGTTTGGACATTTAATCCTGGAGGGTTCCCTGGGCTACCTATAAAGGAGTGCTTAAGCGGATGTGATAGTACCATAGGAAGTACAGGTACAGAATGTAGTAGATAAATGGAGTTCTAATAAGAAATTGTAGTGGCTATCCTTTTACTTTTTTTTTTTTTTTGCCTTTTTTTTGATTTGCTATGATGTGCATTATTGGAAAACTTACCAGCAGGTGGTAGCGCTGTTTAACAAATAGATCCCTGGTCACGAAACAAGCTTTCACGAATGAATGAGTGGCTGCACGTGCAGCACCACTTCAGTATGTCACTATATGGAATTGTGACTACGAAAACCTGACTTCAGGTCCCAGTTACTGGACTCATCATTTTGTACAAATAATTTACTTAAAAGTCGTAAGTAAAGTAGAGATAAAACATTACAAACCAGGACAGTTACGCTTAAGGGTGAAGCAAAATGATTGTGACATCATTGAGGAGGACACTATGCTGTGTAATTGCAAATATGTGTCCTTTAAAAATGTTTGGTTACACTCTCATTTATTTTAGGATGGCTCCTTACAAGCAACAGTGGGTCATCTTATTGGATCTTAAAAGGATGATACTCATAAGTGGAAATTGATTTTCCCGTTGGTTATATGTTCAACTATTTTTTGGATCATTTTTTAATTCCGTTTTATTTCCATGAAGTATAAGTTGCCAAACCCATAAGTTTATTGGGTTTAAGAGTAGCTGTAGCTTCTGAGTGCTTTTTCCGGCACAACCATTGCTTATCTAACATTTACACATTCATGAAATAAAGGGCTCACACCCCAGAGAACCCCAACAAGTGCAAGGTGTTTTTCAAAGAAAATGGCATCTACAAATACCGTCTGGAGTATTTAAAGTATTAGCTACATAGTGGATATTTACTGTGTATTTACTATGTATTTACTCAGTTTACTGAGTATTTACTGTGTGCTGAGAAGTATCCTAACCACTGAAGGGATTCAGAGATACAGAACCCAGAGGATCCTAAAAGTTAAGAACTTTCATTCTTTTTTTTTTAATGTGACAGATATTTATTGATCACATTCAATAGACCAGTAATTACTGGGGCTATAGGCCATACAAGACATCTGTATTCTCAAAATTGCCTCTTCTGCAGGTGAATTATAGACTACCTATAGACAAGAGCAAACAGATAAAGTACCTAAGGCTAGAGACAAGAGTCAGGAAAAGGAATGCACAGCCAGGTTGCTATTTACTATTCATTCACTTATTTATTTATTTATTTATTTGTTTGTTTTTTGTGTGTGTGTGTTTGAGAGGGAGAGAGGGAAAGAGAGAGTGCAAGTGGGGGAGAGACAGAGAAGGAGACAGAATTCCAAGTAGGCTCCTCACTGTGAGTGCAGAGCCTGACATGGTGCTGGATCCCATAAACCATGAGATCATGATTTAAGCCAAGATCAAGAGTCAGATAGTTTAACTGAAGGAGACACCCAGGCACCGCCTCCCCGCCCAGGTTGCTACTTAGATTAAAGCCAAGTTGGACAAGATGGTAGGAAAAGAGATCTTAGGTGGACAAAATGATACCTATGAAAACAGGTATGTGATATGAAAGCAGTGTAAATAGTTAAGGACTATGGGCTTTGGAGTCAGAATGACCTGAAATAAAATAATAACTCTACCACTCACAAACTGAGTGATCTTTGGCAAGGTACTTTGATTTATTTGATGGTTGGTTTCATCATGTGTTAAAAAGAGATAAGAGGGGGCGCCTGGGTGGCTCAGTCGGCTGAGCGTCCGGCTTCAGCTCAGGTCATGATCTCATGGTTCATGGGTTCGAGCCCCGCGTCGGGCTCTGTGCTAACAGCTCAGAGCCTGGAGCCTGTCTTCAGATTCTGTGTCTCCCCCTCTCTCTGACCCTCCCCTGCTCACACTATCTTCTCTCTCTCTCTCTCAAAAATAAATAAAATTTAAAACAAATTTAAAAAAAAGAGATAAGAGGATCTACTGTATAGGCGTATTGTGAGAATCCTATGTTAAAATTAGTGAACATTAAATTCCAAATGGGGAAATAACCAATTGTCTGGAGATGCCTAAAATACTTAAAAAACAGTTTATGTTAGGCACTGCAGGCTGGACACTGAAGTTTGACTTTCTTATAGTAGGCAATGGGAAGTATAGATTCTTGTATAGAAAGAGGAATCAGTGAAAAGATACGTAAAAGGTCTGAGGTGCCTGGGTGGCTCAGTTGGTTAAGTGTCTGACTTTGGCTCAGGTCACGATCTTGGAGTTTTTGAGTTCAAGCCCTATGTTGGGCTCTGTGCTGACAGCTCGGAGCCTGGGGCCTGCTTTGGATTCTGTGTCTCCCTCTCTCTCTGCCCCTCCTCTCTCTCTCTCTCTCTCTCTCTCTCGTTTTCTCACAAGAAAATATAAACATTAAAAAAAAAACTTTTAAAAGGTCTTACATCAGTGTATACAGGGTGTTTGAGGACCCAGGAAATGGAGACAGGAGAAGGAAGGCCATCTCATGAGGATGGAGGTCATTATGACCTTAGATTTGGGTAAGGAGTTGGAGAGACTTACTGAATTGTATATGAGATCAAGGGGGAGAAAGGATTGAAAAGTTACTCTAATAACGTGAGCCTGGTGAGCTGGGGGGATGGTTGTGTCTTTGGCAAAAATAAGAGGTGTGGGGAAAGCAAATACATTTATTCTTATGGGAAAGAAGCAGTCAGAAGACACAAAGCACCAGGCAGAGGGGTCAAGATCAACGCTGAACATTTCATTTGAAAATAATCTGCCGGCTTTAAAATTGTTCATTGAAACCAGCTGCTATAGCATGGTTAAAGGGAGTAGGGGGAAAAGGAAAAAAAAAACTCACATAAGTATATTCCGAGAAAGACTATTGCTGGTGCTGACAGAACATTCAAGAAAGTGATAAAAGCTTCACAGCAAGCCAAGCTCTGTTTACATGAACTTGGAAGAGCAATTGCCCCTTCCTTTGCAGGGTTTCCCCCCAAATCCTTACAGTCCTTTAATGATCCTCCTTTAATGATGTCATGACTTGAATTGAATTATAATTCCTGATACTAACACTTAATAACTAATTTAGCGTCTGGCTGAGGCATGTATAATAAGGTCAAATAACAGGTACTTCATATTCTATTAAATTACTGTGTTCTTGAGAAAAACTTAGTTTCCCTGGGTTTGCCATATAAAGAGAATGGAATGTCTTTCTGGAACAAACTGATCACCCATAAAACATGCAAAAAGATGGAACCATAAAATCCTTTTCTGAGACTCTGGGAAGAGTTCCCTAAGATCCTGTCCCCACCGCTGTGTCCAGAAACTTTCCTGAATATTGAGGTAACCTGTTCCCTTATTTTTATCAGCAAGCTTATGTCATGCTGGTATTATCTTTTGGTATTCCCTTTTTACATGAGGGTGTAAGCTTCGCTAAATGTTAAGAGCATTAAAGACAATAAAAAGACTATTAAAACACAGTCCTATTAAGATCTAATATCTTACTGATATTACTGATTTTGTCAACTGTATGTATTCTAGTAACTATAGGGTATTTCATGATGTAGAACATGTCCATGACTGAAAATACCCCAGTGTCTCTGCGCTGTCAGCCCCATTCCCCCCACTTCTGGCCACTGGCAGTCTTTCCCCTGTCACTGTGGTTATAACTTCTAGAATTTCATACAAAAGGAATTACGCAGTGTACACTTTTGTGTCTTTTTCACTTAGCATCATGCGTGCATTGTTGCATGCATCAGTAATTTTTTCCTTGTTATTTATTTATTATTTTGAGAGGGGGGGCATGCATGCCATTGGGGAACAGGCAAAAAAGAGAGAGAAAGAGAAGGAGGGAGGGAGGGAGAGAGGGAATCTGACAGCACAGAGCCCGATGCAGGACTTGGACTCACGGCTGGTGAGATCATGACTTGAGCCAAAATCAAGAGTGGGGTGCTTAATGCCCTGAACCACACAGACGCCCCTTTGTTTTTATTTAATTGACAAAATTCCAGGTTTTAAACATTTACTTGTTTTTCCCATATGTCTTTTTCTAGGATCCAGTACCGAATGCCACATTACATTTAGTTGTTGTATCTCTTTCAATGCCTTTGGGCTATAACTCTTGCTCAAACCTGACTTGTTTTTGATGACCTTGATATTTTTGCTAAGTACTAACCAGGTATTTTAGACAGTGTCTCGCTTTGGTTTATGCGATGGCTTTGTCATGGTTACACTATAGTTGAGGTTTTTCAGAATAGAACCACAGAGGTGAAATGGTCCTCAGTCTAGCATATCAAAGAAACCTAGCTACTAACATGTATTATCACGAATGTTAACTTTGATCGCTTGGCTAAGTGTTTCTCAAGTTTTGCCTCTGAAAAATCACTTTTTCCCTCCTTGACATACTGCAGTCCAGAGGATAGTCACTGTAGCCTGTACTTATGTACAGGGTGTTGTGTTCCACTCTTTAAGAAGAGACTATCTATGTAAATTACTTGGAAGTCTCCTGTACAGGAGATTCATCTCTTATTCCTATGTATTTTTTATATAATCATTTATTAAATTATTATGGACTCCTAATTTTTTTTATACTTAGGTTAACCCTGCCAATATTATGTTTTGGATTACTCAAATTGTTCAAGGTTAGGCAGTTTGGAGCTCTTTGACTTGAGGGGATACACTATTACACCAGGCATTATGATTTTTGCTTTATTGTTTTGTGAAAGTTCGCTTCTCTCTCTGATTTGCTGAGATGTTAAAAATTGGGAATAGGTATTGTAGTTTGTCAAATACTCCTCTAACACTCGACTTGATCATAATAGTTTCTCTCTTTTTAGTTATCCAATACTGTAAATTCATACATTTTTATGTTGTCTTTCATGAACATTAAAACAGCCTGACATTCCTGGGAAAACCCAAGCTGGTCATGACTTTGAATCATTTTTATATAGGTTAATTTGTTGAAAATCTATGTTCTCAAGAAATACTTGTCTGTTATTTTCTGGCATTGTCTTTTGTCTGATGGTGTTTTCAAGACCTCATAGAATAAGTTAGAAAGTATTCCGTTCTCTTCAATTTTCTGAAAGAATTTTCTGTAAAATTGGTATGAATGCTTCCTTAAATGTTTAAATTCACCATTGAAGAAACTTGGGTATAGAATTTTCCTTTTTAATTATAAATTAAATTTCTTTAATATATGTAAGGCCACTCAGATTATCTATTTCTTGTTGGATGAGCTTCAGTATAAATACTTCAAGGAATTTATTTCATATGTTTTTTAAGTTTTCCATATTTAAGTTTTTCATATTTTCTTATCCTTTTATGTATATACAATCTGTATTGATGCTATATCTTATTTCTGATATGGCAGGTATCCCTTCTTTCTTTTTCAGTCTGGCCACTTGTTTTTCAATTTTACTGCATTTTTCAAAGAACCAGCTCTTGGTTTATTTTTTGCTATTTTTTTGTTTTCTCTTTTTATTGATTTTTTCCCTTCTGATAATATTTTATTTAATCTTCCTGATTTGGGTTTAATTGGCTCTTCTTTTTCTAGCCTTCAGTTGGAAGCGTAAGTCATTGATTTCATACCTTGTTCTTTTCCAATGTAGGCACTTATTTCTATAAAGGCTCCTTTAAGTGTTGGCATCATATTATGAATTTTGATATGTTGTCTTTACATTTTGATTTAGAGAAAAACACTTAGTAATCTCCCTTTTGATTTCTTCTCTGATCTATGAATTATTTAGAAGTTCTCCATACCACATGGCTTATGTACCATAAAATTGTTCCATTTTGGGGGCACCTGGGTGGCTCAGTTGGTTGAGCATCTGACTTCAGCTCTGGTTGTGATCTTTCAGTTTGTGAGTTGGAGCCCTGCATCGGGCTCTGTGCTGACAGCTCAGAGCCTGGAGCCTGCTTCAGATTTGGTCTCTCCCTCTCTCTCTCTTTCTCTCTCTCTCTCTCTCTCTCTGTGCTCCTCCCCCATTTGTGCTCTGTCTCACTCAAAAAAATTTTTTTATTAAAAAAATTCTTTGATTTAAGCCTAAAATTCAATGATTTTTTTAAGTTGACATACGTATACAACAATCATCACTGTTTAGTTTGTCTATATTTCCATTGTCTAAAAAGACTCCTATGTCCATTTGCAGTAAATCGTAGTTCTCATTCCCAGCTCCTGACAATCGGTAAGCTACATTCTATTTATATAGAATTAATTTTTGTGGGCATTTTCTATCAATAGAAACATACTGGGTTATTTAGAAGTATGTGGTTTAATTTCTAATATTTGTGAATTCCCTGCATTTCCTTCTTTGGATTTGGGATTGGGCTTTATATCATTTTGATTTTAAAAAATTTATTGAGGTAGGATTTATGGTGTGCTAAATAGTTTATTTTGGAGAATGATCCATCTGGATTTGAAAAGAATGTATGTTCTTTGTGGTGGATGGAGTGTTCTAGAAATACCAGGTAAGATAGGTTGATAGTGTTGTTCAAGTCTGCTATATACCTGCTTTTCCTGTCTGGTTGGTCTCTTCATTATTGAGAGTGTAATACTGAAATCTGCAATTATTAATTGTTGAAATCTCTCTTTCTCTGTTCAATTCTATCATTTTATTTACTTTGTTTTTTGGAGAGAGAGTATGTTAGGTTAATATGTTTATATATTTTGTATTTTTGTTAAAGTGACCATTTTAGCATTTTTGGTCTGAAACTGTATTTTTTTTCTTTCTGATACTGGTATAGCTATTAGAGCTCTGTTGTGGTTTCTGCTAGCCTAATAGAGCTTTCTTCATTTTTTACTTTCAGTCTCTTTGTGTAACTGAAACTGACTTTCTCTTGGGGAGATAGTACAAACATGTCATATTTTTATACTTTGAATTTTGTGAGTCTCTGCATTTTGATTGGAATATTTAATCCATTTACATGGAGTGTAATTATTGATGTTTGAATTTCTGTCAGCCGTTTTGCTACTTGCCATTCCTCCTTTACTACCTTATGTTGGATTAAATATAATAGATTAAATAGGGGTATCATTGTATCACCTAAAAATTGTTTTGGGGGTTTAGTTTTTCAATGGTTCTTTGAAAATTATAATATACATGTTAATTTAAAATCAGCTTCAGATGAATACTTACTTAGGTCAAATGAAATTAATTTTGTTCCAAGATAGCTCCCTCCCCTCTGTTATCCTTTGGGCTAGTCTTTTTATTTTTTATTTTTAAGAGAAAGTGAGAGAGGGGAGCTGGGGAGAGGGGCAGAGGGAGATAGAGAGGGAGAATATATCTTAAGTAGGCTCCATACTCAGACTGGAGGTTGATGCAGGGCTTGATCCTACAAACCATGAGATCATGACCTGAGCTGAAATCAATAGTCAGACACTTAACCACTGAGCCACCAAAGTGCTCCTCCTTTGTGATATTCTTATCATAAGTAGTACATTTTAAAATACTAGGCTAGAAGTTACGAAAGAGTTTTATCATTTTTCTTACATATTACTTTTTTATCAGTCAAGAGAGAAAAATATATTCAAACTTTGTTTTATATTTAGCTAACAAATATGTTTACTGGTGCTCCTAATTTCTTCATGGATTTAACTTACTATCTGATACCATTTGCTTTTTACCTAAAGGGTTTCCCTAAGTATTTCTTGTAAGGCAAGTTTGCTAGCAATGAATTGTCTCAGTCTTTGGTTATTTGGAAATGTCTATATTTATCCATTTGTTAAAGAATACTTTGGGACATGGTGGTGGCTCATTCAGTTGAGTATCTGGGCTCTTGATTTCAGCTCAGGTCATGATCCCAGAATCATAGGATGAAGCCCCATGTTGGGCCCCACACTAATCTCTCTCTCAAATAATCATAATAAGAAGGAGAAGGAGAAGAGTTTGAATGAAGAATTCTTAATTGCCCTTTTAAAAATACCATCCAGGCCATACTGTTGCTAGGAGGATCTAGCCTTGTTTTCAGAAGTAGTCTATAATAATATTCCATTGAACATAACAATTGCAATTGCATGGAACACCGGCATCACAAAGGCAGTCAGTCACCATATGGATCAAGACCAAAACAAAACTACGGTGTAGTCATCTCTGAACACACATATTAAAAAAAGAGAACGTTGCCCAAACCACAAAAATACCCAGACCTTTTCTTTGCATGATTAAAGTGCTTAATATTAGTGACTACTGCCATCTCCTTAAGTACAGGTGAACCTCATTTCATTCTTTCTATTTCACAGATAGAAGCTTTTAAGATAGAATGATAAAATTGCCTCTACTATGTGGCATCATCTAATCCTTAGCTAAGACCTCTTCTTTGAGCCCTCTTCCAAAGCATCCAAATCCTATAACAGCCTCTTAATGAGACACTCCATGGTTCCCCATGGTGTGCAGTCTCCCTCCACTGCAACAAGTTATAAAATCAACTTTATTCAACTACAGGTGAGCAACTGGTCTCTTTGGCTGAAGAGATTGCCACCTGCACTAAAAAAGGCGCCTGGTCAGCTCTTAGCTGACACCATGGAACCTGATTGGGATTCTCTCTCTGCCTCTCTCTCTGCTTCTCCCCTGCTTACTGTTTCTTTCAAAAATAAGTAAACTTTAAAAAATATGAAAGTTAGAATGGGCAAAGACATACTACCTCATTGCAAACAAAACTAAGTCATGGATCATAAGGTTAAAAAATTTTAATCCAGTGAAGAAATGGGCAGAAGACATGAAGAGACACTTCTCCAAAGAGGACATCCAGATGGCCAACAAACACATGAAACGATGCTCAGCATCACTCATCATCAGGGAAATACAAATCAAAACCACACTGAGATACCACC
>CM053572.1:19607067-19646941 GCA_028646485.1 Cryptoprocta ferox
CTGAGGGGGGAAGGGGAAAAGGTAAAGCGGGGTGATGGTCTTGGTGGAGGTCACTTGTGGGGAAGAGCACTGGGTGTTATATGGAAACCAACCTGACAATAAACTATAAAGTTTAAAAAAATAAAATAAAATAAAATAAAATTCAAAAAAAAAATTTTAAGTAGCTACTTATAGGTGAATAACAAAGGATAAAATTTATAATTAAAATCTAACTTCAAAGTCTGTAGATATTTCAAAATGGCATAAACATGAAGAAGGCTCTTCCTGGAATATTCTTGCTCTCTAGATTAACAGTCAGGAATTTCTTTTGTAAAAGCTTACATAGTAAATAGTAAATACTTTCAACTTTGCAGATCGAATTTCTCTTGTAACCACTCACCTTTGCCATTGGGTTGTGAAAGTAGCCATCAGCAATACACAAATGTGTTGGAAGAAGACTATTTATGTACCTGAAAGTGGAATTTTATATAACTTTGTGGCAAAAATGGTGGAAACTGTTCTTAGCCCATGGAATGTGCAAAAGTGGGAGAGGGACCGTATTTGGCCTGTGTGCCTTTCTTGACCCCCCTTCTCTAAGGTAATTATTGCCTCACTACCTCCCATCTTTACTATAATGTCACCTTCTCAGTAGAAGCCTTCCCTGGTTGCCTTTTAAGAATAGCACCCTCCTCCACCTCCTTCTCTTCTTTTTGTTCCCCTATTGAACGTAAAGGAACTATATATTTTATTCATTTGTTTGTTGTTAGACACTCCTCATTAGAATGTACACTCCTTACATGTTGGAGTTTTCATTTTTGTTAACAACTTCATCCCCATCCTCTATGAAATTGTTGAGTGTATTGTATGCTTCTAATGAATATCTATACAATGGATAAATGAGAACCTAGGAGAGGAATCACAGCAGCAGATGTTAGTAGTTACCTGGCTCCAGGGCTGGTCAGATTTCATTGTCTCCAGTTGGAGAACACACGTGGAAGATACCTTTACCTCACAGTCATGACACTGAAAAGATTGAGCTTTTATTCAATAGTCTGAGATATTGGAAAAGACAATTCAATTAGGGAATTGAGCCTAAAAGTCCAGTTTGGACTAAGGTTTATTTTTCCCCCCTAATACCCATCTGGTGAAAACTTATAGGGAGTATTATTAGATCAGCTTTAGATAGATAGGTAGTAGTGGTTGCTACAGGAGAAGGACTGGGGGTTTAACTGAGTGGAGAATTTACTTCCATTTAGATTGTTTGTATAATATTTAAAGGGAGGCTCCAGAATTTTGATACGTTAGAGTCTTAGAATGCTGATCTGGTAAGATTGGGGTGCAGATAGCTTCTGTTGAGTATGTGCTTGCATGGTGAACACACTTGTTGAGAGGTTTGGCTTGGAAAGTGTGATCTACATCATGGTGACCTAAGGCCACTTGAAACTACTTCTGGGTTAGATATAAAAATGATCATTTTTATCTTTCCTATTGTGTTAAAGATAAATTTTTTAAAGTACGATGAAAATAGAAAGTATATCAAAATAAATCAGAATGTTGGATACCAAAGAAAAATGTTTTGTGATTATCTCTATCTTTATTTCCGCAACAAGCAAGAATACAGCGTATTCATTTTTAAGGCATTTCCCAATTTTCTTAGAAGGTTAATAATGAGCAAGGTTGTTGTTAATTTTTACTACTTTTAGACTGTTGGGCAGTAGAAGACGTTGCAAGTATATATGCCCCTGGTTTAAAAAATGGCCCATGCCTATGATTGGAAGGACAGCATTCTGAGGCCAGTGTCCCACCTCCTCTTAGAAAGGGAATATCCCTTGTTTACCCTTTCAGAAGAGAATTCAAATGCTTCCAGACAAGTCTGTTAATATAAATTCAGAGAACACTGCCTACTGTCAGATGAAGAGAAACAGTGAGCAGGGTAAGAACCTAGGAGTCCTGTCTTTAAAAAGCACAGCAGCCATTCAGTAATTGTTAAATGGCCATTCACCTGCTAAAAACATTTAAAATGTAGGCCTGGTCTTGCCATTCTTTCAATTTATTAAGAGAAGATGACGATCTTGGTTCGTATATGAGATCTATCCCTTTTTTAAATGTCGGTCTATTCATTCAAGATACTTAAAAATACTATCTAGGTCAAATAAAATACCATGCTGGACTTAATCTTCTGGCTTCCTGCTTGATGGGACCTCTGAAGAAGATGATTGATCGATGCACTTTGTTTCACAGGATTGTAAAGTTACCATGCACTACCAAGTCGACAGTATCTGGAAGGAATAATGGAGGTTAGGATATACACCTGAGCACATTTGTGCTCCTATAGTCCTGAGACTCTGACTATCTAGATAAATAGATCTAAGAAAAGACATAGATACATAGATGATAGATATATTCACCTCTTGTCATGGGATCATCTTTAGCAATGGAGGTCTCTTGGCAGTATAGGAAAGGTCCTTTCAGATACTATAAACTTTGATATCACAATATACATCTACAACTTTGTGAAAGAAAACAAGTAGTGTGATCATTTAAAAAAGTGAAGAGAAGGTAACTAATTAAAATAGGGTAATTGAAACCATGCTTGCCAAACAATAAGTTAAATAGATTCTTGAAATCTTTCGAGGGCAATAAATCGTATTTATAGCATGGTTTCTATAAGAATAAATTCCAAGTACTCAACTATTTATATTCCAAGGAACATTTAAAATACAGCCCTTTCATAAACTAGAGGCTGCCTGCCTGTGGTCTCTTCTCCCAGAGAACAAGATTTGGCGACAAGGAACGTTTTCGCCGTTCTTGGAGCGTTGTGTAGCTACTGAGCCAAATAATTTATACAGGAAAGAAAAAAGAAAACATTAGCTGAGGGTGGCCTTTGGAATGCTACCTGGGTGCCTTACAAACACAGGACTGCCCTGAATTTGAAAAGATCGACATTTATATTTCCCTTTCTCCTCACGCCCTGATAAAAAGCTTCTCTGTTCCTTCTAGGGGATACTTGATCAGGCTCAGCAAAGAATGACCCCACACAGACCTAACTGGGACCCTCGGGCAGCTGACCAAACTTCACAGGCAATTCATCCAGCCCTTCCTTCTACCTCTGATGCATGATTTTCCTCCCTGCCACTTTGTAGAAGCTGAGACAACTTGGCAGTTTCACTATGTGTCAGTAGTGTCTCTAGAAATGTGTCAATCTTGGATAACACATTTCCCTAATTCTAACTTCTACATAGTACCTCTGTTTAAAATACACGTGAATGTGCAGATAAATTTCCATTTACTTAATGGCTTTTTCTCACATACCGCTAAGTCAAGGCCATATCCTAAATGTTTAATAGCATTTAAAAAGCTTCTTAATATGTTGCTTTCTGATATTAAAGTGTTAAGTAAGCAATAATCTTTTAGCAGAAAGCATGAGATAAGCACGTAAATTTTTGGCCATGTAAAAATATTAATGTAATCAAAATACACCCACTTCTTGCTTTATTGCAGCCTGTGGGTTCAGCCACCACACTAACAGTTGTATCCTCTTAAGTGTACTAGCCTATCCCTCATCTCCAGGCTTTGAGGTGTCTTTACTATTTCTAACTTTGAAACTGTTCTAGTTTATTCTAGATTTTCAGACTCTGCCTTTTCACAGTACCGGTGTAAAGTGGACGTCGATCCTATTAGCAACAAGCTTCATTATTCTGTCCAGTGTGTGCTGTCTCTTTGAACAAGTAGACTGAGTCCCCTTTCAGACTTGGAAGCTTTACTCAGGCCCCATGTTGATGTAAGAGATCATGCTCTTAAAAGACAATTTTTAAAACTAATTCCATTACTTGTCTCCTTAGAGCCAATCTAAATCTACTTCTCCCTTGAGATGATATTTTCCAATTCCTCACTGGGAAATTTTTTAAATTTTTACCTCAGGAAAACAAAAGCTTTTTCTCAATAGCCATTTGGATTCTGGACTCATCATCCCCATACATGTCTATTGCCTGATACCTTGACATGTCTACCTAGCTCGTCTTCTCCTTTAAAATGATGTCTCCCCACTCCTAAGAACACTGGCCTCCTATAGATGGTTTACCAGAAGAGCCCTCCAAACTGCCTTCCCTTGAATATTCAAATTAGAAGCTTTATTCATAAAGAGCTACAGAAGGAATTACACTCGATAAACACTATACCTCACAGGAAAATTTTTTAGGATATACTAAGGCAATTAGCCTTTTGTCTCCCCTCTTCTTTCTTTAAAAACAATCTTAGAAACAAAATCCTTAATATAAGATTGGCCTGAAAATACATGCAGAAATATGAAGCTGAATGCATGGTGTGGTTGGTAGAATCAAGGCCCCACAAAAATGTCCATGCCCTAATTCATGGAACTTGTAAATATGTCACTTGACATGGCAAAATAGATTTTGCACATGTGATGAAGGATCTTGAGTTGGAGGGTAATCCTGGGTTATCCATGTAGACCCAATGTAAACACAAGGGTCCTAAGGGAAAGGAGGAGACAGGAGATTCAGTGTCTTCAGAGAGATTTCAAGACTCTGTGGGCTTGATGGGGCAAGGTGCCAAAAGCTAAGGAATATAGGTGGCTTCTAGAAATTAGAAAATACAAGGAAGATCTATCTCCTAGAGCTTCTAGAAAAGAATATGATGGGCTGACATCTTTTTTTAAGTTTATGTATTTTGAGAGAGAGTGAGCATGACCTGGGGAGGGCCAGAGAGAGTGGGAGAGAATCTTGAGCAAACTCCAAACTGTCAACATGGAGCCTGACTCAGGTCTCGATCCCACAAACAGTGAGACCATGATCTGAGCCAAAATCAAGTCAAGCATTCAACCAACTGAGCTTCCCAGGTGCCCCCTGACATCTTCATTTTAATGCATTAAGACTGGTATCAGTGTCAGACTTCTGACCTGTAAAATAGTAAATGTAAAATAGTGTTGTTTTTAACCCACTAAGTTCATGGTAATTTTTAAAAAAGGTTTTTTTAAATGTTTTTAATTTTGAGAGAGAGAAATAGAGTGCGAGTATGGGAGGGACAGAGAAAGAGGGAGTCATAGACTCCCAAGCAGGCTACAGGCTCTGAGCTGTCAGCACAGAGCACGACGTGGAGCTCAAAATCATGAACCCTGAGATCATGACCTGGCCAAAGTTAGACACTTAAACGACTGAGCCACACAGGCACCCCTGTGTTTATTTTTGATAGCCAAAATGCAAAACAAATAGAGGCAAGGAAACTTTACAATCGTACTCTTAATAAAGAATTCTAGCATGAGTTTTTTATTAAATATTTGAATAGCACAGAAGCTGTCTGCCACATAACATACGTATGCAGGTATTTATATACATATATATAATGGCATACACGTATGTGTAGATACATGAATATATGTGCCAAAGATGATAATTTTCCAAAAATAGTTTAAGAGTTGGAAAATACTACTTTAAGATATATTAAGATGATAATTACCCATCTTGGCTTCAGAATCCTTCCCAGTCAGCAAAATACATAAAAACACACGTAAGGTATATTTATATACAGTGTCACTTTGAGCTCTCCCTTCTGTCTCAAGGTCTCTACCAGGTACAGTTCTGTAGTGAGCCATCTATTAAAATTTACCAACCATTACATAAACACTTAGAATAATTTATGTGTTTTCATAGTGTGAAAACTATTCCTTAAACTTTTGCTCCCTGTAGGTTAACCTCAACTGTTAGAGAGCTGTTGAATTTTCATGTTAATAGTTGTGCAACATTTGCTAATCAAGGAATTCTGATTATTAATACTTAATTAGGATTTCTGTTATATGTTATAAAAGTAACTCTTATTAGTGATCCCAAAACAGTCATGTATATTTCTCATCTCTTCGTGTTTTCCTTAGCTTTTTTACCACAGGATTTCTTAACAAAGTGTTATTAAATATTCATTTTAGGTAAAACTGGGCAATACCAACTTTGTAAGTCTTGGTCACTGTCAAATGCTCTATAAAATGTATAAATATTGGCGAAATAATTATTTATAATACTCTTATACAGAGCATTATGATAATGATAAGGCTAAATGGTTTAATTATGATACAGACATAATTTAGGAATTTTTTAATAAAAATGATATATGCTCATTAAAATTTAGAGTGAAAGAATAAAAAGAGCAAAACAATCAATTTTCAGTGTTGATTTATTAAATACATTTTGGTAGAAAGATACAAAATCTAACACTGGAATTATGTTGCACCCAAGATTTTTTCAATCAAGATTGAAATTTTTAATTTCCTTAAATGTGACAGACAGTAACTAAATAGTTGAAATTAAAGCGGATGTTGGTGTTTGCAAAGTATTTCTTCACCGTGAAAGCTATTTTTAAAAGCGTTTTAAGATCATAAATTAGAAGCACCTTTAGGTTGGAGTTACTAGTTTTCCAAGTGTGTACTTTAAGTTTGACAGTATTAATATAAACCGTTATTATGAAAGATGAGTAAAAGGTGTTTCTAAATTTCTTTCTTTCCCCTGCCTGTGGAAGACAGATTCTAAAATGGATCCTGCTTCTCTCCACCCCCTGAAGCTCTTGACCTTGTGTAGTCCCTTCTTTTTGAGTTTGAACATGAACTTTGACTCGAATCTGACTAGCAGAACACAGCAAAAGTGATAGGATGTTACCTCTGTGATCACATTACATAAGATTTTAATGTCTATCTTGATAGAACTCCGATCTTGCAGACTGTTGGACCAGGAGCCTCCGTTTCTGGCTGCCTTTTGTATAGAGCCATCCTCAGTTTTTTTCCTCATGGTTTTAGCCTCTTGATTAGTCAAAGCCAGCTGTGGGAGAGTTTTGGTAGGAGGATCAAATGATGTCACTGGTAGATGTTTTTATTTCTAAGAAAGGATTGAAACTGTATGTCTCAGTTGACCCTATTGTTTGTCTTCTGGGTTGGAAATGGGAGATGAGGAGGGAATCCGGATAGTGGGGGGGCTCAGGTTGCTTAGATTTTATATATTACTTGGCAGGGAAGCTACTTAGAACCAGGAGTCATGTTTTTATTGCACTTGCTTATCTCTTAAAAAGCCATCAGTTACTTGAAGCAATCTTGTGGATGCATGAGAATCAACTTGAATTTTGAAAATCAGCAATAAAATTACAAGCTTGTTCCTAATGCCAGTGGTCCTATTATGTAATTTCAAACACAAAGAGTTACCTGCTGAATAATGGAACTTAATCTGTGTGGTTAACATATGAATCTTTTGCCTGCAGCTGGACATCCCTTTCCCTGGGAGTTTAGCTTCTGTAATTCTGCTTGATTGGGATTGGACTCTCAGTCATGTGGCCCCCCCCTTCCAGGGCTGGGGGGGGGGGAGCATGAGCCAGTGTGATGGAGCCACAGCAGTGATGGGAGATGGTAGTGTTCATAGGCTCAGGGAAGACTAGAGTCCTTTAGGAAATTGCTATCAATATTGAAGAACATAGTGAACTTCTTTCTTTATTAAGTTTTTTTAAAACGTTTATTCATTCCTGAAAAAGAGCTTTCAGTGAAGCGCCTGAGTGGGGCTCGAACCCAGGAACGCTGAGATCATGACCTGACCCGAAATCAAGAGTAGATCATTTAACTTGACTGAGCCACCCAGGCGCCCCTAAGAAGATAGTGGACTTCTTTTTGAAGCTACTTTGAGGAAGGTTTCTGTCCCTTGAAGGTGAAATGACTGTGGCAAATACAGTTCGTTTTGCATTTGGAAATCTAGGTAATGAACGCCTCTGCTTTTGGGTTCTCCACTAAACTGCTTGTATTTGATTTCATTTCCGATAATTCCATCCTAATGAAATGAGTTATATCTTGGTGACTGAAGCAGGAATGTGTAACAGGATCTCCTATAGTGTGTTGCATACTGACTGAGAAAACCTCGCTCGAAATGTCATTAGCTTTTTGTGACCTCACTGATAAAGAAAGTATATTTGGGGCGCCTGGGTGGCTCAGTTGTTTAAGCGTCCGACTTCAGCTCAGGTCATGATCTCAGGGTTCGTGAGTCTGAGCCCCGAGTTGGCCTTAGTGCTGACAGCGCAGAGCCTGGAGCCTGCTTCGGATTCCGTGTCTCCCTCTCTCTCTGCCCCGTCCCTGCTTGCTCCCTCTGTCTGTCTGTCTGTCTCTCTCTCTCTCAAATAAACATTAAAAAATTTTTTAAAAAAAAAACTACATTAAATGTAGTTAGATATCTTAATAATTTTCAGGGCATAAATGATGCTCACATCCAAAAGCTAATTTGTTTTTGTTTGTTTATTTATTTGAGAGAGAACACATGTGAGAGAGGGGCAGAGAGAATCTTAAGCAGGGTCCATGCTCCGCGCGGAGCCCTGTTTTAGGCTCTACACCACAGGAGCCACTGGGAGCCCCTAAAGTTGGTATTTCTTATTACCTACTGGTCACGTTAGAAAACAGAAAAAGTAATTTGTGGTTGTAGAATATAGAAGCTTCATACTGTGCCAGAGTGGAATGTGATATTGCTTATATAATATATATGATAAGTGTTTTGGGGGAATATACATAGACACACACACACAAGGCAGTATGGGTACACCTTGAAGTACAATGCTCAGGGGAAAAAGAATATATGAAATATGTAATAAATATAGTAATATTTATTAAATAAAGACACACAAAGAACAATAAAGCTTTTAGAAGAATATACCATAACTAAAAGATGCACCATCAATTCATTAGAACAACTGTCTATGAAGTAGGACAAGGGTATGGAAATCGGGAACAGGGATAAAAGAGAGTCAGTAATCATATAATGGAGAGGAGGCATTGAACAGGTAAATGGCAGTAACGCCCAGTGGGTTGAGAGAGCTGACCCATTCCTCCCCAGCTGTCATTCCTGCCTCATGAAAAATATATATGCTTATGTTAGAAATTAAATAAAGGCACACAGACAGAAATAAAATATTCTTACCATCCTGTTGTTTAAGAATTCCTACTTAGGTATAAACATTTTCCTCATAGTAGTCTGTAAAAGTAAATATATTTTAAATATTAATGTTTCTTTTCATTTTTAATGTTTATTTATTTTTGAGACAGAATGTGTGCAACCAGGGGAGAGGCAGACAGAGAGAGGGGGACAGAGGATCCCAAGAAGGCTCTGCGCTGTGAGTGCCTATCAGTGAGGCTGTAGTCAGATGCTTAACCGACTGAGCCACCCAGGCGCCCCTCAATGTTTCTTATTACATAAAACACACAAACCTCTTGCTCCTGGGCATTTAGGTTGCTTTGAATATTTTATTACTGCAAATAAAAATGTTAAGAATAGCTATATGATTAAAATCTAATCGTATCTTACTTTTTAAGGAAATTTTGAATTACTAAGTATTATTGACAGTGTAAGGTTTTTGATAGCAATGCTCTATTTTCTCTAATAAGATAATACCAATACATATCCTCAACCTTCCTTTCTCTAAAGTATAAATTTGGGGCACTTGGGTGGCTCAGTTGGTTGAGTGTCCCACTCTTGATTTTGGCTCAGGTCATGATCCCAGGGTCATGGGATCGATCCCTTTGTCGGATTCCACATCAGATGCAGTCTCTCTCTCTAAAAATTAAAAAAATTACAAAAAATAAAAACATACACTTATTACTTTATTTGTTAGCTCTTCTTTCATCATATCTTTGTCTTTTTTCTAAAAGATTCAAGTCATATAAAATACTGTTTTCATAATATCTACCTCCTTTTCCCCCCACTGTGTTCCTTTCAGTTCCAGATGTTCTTATTTGAGACTATAATTCTATGTGCTTGATAAGAAATATATCCTGTCTTTATTGAAAAAGAACTTGTACTTGGAAATGTTTTGAAAAAATTTTAACCTTAAAAACTAGATTTTGAGAACTCATTCTTTTGGCTTTTGGTGGGGGCAGGGGGGATCTTGTATGTTGCAATCAGCATACTTGTATCTAAACTTTACACAATGTATAGACTAATTTTCTTTGTTATAATAACTGCCTTTTGTTGTTTTTTTTTAAAAGAGTTTGATTAAGTGTGGTTTAAAAATTTTATATAGTGGGGCGCCTGGGTGGCTCAGTCAGTTGAGCGTCCAACTTCGGCTCAGGTCATGATCTCACAGTTCGTGGGTTCAAGCCCTGTGTTGGGCTCTGTGCTGGCAGCTCAGAGCCTGGAGCCTGCTTCCGATTCTGTGTGTCCCTCTTTCTCTCTGCCCCTCGCCTGCTCATGATCTGTCTCTCTCAGTTTCTCAAAAATAAATAAAAATGTTAAAAAAATAAAAATTTTTATATAGAATTGACCATTCATTCATAGCTTTCATATATAGTATTCAGGGTAGCAAAGCAGTATTTATGATAACTTCTTAGTCTGTTGGAAAGCATCACCAGTCGTAATTAAACTGTAATGTCAAAACAGCCAGAATCAGTTTTTCATACATCTTGCCTGTGTCTCCACATAAGACAGAAGAGATCAGGGTGCGCTCATCAGGTAAAGATGGCGAAAAATGAATCAGCCATCATTTACTGAGCATAGAGTGTCGACAGCAGAAGATGTGTGCATAGTAGGAAAATGGAAGGGAAGAAAAGGCACATCCTTTGTCTTCCAAGAACCTTAAATGTTGGGGAGATATGACACCATACAGGACAAGAGGAGTTGGGTTGTAAGGTAGCTGTGTGTTGTCTGGGAAGTAGAATAAATACTGCTGTTGGACTTTTACAGATGGCGGTACAGACTAGAAGGATCAGAGAGTGTTACGGCAATGCTGACGTTTGAAGAACAGGTAAGATGGGGAAGGATGAAGAAAAATCAAGAGAGGGTAGACAGTGTGTAAGGGCAGTGGGGTTTTGAAGGCATGAGGAAGGATGTCGTAGGTCATGGTGCTCCCAGAATCCCAGCAATGTGATTGAACCTGGACAGCAGTGGGCAACACTCTCACAGAGGCTGCATGGTGGAATGGGGCTGTGCTATAGGATTGAAAATTCCTCCTTAAACAGAGAGCTTTCCATCACTCATGTGAGGGACCACTCTCCAAACAACTGAAGCTTCCAAGTTTCTGAGTTGGATCAGTTTGTTCATTCATCAGTTTACAATAAAAACCAGGGACATTTTCTCTAGTCAGGGTTAGGTGTGGGTTTTGACTTGTTGAGTAATAATCTCTCTGCTTCTCCGATGGCTTTCTCAAATATTACTGAAAAATATGCCAAATGCTACGTCAGTGAAGGAGTGTGGGGGAGGGAAGGCCGGAAAGGAAATGAATTATTAAGGGAGTAGGAAAAGGCCTATCAAATGATGCTAAGAGCAAATGTGCTTTGGATTCAGGAGAGGCATGTGTTCCAGGAAAATACTTTTGAAAATGAGGTGAACACCAGTGAGATTATACAAGAAATCAAAACATGATTTAGAATTTCTCAGAAACTGACAAAATGATGACCATGGAAAGAACAAGATCACCCTCCCTACAAGAAAAGAAAAAAAAAAAAACCCAAACCAAACAAACCAAAAAAAGACACTAGAACCCGAGTTCATCCAGGAAAATCAAAGTGATTTGAAGAATCTGCTTCAGCATTTTTATTGATTCTTAACCAATTGAGAATCTGGCCAGTAAGTTGCCAAGCATAACTGATGAGAGTGGGGATAAGCAATTGCCATAAATTACTGAAGTCCTGTTGTAGCAAAACAGTATGTGTGATCAGCTTCTGTGCTTTATTATTGCAGTGCTGAAACTTGAAAATTGCTTGCCTTAGGTCTTATGTTAAATTCCAGAACTTGGGCTGGGAAGGGAGGAGGCTGAAATCCAGACAGTAGAGTTTTTAATCTGAGGTTGCCTAGTTTACTTCTGGCAATCCTAAAAGGGGAAGTTATGTTTTAGGGTTTTGAGTGTGCTTTAGAAATTTTATCGACTTGGTCATTTATGCCTAGTTTTCAAATACAGTATTTAGGATAGAATAACTTTTTAAGATAACTTTTTAGTCTGTTGGAAGACATGATCTATAATACTTGTGATTTTATTTTTTTAATTTTTAAAAGTTTATTTTTAATCCTTTTTATTAAAAAATTTTAACGTTTATCTATTTTTTAGATAGAGAAAGACAGAATGTGAATGGGCGAGGGGCACAGAGAGAGGTAGATACAGAATCTGAAGCAGAATCCAGGCTCTGAGCTGTCAGCACAGAGCCTAACTTGGGGCTTGAACTCACAAACCATGAGATCAGGACCTGAGCTGAAGTCAGACACTTAAGCGACTGAGCCACCCAGGCGCCCCAAAAGTTTATTTATTTATTTTGAGGGGGGGCACGAGTAGGGGAAGGGCAGAGGGAGAGGGAGAGAGAGAGAGAGAATCCTAAGCAGGCTCCATGCTGACCATGCTTAATGTTGGGCTTGAACTCATAACCATGAGACCATGACCTGAGCCAAAACCAAGAGCTGGATGCTTGACCAACTGAACCACTCAGGTGCCCCTATAATACATGTAAATTTAGATGTGAGTGCTAGAAAAGACACCATTTTAGTTCCCCCTTAGCAGGGTGACTGTTCCTTCACAAAGATTCATGCTAGAAATAAGAGGAAGAAAACAAGAAGGCTGAACATTTTTATCTGGGCTTTCGTTCCGTCAACAAAGATTTATTCAGAAAGGTCTATATTCTGCTTCTGTTGGTTTAACCCTCTGTAACGTGAATTCGAACGAGGTTATCCATGGCATTCCTCCTGATCTTTGTTAGAGATGGGCAATTTTTTTCTGTAAAAGGCCAGATAATAAATAATTTATGCTTTGCAGAAGGGCTAGATGGTCTCTGTCACAGCCGTTCAGCTCTGTTGCAGTAGCCTAAGAGGATATTCAGGAACAAGGGCTGTGAATGTGTTCAGGAAACCTTGACGAAAACAGGTGGTGGGCCCGATTTTCCCAGACCAGTTTGCTGACCCTGATCTATGTTTTAAGAGAACCTTAAATAGAGAACAAAGTAAAAGAAATAAAGAATCGGCCCTTTCAGAACTTCAGGCCATAGTTGACATTATACTTATCTATTCTTACTGTGACATTGATACAATTTAAAAAAGTATGAATTATTTATATTACTTTGAAAAAGCCACCATTGGAATTAATAATTGGAATTAATAATTCCAATAGAATAAAACTCTTAGTTTTTTAAAGTCTTAATATCATCTCTTTGTTAGCCAGAAAAAATGTGATATCTTTTGCAGAATATGTACTATATATAAGCTTATGCCATTTCTGCAAGTCCTAACCGTATCCTAATTTCCTTATTTTAGTTTGTTTAAAAAATACGACAAGCCTTTGTTATAAAAGGGGTATATTTTCCTGCAGTGGAAAAGCGGGGAGACACCAGCAGAAGAAGGGAAGGCATCCCTGACATTACTTAATGCCTTTCCTATTTTTGAAAATGGTATGTAAAATTTGTAGGCAGAGGGAGTAGATTGTAAGTGGTGAAAGGCAGGTATGGAAAAGAAGGAGATGTGACATCTCCTTAGGACAGGCAAGAAGGGGCAGAGTGTATATGTCTTAGGCATTGTGCTAGAGTTGTTTGTTCTTGTTATTGACAGAATTTGTCACAGTAAAACTTTTATTGAGACTTTATATTGTTAGGAATCTTAAATTCAAGCTCTTGCCTTGCTAGAGTTTTTGAACTGTAAAAGCAACCTTGCAAGATATTTTTACTTCTTTATTTGCCACTGAGAAAACTGAAGCTCAGAAAAGTTAATGTCACAGTAAATAGCAGAGCCAGTATTGAAACATGAGCCATGTAATTACAAAGCCTGCCTCCTTCTACTGTATTACATTGTACGGATGTGATTCACTAAGGCAGTGCAATGTCTGAGGGAGACATCAGCATCTTTTAGAAGTCTGGAGATGGCTCTCCTCTGCAGTCTTGGCTGACTGTTAGGGATGCATGGCTTTTTTAGTGTGAAGGGGATGATGTTATTCAGCAATTGTAGAGGCCAGATGGTGCCACTTAACTCTATGAGACAAAGTGGACATAATTATTTCAAGAGTTCCTTGACCCACAGATACCTGCTGATGGCTAATAAATCCTGTTGTACAAATGGCAAGATTGGTAATGACTAATTTGGATGTAACGTGGCTTGTATCAAACACGCCCCCCCCCCCCAATCCAGCCTTGGCAAGCAGGAGGTTGATGCAATGGAAAAATCAGTTCTTCACCCAGTTTCCAGATCAAAGCCAGTTCACTGACCCAGAACCCACTGATTAAAGATCCTTCTGGAAGGACCTTACAAAGCTGCAAGTACATGTGATAAACATTCTTCTGATCCTTTCCCATAGGAATGTATAGGCTTTGCCAGGTTAACTATGCACTAGAATGAGTGGAATACTTAAGCTGATTACAGATTGTCAGATAAGATTTCTTGAGCTGATGCTGCTACCAGACAATCTGAAACACCATCAGCATTCTCCACTTACAAAGGAAGCTAAGGAGATGTTGGCATCCCCCCACAAGATAATGTTACAATGCTTCCTGGCGGGTACCTGTGCGTAGGGTAATATGGATACACATGCTGACTACCCACCAGAAGAGTCACTTTTTTTTTAATGGACTTATAAAGTAACAGCCAATAAAAGCCTAGTAAAAAGTACTAAATGGGAAACTTTCCATCGTTTCAAAAAAGTTAAGTCTGAAACAACATCACAATCCACCCCAAATTTCAAGAGATTATCCCCATCTTCAACGATTTAAAGGAATTAGGAAGAGGGGTTCCCAATATGATACCCTTCAGATTCACCTTTTTGGACGCCCCCAACAACAGATGATTTGATGCCCATCACTCTGTTGTACTGGGCCTGATGATTTTACTGCAACAGACTGAAAACAGCTCTCACCTTTGGAATGTGCGACTTGTCTGTTAAATGTGTTCTTTTCAATTCTTTTAAGGGGGATCAATAACAATTTACATTCCTATGGAAAGAGACGTAGGAGAGACTTGTTTTCTTGGTTTGGGCTATGTTCTCCCTGATTTGTGTCACAGCAAAGTTTGCAGAGACCTTTGTCATCTTGCTATTCTATAGGACATCACGCTGGTAAAGTATATTGATAGCATCATGCTAAATAGATCACATGGCAGGAGGTGGCAAGTATTGCACAAGTATTCCGAAACTAACAAGAAGTCACATGTTATTACATGGATAAGAAGCCCTGTGAAGATTCAGAGCCAGCAATATCGGTCTAAGGCTTCATAGATCATCCTTACTGCTTAGCACTAATCAGCTGACAGGGTAGATTGCACTTGGCAGTAATGTGCAGTCCCACTTTCTGGGTGATTTAGAAGACCATTAAGTTAGGGGCTTGAAATAAGGAGAAGGGTCTACAACAGGTTTTGTACCATAGAATAGGTGATTGTGCTAGAAGTTTCCTTGCTAGAAAAGGATGCTTGTGGTATCTATGGCAATCCTAATAAATAGATGTAGCACAGACTTTGAGAATTTAAGCTATGGCCTTTTCTTTTGCAGTCAATAACTATTTACCATTTCAAAAATAGCTCCTGACCCTTTGTGGGATGCTGGCAAAACCTTAGGGCTTGACCATGCAATGCCAAATGACTCTGCAGCTGCTATTACTATGACTTGAGTTCCATAATAATAATAATAATAATAATAATAATAATAATAATTTCTAGGCTTCATTTTAGTAAAATCACTAATTATGTCATCATAATAAAAATCTTTCATATAATTTGTTTCTACTATGAGTCTTTACAAATTAAATTCCCCTGTTCTTCCAGTAGTAATGCAGTATATATTTTATGAGTAATAGTAGGGGACTCGAACACTCCATTCAAACCAATGTCTAGATCATCCAGACAGAAAAATCATTAAGGAAACAATGTCTTTGAATGACACATGGATCAGATGGGCATAACTATATATAGAGTAGAACATTCCTTCCCAAAACAACAGAGTACACATTGTTTTCAAGTGCACATGGAACATTCTCCAGAATAGATGCCATATTAGGGCATAAACAAGCCCAGTAAAGTTAAGAAGATTAAAAGTATGCCATACATCTTTTCCAATCAAAACTAGTGGGTCAATGAAACAATCAAAGAAGACATTAAAATACCAGGCATCCAAATGAAAATGAAAACACAACGGTCCAAGATATTTGGGACACAGCAAAAGCAGTTCTAAGAGAGAAGTATACAACAATATAGGCTTACCTATAGAAATAAGAAAAAGCTCAAATGAACAATCTAAACTTAGACCTAAAGAATCAGGAAAAGAACAAACAAAGCCCGAGGTATGTATATCCACTGTCACTAATAAGTACTATGGGGTACCTGGCATATACTAGTATTATTGTAGGTTAACTGGGGATAAGTTCATCCTACTATGGGATGATATACCCTATGATCAACTGAAAGAGAGGGAAACACTTGAATCCAGTTCTCAGCTCATAAAATGGAACACAATGTTGGTCCTTGTCAGAAGTGAACTCTGGCTGCACTCAGACCATTGGAAAAGGGAAATGTCCCTAGGAGGCAAAGCTGTGACCTGAATTCTCGGAAGTTAACTTTGCATAGGTGAAGTAGAGGTATGGATATACGTGGGAACCTGAGAAGCGACTAGTGGCTGAGCTGCTTGGTTAGGAGTCTTGAAGGAATAAAATTAAAATATCGGAGTTATAAAAATGGAGGAAATTAGAATCTGGATGGTCTTTCTGGAGTAGTTGCAAGATATAAATTTTTGTGCCTCATGTTAATGTCCAGCAAAAAGCCTCACTGGCAAGAAGCCATCAGTAAGTGGGGAGACAGAAAGTCTTCTTCAGACAATCTTGCCACTCCAGTGGCTGATGCATTGTGCTATCCATGACCTGAGTGCCGGTGATGGCTCATAGCAGGGACTTGATCTTAACAAATTGAATTAGCAATAGCCCCTTACAGGTTCAGCATGCTAGTGTCAGAGCCAGTACTGATCCCTCACTATAGCACTGTCCTTCAAAGACATAACCTAGCCACTTAGGGGTAGATTGATTACATTTGATCTTCCATCCTGGAGGGGGCAGCAGTTCATCATTATAAGGATATGTGTTTTTCTGGGCTGCCTACAGGACCTCTGCAAGCACTTTTCTAGCACTCTGAGAGTGCCTAATCTACTGTCATGGTTATTCTATACAAAATAGTCCTAGACAAAGAAACACATTCTGTGTTAATAAGTTTGATAAGTGTCTCATACCATGAAATCTGTCTTTCTATCTACCTCATGACCCGAAGGTACAATTATGGAATGGTCTATATTACTGATTCTGGTAAGAAAGTAGCTTGAGGACAAAACTGAGGGTTTGTATTGCTGTACCGTAGGCTGTGGTATGTGCCCTGAACCAGTTACCAATATGCAGAAGCGCTTTTCCACTAGCTATAACACATTGCTTTGGGAACTAAAAGGAAAGAAGCAAGATTGGCTCCTCTTATTATCCACTGGGGGTGACCCACTTCTGAAATTACGTTCTGTACCTCCACTTAGAGACATTTCTGGATTTTCAGAAGAATGCTATCAGAGGATACAGTAAGGCTTCTACTGAAATTGAAGATTTGACTACAACCTGGACTCTTTAAACTCCAGGTCACTGCCAGTGGACTATCAAGCCAAGAACAGATTTCTCTAGTTGTAGGCAGGAGATGAATGGGGCACTTGGTGCATTTTGCCCATTGATAATGGTGATTAAACAGTTGCCACATTCATGGCCTGACAAGGACACAGCCCTTTCATTTTCTGACATTAGTATCTTATTTGCTTATATTCAGTATATGTTTAATTGTTTGTCATCTTTTAGAATGTACACTACACAATGCCAGATATTTGTTTTGTTCATTTATGTATCATAAATGGCTAGAACATAGTAAGGATTCTATAAATACTTTTTAAATATATGAACAAATACTAATGTCACTACTAACAATTGAGAAGAGAAGGAGCAGAAGAATTAGAAGTTAGCATAAGTGCACAAATTCCTCCTATTTCACATATGGGCATATCAGCTCATATTTTGGTAAATCAAAACATACAAAGTAAGTATATTATTTGAAGTTTAATAGTATGTACCAGAAGGAATTAACATAGACATGGTTATCAGTAGTCCTCTAGGAAGTATAGATGGGGTGGGGAAGACTACTTTTATTTTAGACTTTTATTTTTATCAAGTAACTATACATAGTTAAAACCATTCTGTAAGTTTTATAAAGGTACTTACTTTGAACTTTCAATCCTTTTTATTTACATTTAACTCAGTTTTTCTAAATTGTAGGTGTACACTGCTATTCTTAGATATTACCTAAGTTGGTTAACTCGGCACTTACATGTTTATGGAAATATTGCTCCTTGCTGATTGAAGAAATGTGCTGTACCCTTGTGCTTTTTTAGCTTAATGATTGCTTTCTATGCTTACTGCATTCCCCCCCCCCACTACATATACACATAACTGAGTAATACATCTTATAGTTATAATTCCAAATGTTTGCTCACAGTTGGAACATCTCTATCAGCTTTTATTTCTTCCATCTGAGGACCACCTTTGCATAGTCCTAGATTTTTCTGCTCTAAGCTAACCCTCTTGGTCTAGTCTTACCTTCAGATCCCCTTTCTTGCTCTCTTCTATCCTGTTCTTGGGGAAGTGGAGATGCAACAAACCAACTTCCAATAACAGGTCTATAATTTGGAAACAAGGAGGGGAACTGGATCTATGCCTTCCTTTTTCTTAGTTTGCTCTGTCACCTGATTTAAAATATTTTTCTGGTAAATGCTTAAGAGAACATGAAAGATAATACATTGGAATCCTTGCTTGAGTGAAAAATGGTTTCATTCTGTCTCCTCCCATGACGGACAGTTTGGATGTATATGGGATGGTACACTTTGTAGCACGTATTGCCTCCTGGTATGCAGTGTTGGAGAAGCCAAAAGATCTTTTCATGCCCATAGTCTTTATGGATGTTCCCATGCCCTGGAGATGTCAGGATCTTTATTTTTCATTAAGATGATGTCATTTTTTACTTCCATCTGTCATGCTAGGCACTTGATGACCAGTTACAATTTTGAGACCCTTGTCCTTTAGTTCGGAAAAAATTGCCGGCATAGTTCCCTCAAAACTTCAGAGGAAGACTTTCACTTTCCATGTCGGGTTCTGTTGCAGTTACTTTGCCGTCTTCGTCATTGGCTTCTGTGATTGAGACATGAACCCAGAGACTCTATTAGCAAAACTCTGATAATACAGATGAAGCTCATCTATGGTAAAAGAGAATAAAGTGCATGTGTAAAAGAAGCAAAGATTAGAAATGAGCAGGCAGTCCTAACGACCTGTATCTCAAGTCTGGGTCATTGCTGTGGTTCCTGGAAGTCTTTCCCCCTCCATTGATAGGGAGATATTGACTGAGTTACATTTTGGTTGAGTTAGTTTCATTGGTGTTTCTGTCGCAAATGAGTCCTGAATATTATAGGGCATATTCCTGAAATATGGATAAGCAGACACTCTGGTTTGGGCTATTTGTTTTTAGAGATCATGTAATTTTATTAAAATTCCCTTAATTCTTTGATATCTAGCCATGAATGAGAAACTCTTGCTCTCCCAGTAAGTGACCAACATTTAAGAGAAGAGATTATTGTTTGAAAGAATCTTGCTTGGTATTAATTTCATGACTCTGAGGATTTTAAATCTTGTAAGACCTTATGGAGCAAACTGAAATCAGCATTCTCAGCGTCATCACAGAGAAGATACTGTAAATTATTTGGAGATAATTTCGTCCTATTCTTGTCCAAAGGCTGAAGGTTACATTTAATCAATATTTTTCTAAATGTTTTCTAAAAGTAGGGGAAAGTCTCAGATATAAGGCCTATGTGTATACACTTGAAAGACATTATCATCATGATTAAGATGTTGTGTTTTCACCACATTAAAACTAAATACCTATGCAGAAAAACGTTAAAATCACTAAATATAAGAACTTTCATGTTAAAATTTGTTTTGGTAATTCTATAAGCCTTTTATACTTTACAGCAGCCAGTATGTCATTAGTATATATGAAAATGTAAAAATATAAACATCAAAATTGCATGTATTGTGAATAGTTATTTCTATTAAAAATACTTGGTTCACCAAGAGATCTACCACAGAAATTTTAACATAAAGTTTCCTTTAGAAGACTTAATTTATTTAAAACTGTTCAATTTTTCAGCAGCATCTGCTAATAAAGGGCATAAAATTCCTTAGACTATTGCCATACTTGAATTTTGTAATCATGCGGAATGTTTTTCTACCTCTTTAAAAAATTGTAACCATAGAAAATTTAGAACAAACAAAGTTGCATATATTTCCACGTTTATGTCACAGGACATTTAAAGATTATCTACCACCCAAACACCAGCAAGTTTCTTTGTTTTAGGATTGACACATGGTATGGACCCTGGCAGATCGTGGTTTTTATAGGAGGGGATCAGCCTGTTACGGAAATGGGAGTGGAGAGATGAAGAAAAATTATTTTTATCAACGGTTTAAATCTTTTTCAGTGTATTCACTATTGAATCCAAAGTAAACATTTTAACTCTCATTTTTCATCTTTAGACTTCAGTGGCACAGCATTGATCATTTTAGGTCATGGTTTTTTTTGCAACATCAGTTAAAGAGGGATTTAGTTGAGGAATGTGCTGTGCTAACAGTTAGTAGGAGTAATGAATGGAGTGAAACATACCCACTTTGTAGGCTTTGCATCTGTGGGGCTTTTGTGAAAAGGAGACTGACTGGTTACTGGGGCCAACTGGACACAAGATGCTTTGGTCATGGTGTGAATAGGGAATATCTGTAAATCAGAGAATTGGATTCTATCAGGATGTAGTTGGCATTTTTTGGGAGAAAATATTTTCTATTTTGGGAGCATTGAACCCTGGCCAACTTTTTAAGAACATAAATCCTACTTCCCTTTCACTAGGTTTTCATATATTTTGATATATTCTTAGGCTCATCTAGATTTAAAACTTAGAACTGAACTCTTCTTAGGGAGTAGAAATTTTTTTCACCATGAAGTGATTATCTTTGTCTTTATAATGTTATTTTCCTTGATGTCTATGTTTTTTTATGTTTATTTACTTATTATTGAGAGAGAGAGAGAGAGCAAGAGAGAGCGCATGTGTGAATGAGCTGGGAAGGAGCAGAGATGAAGAGAGAGAATCCCAAGCAGGCTCCTCACTGTCAGTGCAGAGCCTGATGCATGGCTTGATCCCACCAACCCAATGAGGTCATGTCCCGAGCTTGAATCAAGAGTTGGTTGCTCAATGGACTGAGCCACTCTGGCGCCCCTCCTTGATGTCTCCTTTAAGTTCCTATTAACACTGGAACTGTTTCTCAGTGACAGTTTGCGTGGTGAAACTCATCCCATCAATTTACTTTGACTCTTATGTTTTGATGTGTCATCTTCTAAGTATATTAAAGGTGATTTTTGAAAAATCAGGTCAGACCATCTTAGACTTCCTTCATATGCTTTTTTCCTCCATGTTGTACATGTCTCTTTCTTTCCTTTCTTGACTTCTGGGATGATTAAATGTTTTTTGTCACTTATTTTAATACTGCTAATATAATTAATTACATAATTATAACTAAAACTGTGTGATATAATTTGGAAGTTATAAACTGGTTCTTGCATATTAGTCATTACATTTCTTTATTTTTTTTTTATTTTTTTTTATTTTTGAGAGAGAGAGACACAGCATGAGCAGGGACGGGTCAGAGAGAGAGGGAGACACAGCATCCGAAGACAGGCTCCAGGGTCTGAGCTAGCTGTCAGCACAGAGCCTGACGTGGGGCCCGAACCCACAAACCGTGAGATCATGACCTGAGCCGAAGTCGGACGCCTAACCGACTGAGCCACCCAGGCGCCCCTAGTCATTACATTTCTATCTTAAAACATAACAGAATCAAAAGTCAAGTTTTAAAAATCCATTGCAGATGATATAAGGATATTAGAAAATGTTGAGTTTATTCATTTCCTTACCTATTTAACAGCTCACAGTTTCTGTGCCTTTAAGTCTTGTTTTAATAACTAAACAAGACATTATTGTCATGGATTACTCTTATGTTGTCAGTGTTTATTTAGATTTCTATAAATTTTTCCTGAGATAAAACTTGAATATACCCATTTGCATTGAAATATTTTCTCTTTATCTGTGTCTTGACATTTCATTTTCTCACAGTGACTTTAAAAAGCAAACCCGTCTTTTATAGTTTTAGCCTTCATCTTAATGATACATTTAAAGTTGATTTTCAAGTGTGTTGTGGGGACATGGTCAGGATTTAATGTGTTTCTACATAGAAATATCTGGTTATTCTAGTCCATTTGCTGGGAATATTTTCTGTAATCCATTGAATTTTCTTGAAAATATAGTAGAAAATCAATTGACCATATATACGTGGATGAATTTCTGACCTTCTGATTTTGTTCATTTGATCTGTATAAGTATCTATAGGAAGTTTTGATTACTATACTATAATCTTAAGTTTTGAATTAGATAATGTAATTCCCACAACTTTTTTCTTTTTTTTTAATTTTTTAACGTTTATTCATTTTTGAGAGAGAGAGAGACAGACAGAGCACAAGCAAGCGAGGTGCAGAGAGAGAAGGAGACACAGAATCCAAACCAGGCTCCAGGCTCTGAGCTGTCAGCACAGAGCTTGACACAGGGCTCAAAGTCACAAATCGTGAGATCATGACCTGAGCTGAAGTTGGAGGTTTAACTGACAGAGCCACCCAAGTGCCCCACCAAAACTTTATTCTTGAAAAATTTGTGCAGACTATATTAGATCCTTTGCATTTTTGTATGAATTTAAGAACGAGCTTTTTACATGAATAAGTATGTTGGAATTTGCAGTTTTAAAACGTACATGTCAGATTGAAGGAAAATGACATCTTAATAATTTAAGTGTTCCAAACTGAACATGGTAGACCTGTGCAATCACTTAGATCACCTTTAATAACTGTACAATATTTATAGTTTAAATTGTAAAGTTCATAGATATTTTATGTATATCCCTCATGTCATGTTTGTTATAATGGTATTATAAATTTTGATGAATACAGCTTAAGCTTTATATTTAGATACATTTTGTATATGGTGTGAAGTATGTTTGAGTTCTTTACTTTTCCCCCGAGGGTCTGTTTCTGAACTCTCCACTCATTCTTTTGATCTACGTGTTTATCCTTAATCAACACCTCACTGCCATGGTAACTGTATAGCTTTATATTAAGTCATGAAATTGAGTAATGTGAGTCCACCCATTTTTTTCCCCCAGCATTGTTTTGGATATTATAGTTCCTTTGACTTTTCACATTGATTTTAGAATAAGCATTTCAATGTTTAAAAAAAATTCTTGCTGGGATTTTGATTAGGATATGTTTTTTTTAAGGTGTTATTTTTCAGAAATCTCTACATACAACATGAAGCTCAAGCTAATGACCCTGAGGTCAAGAGTCACATACTCTTCCAACTGAGCTAGCCAGGTGCCCCATTGATTGGGATGTTTTAAATCTAGTGATTGTTTCAAGAAGAGCTGACATCTTAAAAATAGTGGTTTTTCAGGGGCACCTGTGTGGCTCAGTTGGTTAAGCGGCTGACTTTGACTCAAGTCATGATCTCTCGGTTCACAACTTTGAGCCCTGCGTCAGGCTCTGTGCTGACAGTTGAGAGCATGGAGCCTGCTTCGGATTCTGTTTCTCCCTCTCTCTCTCTCTGCTCCTCCCCTGCTCATCCTCTGTCCCTCTTTCTCTCTAAAAAATAAACAGTAAAAAAATTTTTTTAAAGATGTTTTGGGGGTGGCTGGGTGGCTCAGTCAGTTGCACGTCCGGCTTCAGCTCAGGTCATGATCTTGGGTTCTTGAGTTCAAGCCCTGTGTCAGGATCTGTGCTGACAGATCAGAGTCTGGAGCCTGCTTTGGATTCTGTGTCTCCCTCTCTCTCTGCCCCTCCTCTACTTGCACTCTGTCTCTCTCTCAAAAAAATAAATAAACATTAAAAAATAGTGTTTTTCTACCTCAGAAACATGGTATAGTTCTCCATTTATTTGGGATCTCCATTTATTTATTACCTTCATCTTCTTGTGCTTTTAATTTGTTCCTAAGTATTTCCTAGTGTGACCAAAATTGGGAGTTTTCTTTTTTTCAACTTGAGTTTTAAAAAAATAATGACTAGTATATAGTGATACATTTATTCATTTATTTAGATATATTGGTTTTATATGCTCAATTCTAGTAGCATTTCTGTACATCACTTGAGGTTTTCTACATAGAAAGTTATAATCAGTGAATAGAAATGGTTTTATTTTTTACTTCACAAACTGGATGCTTTTTTATTTTGTTTGATGACCTCATTAGACTTCTTGGGACATGGAACAGAAGTAATGAAGGCGAGCATCCTTCCCTTATTCACAACACAGGGGAGACAGCATTCAGCCTTTAGTCATTTATTTACATGTTAACTGCAGGAGTTGTGCAGATGTTCTTTGTCAGGTTAAGCAACTTTCCTTCTGTTCTTAATTTGCCGAGTTTTTATGATAAGTGGATGTTAAATTTTAGCACTGCTTTTTCTGCATCTATTGAGATGGACATGTGGCTTTTCTGTAGTCTGCTGATACAATGAATTCTTCTGGCCATAGTTTGAATATTACACCACTCTTAGGGTCCCTGGATAAATCACACTTACTCGTGAGCCTTTCTCTTTTTTTCTACTTTGCTGAATCAAAATTGCTAATACAGCATTTGGGGGTTTTCTTTGCACTTATGTTCATGAAGGATGTTAAATTGTATTTTTATATCTTTTACTGGTTTTATTTTTGTAAAATGATTTTTTGAGGTGTTTGTGCGAAATTGGTATTTTTAATGCTTTGGTAGAAACTCATGAGTGAAGCAATCTGGGCCTTGATATTGTTTTGCTATAAGTATTTTAACCATAAATTCCTCTGGTTGATAGAGGACTCTACAAGTAGTCTATTTCTTATTATATAAACTTCTGCAGGTTGTGTCTATTAAGGGATTTATCTATTTCATTAACTTGTTGAGCTTTTGGGAAAAGATTGGTGATAATACTGTCTTTTGATTTTTTAATAATGTCTTTAGAAGCCACAAAAAAATGTGCCCTCTTTTATTGCTGATATCCCAGGTGCTTTGTTTGTTTGTTTTTCAGTCTGTCAAGAAGTTTGTCAATTTTATTGATCTAAGAATTCAGCTTCTGGTTGCATTTCTTTCTTTCTCTCTCTCTCTTTTTATTTTATTGATTTTTTTTTCTGCTTGTTTCAAGTTTATTGACCCTTTTTTGTTTAGGTTTTTCAGATGAAAACTTAATTTACTTGCCATATTTTTTCTTTTTCAAATATCAGCATTTAATGCTATAAATTTTAAACACCGTTTCAACTGTGTTCCGTAGGACACCCATTCTGTGATTTCAGTTCTTTGAAATACCTAATAGCTCCTTGTTATAGGAGAAACAACTCTCCCTGTATTTCCTGTATTCCTGCACAAGTCAAATGTGTGAGCAAAGGCTGTTTTGAACCACAGATATGCCTTGGAAACTAGAGATAGTGCCTCCCTAAAGATGGAGAACCCTGGATATGTCCCAGGATTAATAGAGCTTCCTCTCTACCGCCGTAGAGACCTACGTACTTGAAAATAACACATATTCTCTTGTTTGGTGAATTGTTTTGTAAATGGAACTTAGGTTTGCAGGCCTTCTGTGTCCTTAGTGACTTGTTCTTGTTTTGTAAATTGTTGAGACAGTGTTGAAATCTCTAGCTGCAGTTATGAGTTTGTCTCTTTCTCTTTCTAGTTCCTTAAATTTTTGTTTCATGTGTTTTGAAACTCCCTTGTTAGATCTAGGATTGCTCTTTTTGATGAATGAAGACTTTTATCATGACATAATGGATACCCTCATCCCTGATACTATTCCTTATTTAAAGTGCAATTTCTTTGAAGTAAATATTGTCAGTAAATTTCTCTTTTGATTAGTGTTTGCACAGTGTATTTTCCATTGTCTTTGACTATATTTCTGTGTACTTGATGTGTGTTGGTTATAGAAAGCATTCACATATTGGAGTCATGTTTAAATCCAATCTGACAATCTGTTCTAAATGATAAATTTGGGCCATTTCCATTTGATGTAATTAATTGTATGGTTAAAAGCTCTAAATAATTTATAGTTTTTTCATCATTTTGTCTTTTCTGCTCCATTTTAATAATTGATCTTTTTTTTAACTTTCACTTTACCTGCACTACTGGTTTACAATTTATACCCCTTTTCTCATTTTTTATAAAGGTGCATTCCTTATGGCTTACCATGTACATCTCTAAATAACCAGTCTACCTTCAAATAATATTATGTACTTTGTATGTAAGGTAGGAATTTTGCAACAGTACATTTCACATTCCTTTCTCATATCTTTTGTGTTACCTTGACACTACGTATTATTCTTCCACATGTATTTACCCACAGTATATTGCTACTGTTTTTGCTGTGCATCATGAATTACCTTACAGAGAAATTAAACATTTTACATTTATCCTTACTTTAACCATTTCTAGAGAACAATTTTCTGTGCTGCCATGTTCATTTCTTTCTTCAATTTCTTCACATTTCCTGTGGCATTCCACTTCTGGTAATGTATTGTCTATTTGTCTTCCTGAAAAGCCTATTTTTCCAGTTCACTGAAAAGATATGTTCCTGGTGTGAAGACTGCTGAATTAAGATTTTGTCTTGTTTATTTTCGGAGAAGTCTGCCATAGTTCTTACCTTTGTTCTTCTATAAGTACTTTCTCTTGTTACTTTTCTTTTGACTGCCTGCAAGGTTTTCTTTTTTTGTCTTGATGTCAGTAGATGGTATATAATTTTTAAAATACTTCATGTCCTGAGCTTTCTAGATCTATAGGTGGCTTTTTAAAATAAAAGTCTCAGGGGGGCTCGTGGGTGGCTCAGTTGGTTGAGTGATGGACTTCAGCTCAGGTCATGATCTTGAGGTTTGCAGGTTCGGCCCCCCACCGGGCTCTGTGCTGACAGCTCAGTCTGGAGCTTGCTTCGGATTCTGTGCCTCCTTCTGTCTCTGCCCCTCCCCCATTCATGCTCTGTCTTTCTCTTTTTCTCAATAATAAATAAATGTAAAAATAAATAAATAAATAAATAAATATCTCAGCCTTTTCTCTTAAAATGGTGCTTTTTTGTTTGTTTGTTTGGTTGGTTTTTTTTGGTCTCCCTCTGAGTCTTCAACTATGTGTATCTTAGACCCTTCGATACTTTGCCACAGTTATTAGATGCTGTGGGTGTGTATTCCTCTTCTACCATACCCACTGATTTTCTTCAGTGTTTCACTTTGGGCAATTCACACTGTTTTTTCTTCAGGTTCACTGATTTTTTTCTCAGGTATGTCCAGTATACTTTTGGGCTTGATGAGGTCATTCTCTTTTTATTATTTTTTTAAATATTTATTTTTGAGAGAGAGAGAGAGGCATACCCAGAGTGTGAGCAGGGGAAGGGCAGAGAGAGGGAGACACAGAATCTGAAGCAGGCTCCAGGCTCTGAGCTGTCAGCACAGAGCCCATCGCAGGGCTTAGACTCATGAACTGTGAGATGATGACCTGAGCTGAAGTCAGATGCTTAACTGACTGAGCCACTTTGAATATTTGGGGTGTATGTAGTGTGGCTCTGTTGATTACTATTTGTTTTTACAGTGCTCTTGAGTGGTTAGTTTGTATAGGCATGATGCTTATTTGCTTTATAATTTTACTTTTGAGTATTCTTTGTGAATTGGAAGGAAAGGTCTTCTCCAGAGAGAATATTCAGATGACGTTGCTAATGCCCAGACATGATCAGGGTTCAGAATGATTCTCAAAGAAATGCTTGCCTGAGTTTTCTCTCAGTGAGAAGCATTTCAGTTTGGGCTTTAAAACAGATTTTGGTTGCAAATGATTAGTGGTGATATTTGTCTTTTTGAACTCAGTACCAAGGTATGAATAATCCAATTCCTGAGGCATGCTAGGAATTCTGGATGACTCCCATAGGGTGATAGAGTCCTTGGGAGGAACACACTGTTACAGTATTGTAAAGGCAAATACCTTCAAGGTAACCACACTCAGTAGTTTTCTACTTACATCCCTAGAGTCTCTTTCTTTTCTTTGGCAGTCTTTGTTTTTTTTGTGTGTGTGGGTTTTTTTTCTCCTTTTCTTCCTCTCTCCCTCCATCCTTCCTTTTCTTCCTTCCCCTGAGAATTTCTTACTCTTAGGCTAACTCATTCATGTATCAAGGAAGAAGATATTTTTCCATATTACTATCAAGGAGCACTTAGTGAACTTGGTGGAATGGTTAATTTCGGCAACTAGCGCATTTTATTGTCAGAAATGGAATTCATCCTAGTTCTCAAATTTTATTGCAATAATTTCATAGTTTGACTTCAGTATTTAGGTTAGAGTTTTGAAAGTTAAACCTCAAGGTTGACCGTGTCTTGTTAGGGAATCTGTTTGCCTTTTAAGGAATTCGAAAAGGTGAATAAGATTACCTTTGGTTATGAAGTGTATTTATGTATTTTTAACAGTTATATCTATTTTGTTACATAACCACAATTTTATAACACCTAATTATGCTACCATTAACACTTTCATATAATATAATACTCAAATCTTAGTTAAATTTTTTGAAAAAAAATTTGCTACCTTGGATGATTGGAATTAAGATCTAAACAAGGTCTACACATCACATTTGATTATTTCCCTTATTCATCCTTTGTTGGAGAGGCGTGCCCGTGCCCTGCTCTCCTTCCTCTTATCACCTGCCACTGATGTGTTGCATTTAATCCTGTCCTGCATTTAGTGTGTGCAATTAATCAAGTGACAGCTTGCAATCTCTGTTGAAATACTAAATTTCCCATCATTATCTTTTCTGTTTTATCTGTTGATAACCATGACGTAATTTAGGTTTTAAGGATAACGTAATGGAGACTAATTTTATTATTCTTTCCATATTTGTTAAGTGTATGCCGTTCTGTCCAGTGGTACTGAATTAGCATTTGGTTTGGGGGGTTATCATGATGAACTCAAGGGTTTTTAATATAGTCTGTGTATTTTCAATTTCATTCATTGTTCAGTAGACACAATTTTTTTCTGTCTTGGCTTTACAGGAGCCCCCCCTTATATTTATTTTTGTTTCATTTAAAAATAGCTGATTGATATTTGATAACTTGCTTTCTAATATTACCTATTTCATGTTGTATTCACTTGACTTACCTATACCCACTTACTTTTACCTGGGAAAATGGAGATATTAGTAAGCTTACACTCTCCCCGTGAGGCAGGGAAGTACCAAGTGGTACCTTTGGGGTTATTCCACTGCCCCCACAGTGCTAATGACTTCAACCCAAATCCCAAGAATTTCTTGGCTTTGTGGCTTAATTATATATAGTTTGGAGTGGTGGTTAATTACAGTACGGCCAGTTCTGAGAACTATTAACCCTGTAGGAGAGGTTTCCAGGCCCAGACATTGATGGTTCTTTTTAGACTAATGGATGTTTAAGGCCTGCATTTTCATCTGTGAGTCCAAGTTGTCATCTCTGGGGCAACGGAGATCCCATTTAACCTCCTATCACAATTTTTGCAAAACTTCCAGGCTTGTTGGCTGAGGTTTTAGTTCCTTTACTACAGAAAAGGTGACCCTCAGTGATCTTTACTTCTGTGAAGGTGAATCAGTTCCAGTAACCTTTTCCACATGGACGTGAGTCCCAAGTTCCTATATGCTCACAGGTGATGTGGCCATTATTCCCATGGACCATTCCATGTTAGCTTCAATTACCTTTCTCACTTTGAATATGCTTTATTGTTGGCATCTAGATGTTTTCTTGGGTTCAAGATTGGCGTGGCATCAAATTTCAGTTTTAGTGAAACATTATCTGTAATCTCTATGTGTCTTTATATAGAGTTCCACTCAGTCTTTTCCTAAGGACAGGAAGTTTTGAATATCCTAATGAGAAATTAAAATCAGATGTTTAAAAGTCGCTGAAGAATTTTCTAGTAGACAAAGGTGAAAAAGTTGAAAACACTTTTTTTCTTCTTAATGTGTCAAAAAATGTTACACTCTCGAGAGAGAAAAATAAAAAATTCTAAATGACTTTAGTAAGCATAAAGTTGAATAATTCCAGCTGAAGATGCAAAGTTAAGGTGTTTCTAGTTTACTCCATTTGTAACCCCAATTAAAATGATTCAAATAAAAAAAAAGTAAGCCCCATCATCCACGACACTAGTAGATAGCCAAAATAACATACTAACTATATCCAGTAATAGGCAAGCAGTGTGAAATTTTTGCCAACTTAAGGAACACACTAAGAATTCTGTATGTTTTGATGTATCTTGGACACCGTGTCCTTCAAGACTTGGAGGTCCTAGTCAAGAGACACTTACTTGAAACATGGAAATCTGGGGGCATGGATTGGCCCTGGAATTCTTTGAGATTGGAAAGTGCTATGTATTTTATATAATTTATACCATAAGTATAAGTGGATTCTTTTTTTACTTGGTAAAAATTGTAACTCTCTGCAAATTCCGCTATCATTTTCAAGGCTGAACTAGTTGAAGGTTTTCCCTCAAAGTGCCCATTAGCTTTAATATTACGTAATATTTCTGTAGACATATCAGCCAAAGATACTCAACAAATTGTATAAAGAACTTTAAAGACTTTTTTTTTTTTTTAAGTTAAGGGATGTCTTGGTGGTTCAGTCAGTCAAATGTCCGACTTTGGATAATCTCACAGTTTGTGGTTTCAAGTCCCACTTCAGGCTCTGTGCTGACAGCACAGAGCCTGGAGCCTGCTTCAGATTGTCTCCTTCCCTCTCTGCCCCTCCCCAGCTTGTGCTCTGTCTCTGTCTCTGTCTCTCTCTGTCTCTCAAAAATAAATAAAAACTGTTTTAAAAAACCCTTAAAGTAAAATTATCATTTTGATAGAAGATGTATTCATGGAAAACTTGAAATAATAGGCTGAAAAAAATCAGAAATAAGAAGAAAATTGCGAATAATCAACCTGGTTATAAAATCAGCAACTTCTTTATGTATTAATTACAACTGGTTAGAAACTGTGTTAAAAGAAAGATCACATTGGGGCACCTGGGTGGCTCAGTTGGTTAAGCATACAACTATTGATTTAGGCTCAGGTCATGATCTTATGGTTTTGTGAGTTAGAGTCCCACACAGCCTCTGCACTGACAGTGCAGAGCCTGGTTGGGATTCTCTGTCACTGACTCTCCCTCTTTCTCTCCCTTTCTCTCCCTCTCCCACTTGCACTGTCTCTGTCTCTCTCAAAAAGTAAATAAAATAACTTTAAAAGATCACATTCACAACCCAATAAAATAACAAAGTATGACATATAAGTTTAATAGGACTAAGGGAAAGCTTTAAAACATAGAACAAGATTTGAAAAAATAGAAAGAGTTCATTGTTCTTTTTTTTTAATGTTTTATTTATTTTTCAGAGAGAGAGACAGCATGATCAGGGGAGGATCAGAGAGAGAGGGAGATACAGAATCCAAAGACAGGCGACAGGCTCTGAGCTGTCAGCACAGAGCCTGACACGGGGCTCAAACCCACAAACCGTGAGATCATGACCTGAGCTGAAGTTGGACGCTTAACCGACTGAGCCACCCAGGTGCCTGAGTTCAGTGTTCGGAGACAGTAAATTGGTCTTCCAGAGATTACACTATTCTAAATTAAGTATGTTCAATATTGTGACAAGGAAAATGATTTTTTCATCTTAAACTGATTAGAAAATGCCGAGAAATAAGCACTAAAGTAAAATGCAGAAAACTTATAGGGAGTAGTGAAAGTCTACTAACTTTGCAAGATTTGTAGTATTTCATAAAGTTGGATGATAGACAATTTTGTCACAGTACATGAGAACAAAGATCAATGTATAAAAGAGGATGTTATACTATAACCAACACAAATGTAGAAATAGAGTATATGATGATGATGGAAACCCTGGGTAGTTATTTGGGGGGAGAAAGAAAGCTAGAATTTTATTTCTAATGTCCTACTAAACACACAACATATGCATACCCTAACTCCTCTTAGATTCCAAAGTTTAAAAAAGCTTAAAAGTTAAAAAAAAAACCAAATCAAAACTCTTCAGTGGAAAATACTGGTAATTTTTTCTATAATATTGGTGTGAGGAACCTCCAGACACAAAATTCATACTTGATTAAAAAAAAAAAAAGATGACTACAGGAAAAGGTAAATATTCTCAGTGATAAAAAATATGTATATTACTTAAAATAAAAGTACCAAACTAAGAAAAGATTTTTATATCTCCTAATGCAAGGCTAGTTTCCTTACTGAGAGTTTTGTTAATTAGAATTCACATCTTCCCCACATTTCAGTATCTCTGGAATGGGGGCGGGATGTGCAGAAGCTTCCTAAAATGGCCTCGCTTAGGAAACACAAGGCTAGGACACACAGGTAGGTGGTATATCAGACTTGTTAAACAACATTCTTATGGCTGGAGTCAAGAGCAGCCTACCTCTGGTGAGTTGAAATGCTTTAATGCATATAAGTGCTGAATCACTGGATTCTACCCCTGAAACCAATATTACACTATATGTTAACTATCTAGAATTTAAATTAAAACTTACGGGGAAAAAAGGAAATGCTTCAATGACATTGCTCTTGCTTCTATAGAGGACCCTGTTTGAGGAAGGACCATGGACGCAGATGACTCAGTGTTGCTGTAAAGTGATTCTGAAGGGTCTGACTTTGAATCAGAGAAATTTGTTTTGCTTAATTTCCTGTGTATGTATGTGAAAGTAAAATCTGAAAGAAATACCTACTTACCTAAAAGAATGATTTTAATACATTCAAATTAAAAATTACAGGTGATTTAAAAAAGCACTTTTCTAAATTTAATAGTCAGGGATTATTTTTCTTTCTTATTACAATTAATAATGTCTAGATTTGATGCAATATGAAATATAATGGGCTTTGACAAATCAGTGAAAGATAATCCAAATTCACATTTAAAGAAATGCAGATGGCACTTAAACTATGAATAGATGTTAATATTATTTATAATTTTGAAAATAAAAATTAAAAGAAAAAATGGAAATGCCATTTCACCTGTTAGAATCATCACAGCTCAAATACAATGTGGATGTGTTAAAAGACTATGTGATGTCCATCAAAATTTGGAAGAGAGATAGATTTTTGGCCAGCAACTCAATATTTGCCAACTTACCTTATATATCTATTCATGTACATGTACAGATATAACCCTATAAATAGAATCACTGCATTTTTTTTAAGTAGGCTCCATGCCCAACGTGGAACTTGAGCTCACAACCCCAAGATCAAGAGTCACATAGTCTACTGACTGAGCCAGCCAGGTGCCCTCACTGCATTTTTTTTTTTAGTTAAAAAGAGTAAAAATAAATTAGTATTAATGACTAGTTGCATACATAATGGGACATCCAATCAATGTAATAATATCTAGTCCATTAAAAAAGAGGCAGATATTTATGTGCTAATAAAGATCTCAACTATATTTTCAGCAAAAAGAGACAGGTTCAGCATAGTGCCTATGTATATATGAAGTATGCTTTGATTTGTAGGGAAAATGCACAAACCAAATATATACATACATACACAGAGGCAAAATATTAGAGATATGTACCAGTAATGATGTTATTTTCAGTTTCAAAATATTAGGTAAAAAAAAAAAATAGACCAAGGTCATTGGTGTGACATTTTGCTATTGTAGATAATAGCTTCAGGCAGCTTTAGGTATCTGTACACAGTAACTCATATTTGTATAATTAATCTGCAACCTAACTGTTGACCTTGAACCTGTTTAGTGTCTTTTGTTTCTTGGTGTGTACCTCAGGGGAAGAACAGGCCTTCTGACTCTCATTCTCTTGCACTTGCTTTATCTAGTTGAGCTAAAATTGACTCCCATGCTCTTAGTGTTTTTATAGTTTTATGGGTATTTCTGAGATCTCTCTGTAGAAAGGCACAGTTCTGGTTTCTGGGTTTGTTATGTTTTTCTCTAAGCATGAGCACTTCTCCTTATGATTCTTTGAAAATATGTTATAGAGCTCCACTCATTAAGTTGGCAATTTCTATCCTTTGTCCTACCTATGTTCCCAAACATGCCACTGTTAGAGAGTACACAAAAAGCCATGTTGTCACTATGGCTGGAATATGTCTGTCCTTTCTGGTGATTGTTAGGACAAGCACTTATTATTTTTGCTCTTGCTGGCATTGAATGATTTATGAGTGAACTATTTAATTTTTGGAGCACTTGACATTTTTGACCTCTCATCCATCAACCCTTTGGAATTATTTTGCTTGGTAGTTTGAAATACCGCTTCATTCCTCTGCGGATATTTTCAGTTTTCCTTGTCATAGGAGTTACTGCCCTGGGTTTACCCACGAGAATTATCAGGGAGGTAAGCAGATGGCTTTCAGAAGCAGGCCCAGCAAGGACACCACCAAGAACATCTGTGAAGAACAATGCCCCTGTTTAAGTGCTTTGCTATCATTAAATTCTTAGAAAATTGCTTTTTTTCCCCTTCTACATTGCACTTCTGTCTTGATGGTAAAACAAACCAAAAAATCTTAGTACCATCTTCCTTACAAAGAAATAAAATTGTGTTAAAAATAATCTACCTAAAAAATTTTGTCCAATGACAATATGTATATATTGAGTATGACATTAATATAGATGGCTTTGTGAGATAATAATAGAAGTAGTCCTTTTATTCAGTTATTTAGCTAAAAGCACTAAAAATTTTTATTTGTAATGGAAATAAAGCCTCTTTATTCTAACATTTGAGAATATCATTGATGGTCAATGCCTAATGGTTGAACTTTAGAAAACTTGGGAAAAGCCTTCTAAGAGTGAAATTGGTAAATAAATCAGATGCTATCAGTACTTGGGGGTAATGAGTAACTTTGGTTATCCAGTATATAATTGATAAGACAATCCTTTGGTATCTACATTTGTGATGTTTAACTTTGAACTTAAGGGCTAATTAGACTGATTTGTCAGGATCATATCTTGGGTCTGGAGGCTTCATTCAGAAAGATAAGACATAGGCCAAGACTTTATTGTGTGTAAGATGCTGGAATGGAAACAGCTGTTCTCTTTACACTAACTAAGCTCAAGTTCTGACTGACTCTCTTTTAGGGTCTGTGCTAAGAGCTATTTGCTGGTGTCTAGAAATAGTTCCAAATCAATCATTTTGTCCTAAGCAAAACTCCTGGGGAAATGTTCAAAGAACAAAAATCTGTGTTTATTGTGCCCAAGAGTTTTCTAAAGCATGAAAATGGAACTGATACCTAAGCATCAAGGAAAGGTGATGTTTTTCTTGCCATTGAGTAATTTATAATTGAGCCCTATGTAAGAAAATAAACATTTTTTAAAGATAATTAAGGATGCTTTTATTTTTTTAATATTTATTGTTTTTGAGAGGGGGAGAGGGACAGAGAGAGGGAAAGTGAGAGTGAGAGCAAGAAAGCGAGAGAGAGAAAGAGAGAGACAGAAAGAATCCCAAGCTGTCTCCAAGCTGTCAGCACAGAGCCTGACCTGGGGATGTGAACCTACAAACTGTGAGATCATGACCTGAGCCTAAGTCAGATGCTCAACCTACTGAGCCACCCAGGCGCCCCACTATGTAAGACATATTAACGTAATAAAGTTGTTCTCTCTTCATCTCCTTGTGTCCTTCTTAATGGTAGAAAACTTCTTCTCTATTAGGACATGTAGACAAATTATACCTCTAAAGTTTGAGCCAGTTAGAACCCTAGAAATTAAGTGTCCCATTCCTACTCTTAGGAGGATACTTTACATTGCCCTAAGAATCTTAAAAATATACATTGATTCATTCAGCATAGGTCTTTTGTGTTCCTACCATGTGCTGGGCACTCGCCTATGCATTGAAAATACAGCAATAAATATGACAATGACTCTGTTGGTAGGGAGCTTATATTCTAGAATCAACTATATTCTTCCATATGCTGAGGAAATAAGACCCTTTTCCTAACTGACGTTTCATAGACCAATGATATTCTATCATTTAAAAGTAACTTCTCAAAAAATGTACACCTGTGCTTTGCTTCTATAATTTACTCCATGATCTCTTAACATTTACTTTTAGAAAGAAAATCACCTGAAGTCTAAGCAATTTTCATTTATTCTAATCTTAATAAATGGAGAACTATTGGTTCATGACCTCTGCAAAAATGATTCTTAAACTGGAGATTTTACTAAATTAAGGATAGTGATTCAGTGCATCTAGGCTCAAGATTGTTCAGCGTTTCTAGCAGGCCTCCAGGTAATACTATCAAACCTGGTACACCAAGACTGATAGTGCTTGTCTCTAATGTCCTTATCTCACAGCAGATAGTATAGAAATCTTTACGGTAAAGATTATGGTCATTCCATGTGTCATTCAATGCATCTTTCAATGCATTTATGCTAGAACAACTAGGAGATTGAAGAACATAGTGGTTAATAGTTAGGGATTAGCACCGAGTGTTGTATAAGTGATGAATCAATGAATTGTACTCCTGAAGCCAATATTGTACTAGATGTTAACTAACTAGAATTTAAATAAAAATTTGAAAAGAAAAACCTAGGGAATTATAAAGATCGAGTTCAGAAATTGGTCATAACATGGTAGAAAGGGAGCTTAAACTCCCTGTACAATATTTATTTCTGCAAAAATAGTGTTCATCCAAAAAAAAAGAGGGGGGAGGTTTGGAATCAGAATCTCCAATAACCTGTCCTTTCATCTGCAAAGTGGAGATAGCTGATAATACTTGCCACGTAAGTTGTTAGGAAAATTAAATGAGATCATGAATATGAAAAGTGCGCATAATTTCTGGCACATATTGTGTGGTCAATAAATGCTAGATTTACAATTATTAGACTATGCAAGGAGTAGAGAAGATAGAATTTAAGGCAAGTTTTTATCCTATCCTCAGAGAAAACATAATCGACCATCAGATACGATTTGTATGTTAATAACTCATTGAACGTGGAAAGACTGGTAAAGAACAAAGTGCAGGCAGAGTCAGGGGGTAAGTGATTGGTTTTACTTTTGAAACATGACAGCTGACTCCTACTGAGAATTTACTTTGCAGCAGTCAGTGATCTAGTACTTTCCATGGATCTATATTTATTTAATCCTCACAGTGATCCTATGGTAGGTTAAGTCTTTAATCTTAGTAGAGGAGGAAGCTGAAGTAGAGGAAGGTTAATTTGCCAGCACCTAGGAAATAGTTGATCCAGGTGCCAAACTGAGTTTGACTCCAGGATCTGCCCATTAACCACTGTGTTAATCTTACCTAAAAAGACATAACCATGAAGGTAATCACTAACCTGGGTTTTAGCAACAGGCAATACCAAGATTAGGGTAAGAAAAGCTGAGTTTGTCATTATAGTTGCTGAGAATGGCATGGGCAGAGACAGAGACTGGAAAATGGGAGCAAATAGGAAAAACGGGAGTGTTGATGTATGGAGGCACATGTTAATAGGGGGCTTGAAAGAATGGGTCAAATAACCAGAATACTCTGAGATTTTATTAATATGGTATTAATCTCCAGAAGATGGAGACTGTTTGGGGACTTCTCAGGTTCCCACTGATAGCCCTATTTAGGAAAGACAACCTCAGTGAAACAAGACCACAAAAGCAGAGCTGCTTACATAAATTTAGGAGAGATGTGTTCCCTAAGGATATGAAAAACGTGCATTTTCCTGTGTTAGATTTGGTTGAAATGTGTGCTGTTGCCTAGTTTTTAAGAATGTTTTATTCATTCACATAGATTTTCATCATGTAATGCTGTTGTAAGAGGAATAAATGTTTGCCAGACTTGAGCATTTATGTTCTTTGACCCCTGGGGTTAATTTTTCTCCTCACTCAGCAACTAGAGATGTACTTGGATAGGGTCTGTCCCATCTCTCTGGTTTGTTACCTTCTAACGTCAGAGACAATGTATGAAAACCATAGCTGCCCTATTGCTACCCTGTTGGCTCCTAAAACACCCTGCCCTTCGAATGCTCCCTCTCTCATTCCCTTCCTCTCACTGAGTGAGCACAGACAAAGGATCCTAGAGACTTGGCAATGTTTCTATCTCTACCATTCAATATCCACACAGTATTGAAAGAGCAGTTGATATTTTTGGGGTCTGTTGTGATACAGGGCGTAAGGACTTTGAATCTTACCAAGATACTTGAGGGTGATGTAAGCAAAGTACTTTACTTTTCTCAGGAGAACATTTTGCATGTGTGTAGTTTTAGGTGTTATTTTAGTTCCAATACTCAGGATAATCTTTATTTTTTTATAGATGTTGTTATGTCCCAGGGAAAAACAGCAGATAAATACCTTCAATTACTATAGTTCTATAAAGCAAAGCTGAGACGCTAAGGAATTATAATGGAAACATTTTGTCTTAGAAGACGTCAGTCTGGAGAAGGGTTGATTCACACCTGTGTTGTTTTTGCACTCATATTTACTGACAGGTGTGGCTTTGTCCTTGCCAGATTTAAGAGGTCTATCTTGGTACTCTATTAAACAGAACATTGAGTTGAGTTTTGTTCCTCTCTCCCCCTACTCCCAACACTTCTCCCCCATTTTAGTCATTTGCTACTTGAGAAGAGCAAATGTTGAGGTACAAGCTAAAATAGCAGCTGTACTTTGCATTGCGGTGTGCTGAATAATGGCAGACAAAAGGTCTACACCCTAATTTCCAGAAAATGTGATTATGTTACTTTACATGGTAAAAAAGATTTTACAGTCGTTAGGTAAGCATCTTAAGGAATGATTTATCCTGGACTATTAAGGGTGATTGCGGTGTATTTATATCCAAGGGTCTTTATGAGAGGGAAATTGAAAGCTTAGAGATGTGATTATAGAAGCAAAGTTTGGAGTGATATGGGGACAAGAACCAAAGAATGTGGGCAGTCTCTACAAACTGGAAAAGTCAAGGAAAGATTCTCTCCTAGAGTTTCTGGAAGGAATGCAGCCCTGTTGATGCCTTGATTTTTAGACTCCTTTTGGATTTCTGACTTGCAGAACTATATGATAATAAATTTGCGTTGTTTTAAGCCCCTGTGTTTGTGGTAATTTGTTACAGCAGCAATAGGAAACTAACATAGCTTTTACTGGATATGTTCAGAGTTGAGTGCATACTGAAACTGAATTGCTGAATTTCTACTCCTATTTTATCATGCAAAGATTATTCAGAGTAGTGACTGTTATAAGTTTCACTATATTTGGGGTGCCTGGGTGGCTCACTTGGTTAAGCATCCACTTAAGCTCAGGTCGTGATATTGAGGCTTGTGAGTTGGAGGCCTGCGTCGGGATCTGTGCTGACATTGCAGGGCCTGGAGCCTGCTTTGGATTCTGTGGCTCCCTCTCTCTCTGCTCTTCCCCTGCTTGTGTGCTCTCTCTCTCTCTCTCTCTCTCTCTCTCTGATAAATAAATAAATGTTTAAAAAAGTTTTACTCTGTATGATTGACTGAAATTGTCAGGAATATGTAATTGCATGCTCTATTGAAGTTTCAAAAAAAAAAAAACCATTCATGAAACAGAAAGTTGGAGTACCTAGAACATTCTTTCAGCTACCAATATATAATTTAAATTTATACTAGTAAAGTAGCATTTGTTTTCTTCTTCATATTTTAATTATAAGATTCTTTTCAAGTGATACAAAGTTTTTTCTTACTGCCAGCCTCTATAGTAGCAAGTAAGTATCTGAAGTTGAAAAATAATAGCATTCAAAAAATTGGAAGAAGGAAAGTCATTGAGGTTGTGAAGAAAATGCTCAAGCTCTGTGGCCAAATTGCTCTTGCAATGTCTTTAATAGTTACGTGTACAGGGAAAATCTTGGAAAAGAATTTTTA
>CM053572.1:19647441-19675849 GCA_028646485.1 Cryptoprocta ferox
GAGAGAGAGAGAGAGAGAGAGAGCATGCACGAGTGTGGGAGGAGCAGAGAGAGAGAGGGAGACACAGAATCCCAAGCAGGCTCCAGGCTCTGAGCTGTTAGCACAGAGGCTCGCATAGGGCTAGAACCCGTGATCCACGAGATCATGACCTGAGCCAAAGTCGGATGCTTAACTGACTGAGCCACCCTGGATCCCCTTTAAATAAAACATTAGTATTATGCATTGTAAACTGAGTGATTTGGGAAGAGGAATAGGTAGGAAAATTTATGTCGTTAAGTGTGTTATCCCATAGGGGTAATGAACTGGTAAATTATCTAAATAATTTAATACTTTATAATTACAGAGTAGTGATATTTGATCCTATAAGATGGCTGGAATGAGTTTTTAAAAACTTAGTTGGGCTTTGATTTTTAAGGGCAAACTTTGAATTATTAATGAGATAAGTGGTCTGTGAACTCTTCTTTTAAGATTCTTAATACTAAGTTGTTTTTTAATAAAGTATGGCCCATAAATAGTATGACTGGGGTCTTGGTTTGCCCAACTCAGGCCTACTAACACCTGTTATTCTACTGTGAATGCTCATGGTTCCCTTTCACTGTCAAATTTCAATGAAAAATTTTCTGGTTGCCCTCCCCATGTGCAATCCAGACAACTTTAAAAAACTGAAATCTAGTTCTCTAATGCAGTTCTTAAATTTTAATTCTCTTGTGCAAAAAATGTATCGTTAATTAAATAGAACTTAAGAATTTGTCCAGATGAACCTCATTTTCAATTTCTTGACTATATACACACCCCAAAACCGCCCCCCAACTAAGCTTGAAAGCCATATTTGTAGTACATTATATTTTTATCTTACTTTGGAAAGATTTAATATCCATAGTCTTCTTCTTTAGGGACCTTGATTTGTTTATATAGATCTTGTTTTTGGTCCTTCAACAAAGCTTTATAAATTCTTTTAAAAAATTGATCTAGTTCATTTTTGTTGATTTTATTCCTAGGAACTTGATAATATCTGTTGGTCCTGTGAATGGAATTTTCTCCTCACTATGTTTTCTAAATAGTCATGCAACTCTGAAGGGAAAGCTATTCATATTTTTGGTTAACACATAGTTTGACCATCTTTTAGAATTATTGTTAGTTTCAATAATTTTTCACTAGAATTCTTAGATTTTCTAGGTTTATATTCAAATCATCTATAAATAATGGTGATGTTTATTTTTTCTAATTGGTATTATTGATTTTTATTAGTTCATTTAGTGATTGGAATCTCCAAGTATTCTTACATGATGACAATGGATTTTGGATATTCCTATCATTTGCTGAATCCTTTGGCTCTGAGAGCATTGAAAACATTTTTCAACCCAGGAAAATTCCTTTATTTCTTTGATTATGGATCCTCTAGTCTGTCTGTTTTTCTTGATCTCCTGGCCTTCCATCTTCCACGTCTCTCTTCTTCATTTTCCATTTCATTACTTTGTTCATGTTTCGGGTTTGTTTCCCTGAAAGCCCAGCTTAGGATGTGGTCTCTAAATAGAGGCACTTACTGAGGGAACGTCCTGGAGAAGTCTGTGAGGGAGTGAGCAAAGCTGAGTAAGACAAGGGGAAGAAGGTAGGCAAAGACTGTGGTTCAGCTGAAGCGTGGCCTTAATACCACAGGGAGTTCCACTGTATGAATGGTATCACCTCTCTTTGAGACAAGAGGGCCTGGTGTTCCTGCATTTTCAGACAGTTCCTTGCAGGGAGCCATGCCTGAGGGAGTATTCCCACAGGCCAAAGTCAAATTACAGGAGATATGTGCCCCTCTAAATAGTTAGCAGGCAACAATTATGGCAGCTTGAGAATGGGTGCATTGGCCCAACACATCCAGGTGAATCGCCAAAATCATCTATTAAATATTCTATGTTGAAGAGTAATTTCTCAAGCAATTTCTTCAAAAAAATGAGAGTAACAATAGTAACAAAAAGTTATTAATGGGTTTTTGAAAAAATTTTCTGTATTTTTATTTGGAAAAAAAAACCAACATAAGCCATCAAGATCTACTATTTTCTCCAGAATTTCTTTTGGTGTCTTTTAGTTTAAGATTCCTCTTTAGTGGCTCCGGAGTGGCTTAGTTGGTTAAGTGTCTGACTTTAGCTCAGGTCATGATCTCTTAGTTTGTGGGTTCAAGCCCCGTGTTGGGCTTTGCGCTGACAGCTCAGAGCCTGGAGCCTGCTTCAGATTCTGTGTCTCTCCTCTCTACCCCTCTCCTGCTCATGCTGTCTCGCTCTGTTTCTCAATAATAAATAAATGTTAAAAATTTTTAAAAAATTCCTCTTCAACACATCTATGTTGTCTAATTGGTATACTTCTTTTTTGTTGGAAGGATAGCCTCCTAAGTCTTAAAGATATTCTCTTAGTAATTTTGTTCTAATTGTAAAACACAAAAGTGGCAGCTTTTTAATTTCTTTTTCCTGAACATCATTTAAAGTTTGTGTCTTAGTGAAAACCCACTCATCTTAAAATGGTCTTACTGACTTTCCTCATAAATGTCTGTGCAAAGTCCAAAATGGCTAGTCTAGTTTTTTTTTTAATGTTTGTTTATTTATTTTTCAAGAGAGAGAGAGCACATGCGTGTCCAAGAATGCAGGAAGGACAAAGGGAGAGAGAGAATCCTAAGCAGTCTTCATGCTCAGCACAGAGCCTGATTCGGGCTTGATCTCACAAACCACGAGATCAAGACCCAAGCCTAAATCAAGAGTTGGTGTCCACCCAGGTGCCTCCAAAACGGCTAGTGTGTAAATCATAGAATTTTGGGCGACCAAATTTCCTAATGAGGTCCATGTATTAATTTTTAAATTGAAGTATAACTGACATACAATATGCTGTTAGTTTCAGGTACACATCATAGTGATTAGATATTTTTATACATTATGAAATGATGCCTATGATAAGTCCATTCACCAAAGTTATTACAGCATTAGTGCCTATATACCCTGTCCTCTCATTTAGTCTTATACCAGGGGAACAACTATTGGAGAAGTCTCTTATGGTTATGATAAAATTACTGCTTATTAGAAAACTATTATTAAATTAAAGTTTTTGAATGAGATTGAAAATATGAAATGAATCTAAAAACAATAAAAAGTTTGTATCCTTGTTGTAAATAAGTGTGTGTACAGGGAAAATAGGATGTTTTGCTTAGGAAACTGTAATTTCATCCGAATACTTAAAATCCAGTTAAGAATTCCACCTCTCACTCTTGACCAGGATCCAGCACTAACCTTTCAAAAATGAAAAGGGCCAAAAAAAATTTTTTTAAATGAACCTAATCTTGTCTGTGCTCGTGAAATTAGAGACCATCCAGAGCAAGAAGGACTTTGCTGTACTGGAGGATGAAGTGAGTTTCCAAGCTTTCCTTTACTTTTGAAGATGGTTGCTGTCCTCCACTAATGTGACTAAAAATCGGTAATTATGTTGTTCAGTGGAGTGACTACAATAACTGTTTACCAAAGCCCATCAATAGATTTAGATTATACAGTGCCATTGGAATTTGATTAGATACATGTCTTCCTGTATTACATTTGTGTTGAGTGACGATCTGTTTTTATAAGCTGTACCTACCTGTCTTTCAGAAAGATTTTGGCTCCACTGGTTGAGCCTTCAGATAATGTTTGACTAAGTCATTTGTTTCATATGAGAGGGGAAATATTCAGGAGTTTTAAACATAAATTATTGAAAATTATGTAGAACATATACATATAACTATGTGAATAGTATATAGAAATGTGAATTAAAGGATGAGATTATTTTCAACAGTAAAGTTTTAAAGTTGCAAAGCCTTGTAGATGAGGGAGCTCAGTTTTAAATGTAATGATGGTAGAAACCTGGATAAGTCACAGGTTTCTTTTATATACAATGGTAACACTATTCTAGTAAGGTTAGATAGTTTGAGAAAAGAAAAGAGAAGCCATATCATAAAATTTGGTAATTTTATAGGTCTCATGATACTGATTTATTAAGCCTCCTATGGGTCCAGCAACAAATTATCACAAAGTGTGTGGCTTAACATACATTGATAGTCTTATACTTCCATAGGTCAGAAGCGTAACATGAGTCTCACTGGACTTAGATCAAGGTATGAGCAACAATGTGCTCCTTTTGGAGGCTCTCAGGGAGAGCCAGCTTGTATTTGCCAGCTTCAAGAGGCAGCTTACGTTCCTTGGCTTATGGCCCCTTTTCTTCTCTTCAAGGCCAGAAATACTGCATCTCTTTGACCCTTATTCTATTTTCGTATGTCTCTGGTTATAGCCAAGAAATGTTCTAACTTTGAAGGACTCATGTGATTTGATTGAGTTCACATAGATAATTCAGGATAATCTCCCTATCTCAAATTCCTTAACTTAAATCACATTTGCAAAGTCCCTTTCGTCCGGGTAAGTGAATATACTCACTGATTGCAAGAATTGGGGTGTAGACATCTTTGATGGGGGGCCCATTATTCTGCCTTCCCCAGAGCCCATTATTATGCCTTCCATGATTTCTAGGTGAAGTAAAGGAGATAAAAATCTCTACCAAAAAGTGTGTATTTGTTCTAATGCAGTCTACTTTGATGGGATATTTCTGACACTCACATCACTACATGGCTCACATAAAGTTTATAATCCATTGAAATTGCAATTTAGCTTTCTATTATTCAGGGCTAACTCCTGAACAGATGGTATTTATTACATTAGTTTTTCTTTCTTAAACTCACCTTTTAATAAATTAAATTCATGTTCAAATTATGATTGCTTGATTCAGTATACCTGATATCCAGTGAGGCTTTAGGGTTAGCCCTCAGAATCAAAAGAGGATTAACTTCTCAACCTTGAAACAAATAAAAATTTACCTGTGATTCTTTGAAATGAATTTTAATGAAAAACATTTTGGTTTTATTTAAGGAGCTCTGCTATGCTTTTAGACGCCAAGGCATTCTCATGACTTAGAATAAATGTAAATAAAATGATGGTTTCAGTGTTTACCAAATCCAGCTGGCTGTGGATATGTGCAAATCGGCTGTGTCTTTTGCAGCTCTACAAACAGTTCTTTGATTTCTCCATTGGTATCTCTGACCTCTCATTTTTACTTAATGTCTGGAAAAATTAGTTCTTGCAGGCTTTGAGCCGTTCTTTGTTATCAGGCCGATAGTGTGGGAAGAAGAAGAGCTCATCACGCTTGAAGCACCATACGTTTTGTGCTGGGCTTTCCTCCAGCCAGAAGAAAGCAGATGTAGGTCAAAGAAACCAGGCAGGCAAACTGATGTTTCTTAGAAGCCAAGGTAGTTTAAGGTTGCAGCAGTGACAGCCAGCTCTGTTAAGGTAAATAGTAAGACTTCGCTTTCACTGACCTTTTTAAGTTTAATGAAAAACAGTCACCTAGAGAGAAATCGACAGTGAAACCAGAATAGAAAATAGGACCAGGCATTAATACAACCAACCATCGTATAAGTTGGACCCTGTAATTTACAATAGAAATTATAAAAACCATCTTACTCCAGGGTATCTTTAAGCAATTTTCTTAAGTAATAAGTAAATCAGAAGAGACAAGAAATAAACAGCTTATGTATATATGTTAGTTATGTATGATGCTCTATTAGAGAAAAGGATAAAGTTGCCGAAAGCTTCACTTCTCTTCAAAAGGTTTTGTGCATTTTTTCTGCTGTACTTCGTGAATATGCAGCCTCATTGGGTTGGCTGAATACCGCAGCTCAGGCAACCCTAATTCCCTATAGAGATTGACATTGTATCTTCTCATCGTATTTTTCTGGAATAAACTCTCCATTCATCCTCACTTGGGTAGAGCTGTAATCACATGCCCCATCTTGTAGGCAACAATGGTCTCCATATGCCATCTGAGAACAAGGTCTTCTTGGACACAGGGCTTTTGGTTAAAACTGGGACAGTACTGGGGAAACCATTTTGGTTTGAGCGGGTTCCTGACATGCAAGGCTCTAAGTGCGAAAACCTGGAAAGTCCTCAGCCAAGTGAGAAAAGTTGTTGACCCTATCAAGTCCCCTTACTCCAAGGTACTTTTAATGTGAGCTACTTGGAAATACCTGCCCATTGTTTACTACAAGGGTCAGTAAAGTTCTTGCCAGGTGGGGAAAGACAATGTCCTGAGAATGAGTCAATGCACTGAAAACCACTACTACGAAGGCAGAGTAAAAGGGTGAATTCTATCCTTTTTGCTATTTGATACTGATTGCACACCTGCATCTAAACATCCCGAATTCTGAATATATTCTTTGGATTGTAATTTCTGTTTGTAAATTCCTTTTTTTAAAACTTGAACAGGATTGATTCTCCATTATAAGTCACTTAGATTTCACATTTTCTCATATAGTGGCAAGTTACCTGTCAAAGAGTCTATATCAATTCTTTACCACCAGTTTTTAGCTGAGCATTTTAAACACTATTTGATGTTGTCAGGCTTTAGTTTTTGCCAGCCAGTGAGGTTATATGCTACTGAACTTTTGGTAGATGTTCAATTTCCTTGATTAACACTGATGTTAAAAAAATGTTTGTTGTTGTTGTTATTGTTGTTGTTTTTTGCTTTCTGGAAGTGTATATTGAGATTATATTCTAAATTCTTGGACCATTTTGGTATTGGTTTGTCCTTTCCTAATTGGTTAGTTGTATTTTATTTATATATTCTAAGTTGTTGCCTGCCTTCCAACATTGCTTCATTAGACATTATCATTAGACAGACATAAATTTTTTATATTGGTGTAGTGAAATTTATTGATCTCCTCTCATAGCTTTTTGTCTAAGTGTATGTTATTTTAAAAAAAATTTTTGAGAGAGGGAAAGAGAGAGAGTGGAAGGAAGGGATAGGGCCAAAGGGAGAGAGACAGAGAGAGAGAGGGAATCCTAAGCAGGCTCCACACTTTGAGCACAGCCAGATGTGGGGCTTGATCCCAGGACCTTGGGATCATGACCTGAGCCAAAATCAAGAGTTGGACGCTCAACCAACTGAACCACCCAGGTGCCACATGTATGTGTTATATTTAAAAACTTAGCCTGGGGCTCCTGGGTGGCTCGATTGGTTAAGCATATGACTTCAGCTCAGGTCTGATCACATGGTTTCTGACTTTGAGCCCTGTACTGGGCTCTGCACTGACAGTGTGGAGTCTGATTGGGATTGTCTCCCTCCCTCCCTCTCTCTGTCTGCCCCTCTGCCCCTCCCCCATTTGCACAATTGTGCATGCTCTCTCTCTCCAAAATAAATAAACTTAAAATAAAAACTTATCCTTTCCCTACTATGAGATTTTTTCATATTCTCTTCTAAAATTTGTGTTTTCTCTCATATGTAAGTCTTTACTAAATTTGAATTTTGTGTGCGAGCTAGACACCTAAACTTAGCCAAAGGGAAAGTCAACTCCATTTATTCCTTCCCCCAGCTAGCATAAAATAACATTTCTTCTTCAACTGAGTTCACTATATATGCTTGGATCTATTTTTGGGTCCTCTAGTACATATAATAGCATGATTAATTTATGCCTGCCTCAGTACAACATTGTTGAAAAAATTACTGCAGCTTTATAGTTAATCGTGACATCTGGAGGTTCTGGTTTTTACTCTTTTTTTAAATTTTTAAAATGTTTATTTATTTTTGAGAGAGAGACAGAGACAGAGGCAGAGAGACAGAGGGAATGAGCAAGGGAGGAGCAGAGAGTGAGAGGGAGACACAGAATCTGAATTAGGCTACAGGCTCTGAGCTGTCAGCACAGAGTCTGACACGGGACTCGAACTCACAAACCATGAGATCATGACCTGAGCTGAAGTTGGATGTTTAACCAACTGAGCCACCCAGGTGCCCCTTTCTCTTTTTTTTTTTTTAACATGAATTTTAGAATGTCTGTTCCCTGTGAAATCTTTTCGGTGTTTTGATCAGTACTGCAATTGTCATATAGATTTGTTTAGGGAGAATTGATATCTTTAGTGTTCCTCTCTTTGAATAAGGTGTAATCCGTTACTTCATCTTCTTAAATGTCTTTAATAAAGTTTTACAATTTTCTCCATTAAGAACTTCCTAACTTTTATTATAATTTTATTGAAATCAATCCCCAAATTCTCTAACATCTCTGCCTTTACATTTTTTCATTTCAGATAGGTTGGAAGGAAACTTTATTTAATGTTTGTCTGTGTTTTGTGCCTAGCAATATTGGTAATAATTTTTTTAATGTTTATTTATAAGAGAGTCAGAGACAGAGAGAGACAAAGACAGAGAGACAGAATATGAGCAGGGGAGGGGCAAAGAGACACACACACACACATAATGTGAAGTAGGCTCCAGGCTGTGAGGTGTGAGCACAGAGCCTGATGCAGGGTTCAAACACAAGATAATGACCTGAGCTGAAGTTGAATGCTTAACTGACTAGGCCACCCAGGCACCCCTCTGAAAATTTTTCTTATGTAGCCTCTTGAATATATGATGTGATATGTCATTTGGAAGCAAAGTCTACTTTTTTGTATTTCTGTGAGCGTGTGTGTGTGTGTGTGTGTCTGAATTGTATTGACAAGGATCTTCAACACAGTATTGAATAATAGTGATGAGAGTGAGTGTTTGAGGAGTCACTTCCTTTATGTGTCAGAGATGACTGTACTCTGTAAAAGCTGAAAATGCCAAACACTGTCCTTGGCAGGTGCCTTTGCATGGAAAGCCCGTGACTGAATCCCTACCAGCCAATCACCAAAAAAAGAGACTGTCAGTCAGTAGCTTATGACATAAAGAGGCAAGTCGACCTTGAGATGTGTTGTCATTACGGCCAACTACATAGTAGTGGTTGTGGTAGTAATTTGCATGCTTGAGCGGTAGCAAAGGCACAGCAGCTGTCGTAATATCTAGTGGCCGGAGTTAAGCAGTACTGGCTGTGGAGCCCGGGCTTAGTGGAGGCAGCAGTGATGTTTAGAGTGGTCTGTTGTAATGGCCAGAGTCTACTCATTGTTGGCTTTGTATTCTAGGTACTCCCACTCTTGTGGAGATTGGGAGTTATATGATATCCTGTTCATAAATTACTTTTTGGCTCAATGTGTCTAGAGGTCATTTCTAGTACTTTACCAAGCTAAACATTCATTTCTCTCTCTCTCTCTTTTTTCTACTTGTATTTCTTAGTTTCCTCTTGTCCCATTTAGGTGCTTACTCAGCCTTCTTGCCTCATTGCCTAAGGAAAGGGACACAACTAGATTAAGCAGAAATTCTGGCTCTGTTTTCAAAACACTTAAGCTTTGGTATGGGATTGATAAAATGTCTGGGACTGAATCAAGGTTAAGCATAGGTCATCTCAAATTAGAGAGAAATTTTTGAGGCCTTGGAGGGGGAGAGTTAAGGAAAAAGAGGCATGGGAGAGATATCTATTTGGGCTTTGTTAGCAAGCCCTTAGCAAGGCAGCGAGACTCCAGGGAGGAAATGGCTGGGGAGTGCATCTAGGTAGAGGAGATCATGGGTGGTTTTAAAACAAAAGATTGCTGTGTCCTAGGCAGGGCTTTTTTTTTTTTTTTTTTTTTTTTTTTTTTGTAAGCTTTGAGTTCTGAAGTGCTGTGTTGATGGGAGGTGATCGTGTTTGGACAAAGGAATCAATGATAAGGGCTGTTTTCTCCAAATTTGGCTTTGTGAGAGTCCTTAGGACTTCTTAGAATTTTAGAGAGGCTACAAGGAAACATAAAGTCCTGAGATTAAGTTCCCTACCAACAAAGGAGGATGATAGGAATTCAAATAAAGAATTGAGTCAAGAAAAAGTAAAATCATAATTTACTGATTATGAATTGAAAATTCCTGAGTTTATGAATTGAAAATTACATCCACTAGGAAACTTTTAAAATGAAGCAAGAATACGAAAGTTGGCAAATAAAATTAAGGAATTTTACAAGATAATCTTGGATTAAGGAAGCTATTATAAAAATGACATTGAATCTCGAAACATAGCAGTTAAAAGATGGCTGCATTTGAAGATTTAAAATATTTAAGTTTTGGGGTGGCTAGGTCGCTCAGTGGGTTAAACAGCTGACTTCAGCTCAGGTCATGATCTCGTGGTTTGTGAGTTTGAGGCCCACATGGGACTCTGTGCTGACAGGCTGGAGCCTGCTTCAGATTCTGTGTCTCCCTCTCTCTCTCTGCTTTCCTTGCTCACGTTCTGTCTGTCTCTCTCTTCCTCAAAAATAAATAACCATTAAAGAAATATTTAAGTTTCTACATGGTAAATCATGTGTCCCATAAAGATAATTTATTAAATGTTGAGAGTGCTTTTACACAGTCTTCAGAGTAAGCCCACTATGCAATAAAAGGTGAACTGAAATATAAAGCAGCGGCTTGCAGCAAAAGAAATTCAGATGTTTTATTTTAACCTATGAAGTTACATTCAGTATTGGTAAAATTATTAAAGTAGAAATTAAAACATCGAGAAATCATTTTTTCTCTTTTGAAGTAATATTGACATGAATAACAAGTCTGTAGTAATAGCAACAACAATAATAGTCCAGGTTTGCTGGACATTTACTGTATGCCAGATACTGTCGCAAGTGCTTTACATGAACTGATTTATTTAATCCTCACAAAATCCTAAGGGGTGGTTTTTATTATTTTCCTCTAGAGTTTAACATTCATGGATATGGGTAAATTTGTCAGCTTTGTTTATTGTTGGACTATTAGTACTTAGAAAAGTGCCTAGCTAACAATATGTACTGTATAAATGTTTATTGATCGAATAAATTTTTGTTTTACAAACGACAAAACTGGGGCACAGAGAGGTTAAGTATGTTGCCCAAAGACCCACAGCTCTAAAGTGGCTGAATTAATTTTTGCTGTAAGCAGTCACTCACTAGAGTCTGAATTCTACATCACTGTACTACTTCACACAGGAAAACATTAAGTAACACACAGTGTCTGGAAGATACCAGTGGAAAGACATTATCTTTACAGGGCATTTGGCAACAGAGATCAGAGTGAAAAATACACCCTTTAATTCAACAGCTTTACTACGGATGTCCTCACGTACGCGAAGATTTACTTAGAACTGTGTTTCTTGGTGCGTTCACTGTGTTAACCGAGGGCTTTAGGGAAGCTACGTGTTCATAAATAGGGTTGAATAAAGAGGGAGGCCACTTTACCATGTGGCGGTTAGAAACCACCATTCTCTGTGTGCTGATTTGGAAAGATTATCACAAGGGGAAAATGCAGGGACCAAAACAATTAATATATTCTTCTTTCTGCCAAATGAATCTAGTATGTTCTATTGCTATAACGCTATGTCTGTACCTCTACATACCACTTACCCACACATCACACATATACTCAGATGTACGCTTACAGTTTTTCTTGGACAGGGATTTGGTGTCTGTTTACAGAAAGAGGCTTATGTTGGATTGTATACACTTTTGCAGTGTTTGAATTTGACCATGGACAAGCATTATCTTTTTAATAAAAAGCTAAAGCATAAACTAAATGTTTGCATATATCCAAATACACTGATGTCAACCTATGAACGTTCTCTCCATGGAAAAAATGAGAACAGTAGGAGGGCAGTAGGATCAGAGGCAGGAATGCAGGGAAGGAAACCTTTCTTCTTTAATGATGTTTAGTTCCTTATAATGGGAATATACGGTTTAAATTACTTTTTAGAATGAACTCCTGGCTTTTCCTTTTAATCTGGAAGTACACACATGTGTAACAAATTGAATTCTAAAAACAAAATTTTAAAGTACGTTGAGTGTGGAAAAATTGAATTGTTTTTAAGAGTATAGAGTTTTATAAACTTTGAAGATGTGTTACTCTACAAGCCATTCATGCAAATGTGGATGCTACCACACAACTTGTGAAAACTGCAATTACTGTGTACTCAAATTCTAAGTTTTGTTGGTGATAATTACTTCAGATGTTAGGGTTTTTTAGTTTGGGACCTAGTATTACTGTACTGTGATAAATAAGATGAAGTCTAAGATAATGTAGAAAAATTTAAAGTTAAAAAAAATGCAGCAGTTCAGTGGTTTCCTTCTGGAATTTTTTTAAATTGTGATTTTCTGTAAATTCAACGAAAAAAAAAGTGTTTCCACTTTACCTATTTCTCCCACACCAATAACTTCATTTCTTAGGCAGTAGCTGAGAATAAAAAAGACAACATTTTTTTAAATACCCAAATGGCATCATGTCCTTCTTGTACTTCAACTTCAGCAGAAAGGACCCAAGTAAATTATTTGAACAGACTGAAAGGTCAGATGCAAATAAGCAGGCAAAAAGCAAAAGCAATTTCAGGTGTTTTGTAAACCTGCCAAAGATGCCTCTAGTTAATATTTGCCAGTTACTTAAGCCCACTTTTATCTATGCACACGTTAATCCATCCAATCACTAGTACACTTAGGGTTTTCAGACACTAAAAACTTGAAACAACCCATTCAAGCAGGAGTAAAGGGCATATAAAGCATGTACTCTCTCTCTCTCTCTCTCATAACCACATGGAATAGCAGAGTAAAAATAGAGTAACAGGATAGTCTTAAATCGTTAACAAACTCTTGAAGAGAAAATATGAAATAAAGGCTGATGATCATGATCCAAACTGTCAAGGCAGACTCACCTCTGTGTGGATGATTTAGAGAGAAAGAAATTATAATGCAACTCCATGTACAGTGAAAGACCTCACAAGGGGAAAAAAATCTATTCTCACACTCTAGAGAGATAAATGCGAAAAAGACTATCCTGTATTTCTCAAAATAATTGGAGTCTTAGGAAAAAAGAAGGCTATAATTGGAAGGTTCTTCAGAGGTTGAAAGAGTTGATGTTAGAGACAAAGTGAAAGAGTGTGGCCATTCAAGGGGATGAAGATAGTTGAGCAAACAGAAAGAAGCTGGAGAAAGCTAGTGGTGAGTATAATGAGGAGGTTGACTTAAGAGCTGGTAAGCTGTTCTCAGTCAGTTGCGAATAGGGTTGAGTGTTCACAGGAGAACTTGGAAGGCAAGACTCGTTCTCTCAAATCTGATCCAAAAGACAACAGTGGTTCGGTATTGTTCTTGAGCCAAATAGAATGGTAACGGGTATTTTGAGGGGGATAAGGTGTTGGGGCTAGAAAGTCTAAGTGAAACAAGTCAACTAAGATTGTTTGACACAATGCAAAAGAGAATGATAAAAGGCTCGAACAATAGGGTGGTTATAAATTTGGACATAAAAGTCAAAGCTGAGGTATAATATAGAGAAGGAACTGAGATACTCTCCCATTACATGTGTGGTGGCCTTTACATTAAGTGTTTAGGTTTATGTAAAATCTCTGCGTACTGCTGATCTTCTCTGGGGGTCACACAAAGTAGATGAGGAAAGGGGAGCTATACCAAGAGATGTGAGGGAAAAGTATAAGAGTGATTGAGAGGCAAAAGAGAGGAAGAGATGCACCCAGAGAGAAAGAGAAAGAGACAGAGGTGAAGAAAAAGACGCAGAAATGCAGAGAGGCAGAGAGGAAACAACGTGGGTGGAGAGGAGAAGAGAACAGATTTTTGTTACCCTTCATTTTTCCCTGTTTTCAAATTATAGGACCTCCGTATAGCTTCTGTTTCCTTTTGGAACTCCATTTGTGTTTTCGCATAAAGATCATAGACGCCATCCTAGCAAATACTGGAGCCCTGTGGGATGCAAGGCAAGTTTCTGAGATGACCACCATACTAGGGATCTTCCTTGTTCCCAGACATGATTTTTTCGGCTATTACTTACTCTTGGTGGATGCTCTTGTTTTACTAACACCTGTGACTACGAGACAAACCTCCAGTTTTTCCCTTTGAGCTTAGAAAATTGTGTCTGCTGCTGGTAGATGTAGGAATTGGAGCTCCATGCTGCTCCTGTGTCCATCAAGTGCTGCAGGAGGGACGAGACTAGTTTAACCCGTCTATGTAGAGGCCTTCTTAAGAATCGAGTTTCAGGGGTGCCCGGGTGGTTCAGTTGGTTAAGTGTCCGACTTTGGCTCAGGCCATGATCCCCTGGTTTGTGGGTTCAAGCCCCGCATCCGGCTCTGTGCTGACAGCTTGGAGCTTGGAGCCTGCTTAAGATTCTGTGTCTCCATCTCTCTCTCTGCCCCTCCCCTGCTCACACTCTGTCTTTCGCTTCTCTCTCAAAAATAAAAAATAAACATTAAAAAAAAGTAAAAGAAAAAAGAATTGATTTTCAAGGGTGCCCATGTGGTTCAGTTGAAAGAGCATCTGACTCTTGATTTAGGCTCCGGTCATGATTCCAGGGTCATGGGACAGAATCCTACCTTGGGCTGAACACGGAGCCTGCTTAAGATTGTCTCTCTCTTTCCTCCTCTCTCCCCTGTTTGCATGCTATATTAAAAAAAATTTGTTTAAAAAGAATTTGTTTTCATATTAGAAGTAGAAAAAAATGGCCTAAGCATAAAGGTAGCATTTTCCTCGTCCTATCTTCATGTCGTATCTTCATTGTTTTATTGGGAGTCGGTATAAATCACTTAGAAAGACTTTTATTTACATTGTTAGGGTTCATTATGAATGTCTGTAAAGTAAATATGCCTCAATTTTGTTCTCTTTTGAGAAATAGTCTATTGATTGGGATTGGCTTTTTTTTATTATACGAAGCTATCATGAGATTAAAAGCTAAATACCATATTCTCTTTGGTAAAAACAACTAATATTTGTAAAGCATTTATGATATGCCATGAAGGCTCTGTGCTAAATGCTAAACATATGTATGTGTGGTGTATATGTATAAATTATGGCCTCATTTAATTATTACAATTGACCAAAATAATTGCTGTGTGCCATTATTTATTTTACAGATGAGAAAATGAAGCACAGAGGTGCTAGGAACCCAGGTCATGGGGGTGTTAAGTCATAGAGCTGGGGTTAAGGCCAGTCTCACGGCAGATGCAATGATTTTTAATTAATACATTTATCAAAAATGTAGCATTTTCTGTGCATTTTGTATTGTCATACTGATTTTCTAGATAAAATACTCTCTTCTTGGTTTTTTCTGTTTTTTGTTTTTTACTTTTTTAACATCAGTTGAATAGTTGGCTCTGTGATTTCTAGGACAAAAGAAAGTCTGTCCTGGTAAAAAATTCTATTTCTACAAATTGCATAATATTTGAAATTCCAGATAGGAGAGCTTGATTTCTTTTATCTGGGGTTCCTTTAAAATACCAGTAATATTGTAGAACTCTTTACATTGTTTCCTTCCTCTCATTTCTTACTTAATAAAATTAAAATTTCTAAACCTTTATGACCATTCCTTTTTATAGGAAAGATTGAAGGAAAGCATGTGTGAACACAGCCTGCTTGCAGAATCTCACTGAGCAGGAGGGAAGGGAGAATGGGAGTAGTTTTGCTTATATTTGACCCAAACTTTGTGTCTCTGGCTCTGTTACACATTCATTCTAAAATTTTATAATTTTGGGGTGCCTGGGTGGCACAGTTGGTTAAACATCTGGCTTTGGCTCAGGTATGACTTCACAGTTCGTGGATTCGAGCCCCGCGTCAGGCTCCGTGCTGACAGCTAGCTCAGAGCCTGGAGCCTGTCTTCAGATTCTGTGTCTCCCTCTCTCTCTGACCCTCCCCTGCTCATGCTGTCTCTCTCTCAAAAATAAACGTTAAAAAAATTAAAAATTAAATTTTATAATTTTGCCTCCAGTATGCTAAGGTTAGCTCATCCGTTTGCTTTTTCCAAAGTCTTCCAAATGCTCCATAAGACCATTATAATCGGGACTGCTATGATTCATCAAAAAATATTTTTAGATTATTATATGTTAAGCATAAGTTGCCTCTAAATTGGGTCTTAGCAGTTGATTTAAAAAATTAATTAAAAATAATGGGCTAACAGAAAACATCTAAAGCAACCTTAACTCAAATAACTTCAAATACCAGAAAATAAAAAACATGGAAAGGAAAATAAAAACTGTCTTGGGATGAGCACTGTGTGTTGTATGTAAGTGATGAATCACTAAATCCTGCACCTGAAATCATGATTATACTATATGTTAACTAATTTGGATTTAAATTTCTAAAAAAATGAGGAAAAAGGAAAAATAAAAAATGTCAAAGAAGAAAGGAAAAAATCTAATTGATCAGAAAACAAATTTTTAACAGGTGAAGTAAGTGTCTTTAAAGACAAAGATCTTACGTGTAGTTTTAAAAAGACCATCTATGTAGCTGCTTCTAAGGAAACCACCTAAAACAAAAATGATAATAAGGACTTGGACCCATAAGAACCTAGAAATGACAAACAGCAAAGAAGAAAAGGGAAAATTTTCATGAAGAAAAGCCTTTGTTGTGACCAAAGGGCAAAACTACCAAAAAGAAAGACCATGACTGATTTTGCATCTAAAATAGCTTTGAAATTGGTAAACCAGCTAGAAGGAGAGAAAACAAGAATCATTGTGGGAAGCAGTAAGACACTTTTTCTTTAAAGAAAAGACAAGACTAAATAACCAGTAAAATGCTTGAGGATCCATAGGTTTTGAAAAATACGGTTAAGTTTAATACAGATACCTAATACTGAGAAAGGTGCTGCTCAGTAAAGATAATATCACTAAACTTAGAAAATAGGCTTGAGGGAAATATTCACAGCATGAATAATAATGAGTTAATAGCCAGCTATTTAATTTTTAACATTTATTTATTTTTGAGAGAGACAGAGCACGAGCAGAGTAGAGGCAGAGACGGAGACACAGAATCTGAAGCAGGCTCCAGGAGCTGTCAGCACAGAGCCCAATGCGGGCCTTGAACTCTAGAGCTGTGAGATCATGACCTGAGCTGAAGTCAGATGCTTAACTGACTGAGCCACTCAGGTGCCCGTAAAGTTTTTTTTAATGTTTATTTATTTTGAGAGAGAGTGCTGGGAGGAGGGGCAGAGAGACGAAGATAGCAGTTCCAAAGTGAGCTGCACACTGACAGCAGAGAGCCCCATGTGGGGCTCAAACTCACAAAAGCAAGGTTATGACCTGAGCCAAAGTCAGATGCTTAACCAACTGAGCCACCCAGGTTCCCCTAGCCAAGCTATTTAAAATTCTCCTAGAAATCAACAACAAACCAGGAAAATATATAACAAAATTAAACAATACTGAGATAAAACTATTATTATCTGATGAAAATGATTGGAAATATTGGAAATACATAGTCTTATTAAGAGTGTGGAGAATCAGGCAGTTTCAGGCAGTTTGTAGACACCATAGTGGGAACATGGATTTCTAGAGTATCTTAGCAAACATTTGGCCAGGATTCAATTTTTAAAAAATCTTTTCCATAGGTAAGGTCGAACACATGTCAAAAGGCTAATATCCAAAGGTACTTATTACAGCTTTATTTAAAAATGCAAAGGAAAGGGGGAGGCACCTGGGTAGCTCAGTCAATTGAGCCTCCAACTTGATTTCAGCTCAGGTCCTGATCCCAGGGTTGTAATCAAGCCCCATGTCGGGCTCCCCACTGAATGTGGGGCCTCCTTGAGATTCTCTCTCTCTCCCTCTGCTCCTCCCTGCCCTCTCTCTCTCTAAAATAAAATTTTTAAAAAATGCAAAAAAATACGGGGCACCTGGATGGCTCAGTCAGGTAAGCATTGGACTCTTGATCTCAGCTAAATTCTCCATCTCAAGATCGTGGAGTTCAAGCCCTGTGTTAGGCTCTGTGCTGGGCATGAAGCCTACTTAAAAAAAATAAAATGCGGTACCATCATGCTAAATGTAAAGGACGAGCTAGATCTTTATGCACTGACATGAAAAGTGTTCAATATAAATTATTTGAAAGTGCAAGATTGCGAAATAATTACTTACATCTGCATGCATATATGTAAATGTACACACATATATATGCCAAGACCTAAGCATATAGATGCACAGGGAAACCAAGCCCCAGGCATATATATTTACATTTAACATTGTTTTGATTCTGACAGGGAAGTGGGTAAGTGCAGGGAAAGGGGAAGGACTTTGGTACTTACTTTAAAAGACTTTTATTACATTAATTTTATAAGGGTATATAAATTCTATAAAAGAGTAATCAGAAAGAAACCTACACTGCGTTTTGTGAAAACTGAGCTTTCAAAAGGCCACCAATAAGTCCCTTTTTTCAAGTTTTAAAAATTTTTTTCTTGTATTAAAAGGAGTTATATTTATAAAGAGATTCTACGTGTGTAGAAAAAGAACATGTGATTTGCATTTACGTCGTGTATCCTAACCATTTTGACATCTACTTGCCACAAGATTGGACTGGTTCTTACCCCCACTACACGAACAAGAGCCATAAATTCTCCAGCATCCTTCTTGGGCTTTCCATATACTTATACCAAATCATTCCTTAAAATTGATAAACAAATAGTAACAAAAAATGCTGAAGTGCCTTGTCACACCGGGTGTCTTCTAAACTCTGCATCTCCATACTTCCCTAAGTCCATGTTTTAAGTTTCCCCTTAAGTTTACCTCTGTCAGACACACTTTCAAGACTCACCTGTAATCCAGAAGGGCAATTTGCATGATTTAACGCACAATTTATAGGTATACTTAATTAACATTTTTCCTGTTCATTATGTTTTGCTTTGAATAGTGAACAACACAGTGTCGTATATAGGGCAACACCCAGTTACAGGACTCTTTAAAAGATTTTCATCCATCCGTTTATTCAAAATAATGTGTTGAAGCCTTCCATTTCTGAATAGGGGTAGTTTGCTGCAGACCAACACACATTCAGTCTTGACTCTCCCCTTACAGAAGTGGCCAAATTCTTACCCCTGGGATGCCTGGGTGGCTCAGTCGGTTAAGCGTCTGACTTTGGCTCAGGTCATGATCTCACAGTTCGTGGGTTCGAGCCCCGCGTTGGTCTCTGTGCTGACAGCTCAGAGCCTGGAGCCTCCTTCAGATTCTGTATCTCCCTCTCTCTCTGCCCCTCCCCTGCTCACTCTCTGTCTCTCTCTCTCAAAATAAAATAAAGACGTAATAAATAAATAAATAAACAAACAAACAAACAAACAACAAACAAAGAGAAAACCCCTGGAAAGTAGAGTGAGAGTTTCAGCATTTTCACCCATCGATGAGGGAGGAAAGACTGGAATTTAAGATCAAAGAAGAGAAGTCCTGTTAAATACGCTATGCTCTTCATTGGGAGTCCTGAAGAGCCATATTCCTAGAAGGAAGTAAACAAATTTACAGCACTCTAAGCCCACCCAGGTCAGCCCAACTCCTGATTGGATTAAAGTGATGTGCCCTCCTAGAAATGGGTATCCCTCCTTGATGGAATCAACATTATTCAGAGCTTCTAATTCTATATATATTTATAATCATATATATATATATATACGTATATATATATATACACATAGTCTGTTAATTAATAAAAAACTTACCTGCAATAACCCCCAAAAGAAGGCCAAAAGGGGGAAAAAGGAAAAAACAGATGTGCCAATTTAAGGTTATAACAACTATGATGTGACAAAGAGGCTGCTTTAAGACCAATTGCCCACCCATTCTTTGGATAACCACCATTAACTGTGGACAGAAGTACTCCACGCCACCCAAACAAAGTCAGGAGGGACTGTGAACTGTGGAAAAAACAATAGAGAAGTGAGTGAGTTTCTCCTTGTCATAGCTTCCAGCCTGTAAGCAGATCCCATTCTGTACCATGTGGCATGACTAAAAAATTCAAGCAGGAGACCCACAGTATTTCTGGCCAGAAGATCCAGAGAGCAAAATCGAGGGCTACCAAGGACAATGGAAAGAAGTAAGGAGGGAAGGCTAAAGAAGGGAAAACCAAAATTCTGCATATAAATTTTGCAAAATCTCTGGCCAATACCTGAAACAAAGGTGCACAGGATGGATTAAAAAGGGCCTAGGTTAGTGTGCAAGAGCTGAATCTGAGTTATTCTTTTCATTTGTTAGTCCATCTATTCTTCTTAAAATTCTTGAGAGATAATATCTGATTGACCCAGCCCCACTTACAGAACTCTCTAGGTCAGGTGTAATCAGAAAGGCATGAACTTTACATATGCACTCCATAGTTCAACAGGCAATGTGTATGAAAGCTCACTTCTAAAGAATTGGGTTTTGGCTTGGCTAGCACCTTGAAACATGACTATGGCAACAATAAACACTGAGACCATTTCACAGTGCAGATATACATAGAAACTTGTTTTAGTTTAACTATTGTACTGAATTAAAAGGTACAAAGCAGGGAATGTTTGATATTTTTGTTCTTTTTCCAAGTTGTAAGCACTTGGGACCTGTGTAGGTTCTGGGGTTTGTTTTCAGTTCTAAATCATGTCTGCTATTTCTATTCTGTGTATTAACACTAACAAAATGAAAAGCTAGTGAAAAAGACTTTGAAGTAACTTCCAACTAGGTTTTATAATGCTTGAATGATCATAAAACAAAGCTGATTTTTAAAAATGTGTTTAACGTAGTAATTATGAAAGAGAGGTCACTTTTTTTCCCTAAACTCTAAGTCTTTTTTCATTGACCCATTACTTTTGGTTGTGACCCACTTTTAGTGGTTTCTCAGTACATCTGGCACCAGGAGGTCACTTTTCAAGTGGTAAAGAGTCTGTGAATAAGAAGCTGCATTTTATAAGTTCTTGAGCTCTGCTTTGCCTCTGAGGATCTGGGATAAAATAATGGATAGGCCCTGTAGTCAAGGAGAGAAGTACTTTCTAAGTAAATAACAGGAAACCTCTCAGTACACCTAGAAGCCATATGGAATAGAAATACCAGAAATCAACTTTACAGATGAATTTTAGCTTATTGATATAGTTTTACTACATTGTTTCCTTCCTGCTGTTGTTAAGGTGGCTATGGTATAGGGAATCCAAAAGAAGCTCAAAACTAGAAGGCTAATTTTTCACTATTTAACTATAATTAGGCATTCAGTGTTGACTGGCTGTTTGCTCTCAAACTTCAAGACAAATGACACCCTGATGTTTTTCAAGGTTTACGTATTGTAACTTATTCTCGATAAGAAAAATGAATGCATTTCAAATCAGATTTGTTTGGTTTCAGTTTTCATTTTCTCCTTTAATAAATTAAGGGGCTCTGTTTGTATGTTCTTACACCAACTATCATTTCCTAAAGTCTAAATTCTTTTTTTAAAAACTTGATTTATTTATTTTGAGAGAGAGCACATGCCAGCAGGGGAGGGGCAGAGAGAAAGGGAGAGAAAGAATTCCAAGCAGGCTCTGAGCTGTCAACGCAGAGCCTGACTAGGGGCCTGATCCCATGAGCCATGAGATCACGACCTGAGCTAAACTCAGGAGTTGGATGCTCAACTGATTGAGCCACCCAGGTGCCCCAAGTCTAAATTCTTATCTGTTATAGAGATGACATAATATCTGCAGAAATTTCTCATTTCTTATATATAGTCTACAAGAATGGTTAGTTTTAACAGCAACACTTTATACATAGTATAAAACTCTATATAATATATAGATAAAGATATATCAAGGGGCTGACTTCAACTCAGGTCATGTTCTCACAGTTCATGGGTTTGAGCCCTGCGCGGGGCTCTGTGCTGACAGCTCGTAACCTGGAGCCTGCTTCGGATTCTGTGTCTCCCTCTCTCTCTGCTCCTCCTCAACTAGTGTTCTGTCTCTCTGTCTCTCTCTCAAAAATAAATGAACATTAAAAATTTTTTTAAAAAGGAAAATAAAGATATCCCCCAAGAAAATAAAATGTCAGCTTGGGAGGTAGTAGGGAATAAAAATCCAACAAATCCAAATGAGCTAAAGGGAAACCACACTACTAGCCTTATGCTAAGAAGGATGTGTGTGGGAGAACACCTGAGCTTATTTGGTAAGCTCAAGGCAAGAAGATGTAACTGTAAAATTCTCAGTGTTTGAGACATACTTGAAATGAGTCTATCACAGGTAGATCAGTCTATGGTTTAAAGAAGTGGAAGTGAGTGGTTTTGTACCTATTATTTTCTGTGCCAACGGTTGTCAAACATTTTGGTCTCAAGACCTCTCTTTATACTTTTAAAAATTAATGAAGACCCCAAAGAGCTTAGTTGAGAATATTTTAGAAGACACAGGAATCCCCGAGCGCATATTTGGTTACATGGCAGAGTGATGATGGCAGTGAACAAAAATTAGCCCTGGAAAATTTTCACTGTCCACTTAGAATGAGCTTAGCAAAGGGAAATAACAAATCAGGTATTATTTTAAAATCGTTTTGACTGTCTGGACCTCCAGAGGTCCCCAACCCGTACTTTGAAAACCATGGCTCAACCCATTGTCTGGAAAAATAGATTTGAACAGAGGGAAGCAGAATTTATTAAATTTAACTAAATCATATTGATTCATTATCTTCACTGGGGAAAATGTGTTATCTATGGCAAAACATGTTATGTTAACATTATGATAATTATGTGTGGATGTGTATTTAAAAAATAACAACCCAGCCTGTTGCAGGAAGACCAGGAAAGCTTATGTTTACCTCTGAACGGTGGAGAGTCTTGTGCAGAGCAGACTTTGAGTCTCCTGAGCACAGGTGCCATGTCCTGACTATAGTTTCCTGCTAGTGCATCCTGAGGGATTGTAATTCTATGCTGAGGAAGTCAATTTGGGGGAGGGGATGAACTAGAACACTTGAGGAGGGGAATAGATTGCCAGACCAGAAGGTCCTCTGAAGGTAAAGCACTGAAAATCTCTTGATGAACACTGGAGGTTTGCATAGGGGAGAGGAAAAACAGAATTTACCTCTGAGAGAAAGAAGGGGAGACCTTAGAAAGGTAAAAGCTAGGAAGAAGGAGGTTTCCCATAAGGAGTTCCCTTTGTGAAAGACTAACATTTAATTTTTTTTCTTGGACTCTCAAAAGACTCGTCTTCAGAAGATAGTTTTATTTTTTTATTACTTTTTATTTTTTTAATTTTTTTAATTTATAGTTTATTGTCAAGTTGGTTTCCATATAACACCCTGTGCTCTTCCTCACAAGTGTCCTCCACCATGACCATCACCCCCCTTCCCCTTTGCTTCTCCCCCTTCCGCCCTCAGTTTGTTTTCAGTATTCAAGAGTCTCTCTCGTGCTTTCTCTCCCTTCCTCTCCCTCTTTTTCCTCTTTCCCCTCCCCATGGTCCTCTGTTAGGTTTCTCCTGTTAGATCTATGAGTGAAAACATATGGTATCTGTCCTTCTCCAGAAGATAGTTTTAAAACTGTCTCCTCCTTCCTACACACATCTTTCTTTGTTAGAATACCTTCTAGATAATTCCTTTCAGTGAACTGAAGTTTTCAGTATATAGGGAATGAAGCTGTGAGAGAAAAGGAGGCATCCTCAGTTTTCCCTCTCACTGAGGTGGCCATGTCAAGAACAGCCTTGTGTGGAAGAACGCCAGCCTGGAAGTCCCTGGTGAACTCTGTGGGAGAACAGTGAGGTGATAATCAACCACAGAGCTGGGAGGAGTGGGGGAAGGTGGGGAGCTGTCTTGATGACAAGGGAAGAGGGCACTTGAGGTAAACCCTCCTCCTTTTTCAAAGACACCAGCAGAAGATGACCCCTGACAGCAGGGAAGGAAAACTGGGAGGAAATCTCTTTCACTGTTGTTTTCCTTAAAAAGCAATTTCTTTAGGCTTTCTTGTGCATTTGCAAATCACTCTCCTCTTTTGGCCTTTAATGCAGTGATGCACAGCTATTAAATTAACAGTATGTAAACCTCACCTCCTGGTTTTGAACGGATTTCTCCTGGATCTGATTTTGAATTGGTTGTTCTTTTTGAGCCGTCTGTTGATTTTCTCAGTTACACCTTTATTTAAACGGCAGATAAATTTGTTCAGTACCTGTGCTAATAAGATAAATATCAGGGCTACTGATTTAACTCTTTTAAAATAGTTTGTTTTTTTTAAATAATCTGTGAGTTATTTCTCTCTATTCTTTTGTAGAAATTGCTTTCTATCTCTAGTTAAAGGCAATGAGATACAAATTAAATCCTACAATAAAACATACATATCTATCTGTATTTTAATGGCCTGTCATTAAAAAGGTGCCTGGGTGGCTCAGTTATTTAAGCATCTGACTTTGGCTCAGCTCATGATCCCGCACTTCATGAATTTGAGCCCCACGTCAGGCTCTGTGCTGACAGCTCAGAGCCTGGAGCCTGTTTCAGATTCTGTGTCTCCTTCTCTCTCTGGCCCTCACCTGCTCACGTTGTCTTTCTCTCTCTCAAAAATAAATGAACATTAAAAAAATTATAAAAATAGAAGAGTATTGATCCTAATACTAATTTCTTTCATATTTATTAAAGGATATATATCTTTAATTTTTTAAAAATATATTAAATATAAGAAAATGCATTGTATATATTAAATATATTTATATGTCCTTTTTAATTAAAAGAGAGTGTCCGATAAGTAGCGCTGACTGTCAGGAAATATTATATACCACATTCACTGCAGCCATTCAGATCTTCCGTCTCTCCAAAAATGTAATTACAAATCCAGCTGGCTCTTGGAGCAGGTACTATAGCTACATCTGTCTAATACATTTTGTGGCCTCTATTAATCTTTTATGCGGTATGTTTAAAAATTCTCTGAAAATAAAGCACTCTTTACTTGTAACTAAAGTATAATTCATTAATTTTGAGATTCTGGGGGGGGGCATAAAATTTAACAATTCTCCTATAGAGAGAGCTCCGATTTTAATTAAAAATACTGTTGCAGATTACTATTAGAGCTCTTTTTTTTTTTTAAACAGCCTCACTGTGGTGCTGTAGTCTTTTAATTCCACTACAGTATAGCATATGAATAAGTGAAAAATATCCCCCCCCCCTTTCTTTCTAGTATTGCATATCAGGAGTTAATCATAAAACAATGGACTCTTAACATCACACAATACTTAAATGAGTCAGGACCATTCAGAACTTCAAATCCTTTTTGGATTTAGGTATAACATAAATGAAAAACGCTCAGGGGTACATAGGTGGCAGTATCATGAAACATAATGAAACCATTATAGTATGATCATATCATATTCATCACCCATTATTAAAATTCTTCGATTCACAGTGCTTAGTGATGACCTTCAGTGCTTCCTTTACTTTCATCATATCCATGTACAAAGCTTCTGCTGTGAGATTTTAATTGATTGAGAAATGAAGCTAAAAATTGCTATACTTTGCCCCAGAAGGGGAAATATCATAAAGTCATAGATGTATCAAAGATGAAAAGCTGTTACTTTTCACAGAATCCTCTGAAACAGTTTAAATAACTTTTCCTCCTGTAAAGACCAAAATATCACAACAGAATGTCGAAAGTTCCTTACTGTTTTTTGAGAGAGAAGTTAAGTGGAAAGCAGTAAGGAAAAGAGAAACATTAGCAGAGCACCTAGAAATCATATTAATACCAATGTGTTAATAGTTTATCAGGATGATATTCCTGTAGATTGGAACAAATTCTGCTTTTGTTTTCTTTTTTTCTGTTTTTGGATTTATGAAGGGGTAGGAATTATTTGCCCATTAAATTAAATATCTTCTCATAGTCATCCTGTTATAATGCATCATATTTACTTTGGAGACTATTTAGGCAGGTAAACTTTCTCCTTTTTCTTATTCTTTCAACAGATAGTGCATGCACACTTCATAGTTGTGAAGCACCACATAGACCCTCTTTCCTAGGCTCTTGTATGGTAGATTCATTACATTAATGGTCGCAATTCTTCACCCTTCCTTGAAGCCATGCTTTCCCATGTAAATTTTCTAGTTCCTCTCAGTGAAGAGTGTCAGTCCAGTTCCCCATCCCTTGAATCTGGGTTTTCTTTTTGGCTTGCTTCAGGGAATAATATGAGCTGAAGATGATGTGTGTCACTTCCAAGCCTAGCCTCAGAGAGGCATTACATGTATTCCTTTGACTCATGTACTCCACCGTCACCACCAGAACTTACCTGAGTTAGTTGCCTGGAGAACAAAATAGCAAAACAAAGTCATGTCCACTATCCCAGAGCGGGCCAACATGGATTAGCCAAGAAAATGGCCGTGTCTGCCTATGCGAGTGAGCCTATTTTTCCTGCACGTTTTATGTGGGTGAGCCTTTGTTTCTGTGGATTGCTGAAGTTATTTCATTTGACACATAAATACCACTGATATTGTCAGCTTCATGGAATTTTATATTTCCTTTGTGGCTCTTTACTTGACCACTTTTTATCAATGCGCAATATATATATTTTAAATGAGAGTCTATTCCCTATTGAATGCAGAACTCCCTCTATCGAGCATAGTATTTAAATCTTTATCTTTCATTGACTGGGGTCTGTTTGATCTGTTGAATTCTTAGAAATTTATATTTTCTTGATAGGATTTTTATGACATTTTCTCAGTATAATTTCTCAGTTTCTTCTAGTAGACCCTGTCAGTTTTAGCTTTATGTATTTCAAATCTTGGATGTTAAGTGAATAGTAATAAATTTCTTGATAGATTAAATAATAGTTTATTGATGGTCCTTTTCATGGTTTTCATTTTATAGTCCATTTTTATGGTCTTAATATTTTTACTTTTTTTAGTTAAGTGTACATTAAGATTTATTAATCTTGTTAATCATTTCAAACAATCTTTTATAAAAAAAAGTACTGAGGATTTAAATAAAACATAAGAAAATTTTTTTCTTATTCTGCAAAGGAAATTGTTGGTACTTCTTAAAAAGATTAATGCAAGTAGACAAACTTTCTCTGAGATTACAAAAGAAATGAGAAAATATAAAATACAAAATGGAAAGGAAAAGCTACATAGATAATAGAAGTTAAACAATATTAAAGAATATTTAGAGCAACCACATAGGAATAATTGAAATCCTTTGTGAAACATTTTTTGGAGAAACATGTGAAATGCCAAAACTTGGCACATGAAGAAGAAAAATAGAGCGCTCAGTCGACCAATAGTTCTTGAAAACCTTAGATGGCAATGGAAAGCATTTCCAAGACAGCACAAGGCAGACATATTAGAAGGAAGTTTGAGCAAATTTTAAATTTACAGATAATAATTTTAAAAGTTTTTCTGGATACAAGATACCTAAATATTGCTGTGATATTAGTGTATCTTTGAGATCTAAACTCATGGACAAGAAATAAAATCATAATCCATTTCATAATGACCCTAGTCATAAAAAGCCTGCATAAAATATAGTTGTATTTTTGGTCACTAATATACCCTGACTAAAGTTTTATTCCCTTAAGCTATGGATATTACAAAATAATAAATTGTGTTTTTTGAGAGTTAGCATTTTTTTTAGCACTTTGAGTTCTCTATTTTTTTTTTAATTTTTATGTTTATTTATTTTTGAGAGAGAGAGCTACACAACATGAACAGAGGAGGGGCAGAGAGAGAGACACACACAGAATCAGAAGCAGGCTCCAGGCTGTCAGTGCAGAGCCCGATGGGGGGCTCAAACTCACAAACTGTGAGATTATGACCTGAGCCAAAGTCATACGCCCAACTGACTGGCCACCCAGGTGCCCCTTGAGTTCTCAATTTTATGCCTAATCCACCACTTGCAAGAGTTTGGAATCTGGGTGCTCTTTAAAGCATCTGTTGATTAGGTCACTTGAACAGAAGTTGCATTGATTCATTTTCTGTCGTTGAACAATCCCTGAGTTTCCTGGAAAAAATCAATTTGGCCACCATAGTTTCTTACCACATTCTAGGTATCAGTGTGTTAGTGTTTTATACAAGAGTTTTCCATTTATGTCCTTTAATAAGATATGCTTAAATTTTATATTCTCTTATTAATTTGTCATTTGGGTAACAAAGATCTACTAGCTTAATTCATTCTCTGTTCTTTAATTTTATGTTCTATAGAAGAGCTTGTATTTGGGGATTATTTATTTCTTGAATTGTTGTAGGGACTCACCCCCAAATTATTTAGGCCCATGTCTTCTTTTGAGAGAGAGGGAAAATTGTATATATTTTTAACTGATTTCCTTAATTGTTACGGGATACTCATTTTTGTTCTTTTTGAGCCAGTTTTAATGAATTGTATAATTTTAAGATAAAAATTTTTATTACTTATGTTTATGATTCCATTAATTAAAAATATTTTTTAATGTTTATGTATTTTTGAGAGACAGAGACAGAGTGTGAGTGGGGGAGGGGCAGAGAGACAGGGAGACACAGAATCCCAGGCAGGCTACAGGCTCTGAGCTGTCAGCACAGAGCCTGACACAGGGCTCGAACTCAGGAGCTGTGAGATTGTGACCTGAGCTGAAGTTGGCTGGCCAACTGACTGAGCTATCCAGGTGCCCTTGATTCTGTTAACTTAGACTGCCTGGGAGAAGACAGGGAAATAAAATGATGTGCCCATGAGTAAACTCAATTTATGTAAAATTATATTTACCTATGTGTATGTGATTTTATAGTAGATTACTTTGAAAACCTGTTAACTCTTTCTCTTTCAATTCATGGGGAGTCTATTTTTCAGTGACAATGTTACTGGGCATTATTTATGTCATATATACC